>JAGFNQ010004449.1:494633-507738 GCA_024364735.1 Boesenbergia rotunda
AGGCCAACCAGGGGAGAATACCCCGAGACCAACTTGGGAGAGCGGAGCATGAAGATTAATACATCAGACAACCCGACGACTTCAAGTAACCGTTCCTCTTTCCAGATCAGGAAAGTCGGCGGATAATTATTGTCTGCTACATGCGACAATTAAGGCCCTAATAATCGCTGCGACTGTTACCTAAAAGTTGTCATGTAACCGACGATTACGGAACGTGGAGATACATGTGACCAAACCCTCAGGTATATAAAGTGTTCCGACAAGCAGGTAAAGGGGGTACACTCTCTAAACTCACACAAGTTATTTCCCTTCGCTGTCCGCCTGAAAGTGATTGCAGTTCTGACTTGAGCGTCGGAGTGTGCTCTATCGGAAAGTCTCCGGTGTGTTTCCATTAACGCTCGTGTTGATCTCGTAAGACGCGATCTACTTCTCTTCGTCATCATTATTGTGAGCTGGACTCTGATGACTCATCATCAGTGTCGAATCCTTCTGGAATAACATATATGCGAACCTGACTTGTATGAAAATGATTAATAAAATTAGATAACATCGAACATAACTAGTATATACCTGGTATTTTCTTTTAAAATTTCAAATCTAAATGGATGAATCTATCCAAGGATGCCATTTGTATATACCGTGCTTTGAAAGTAACCAACAACTTACTCCCCAAGCAATGTTGTAGCGACAAAGCTTTTTTTTTAAAAATTTTCAAATATTAAGAATTAAATTTCGAATTAATAAATTAATTTTTCTTAATAGATGATTGACTAAAGAATATTAGATTAATAGATCATTTATTACGAATATTTTCAGATTTAACTTAATTATAGTTGGAAAATTTTTATGGAGCCAGTATGATTATTCTAAAATTAATCAATATAAATTAAATATCTAATGTCAATTAACAAAAGCAAAATAAAAAATAAAAAACAACCAACTACTCAAATACAATTTTGTTGCAATCATCGCGAAATTATAATTATTCTTATCAAAACTATCATTTTTTAAGATATATACTTCATTTTATAAAATTTATATAATTTTGATTTTTTTTAAAAAAAATATAATTAATTTTTAAAATCTATATCTAATATTAAAATTAATAACTATCATAAAAGTTGGTTCGAAAATTTACAATAAAATGTATGCCACTTGACTCTCTGTTTTTAATTTAAAATATTCGTTATTATGTAAAAAAGGACGCAAGGTCGGTCGCATTAATGAAGTCTCCCTTTCTTCCCGTCCCTTCGTAACGGCCACAATTTACACGCCGTAACGTTTCGTCTAACCCGCCACCGCCATTCTTATGTCGCCCACAATCCTAATAAGTCCATAGTGTTTGAACCTAATCAATATTGTCCACGTCGATATCAATCACTAATTTTTACGAGCATAATTAAGATAATAAGTGGTAGATTAATTACCTCCCGTATAATTTTATTCTGATCAGTCACTTAAATTTTTAGTTATCATGATTTTTTAAAAACTATAAATAATCTGCCTAACCATAACCTTCCCCATCTTCCAATCCACGCGCGACACGTTTCTCAACGTGGCAGGTATCCAAGCAGGTAGCGTCGTTCTGTAGGCTTCGCTAGGTGCCAATCAGCTGCCGCGTCGGCGAACGCGAGAGGAAGGAGAGGGGCCAAGGTCAACGTCGCGCCCCTGCGCGTCACGACGAGTTGGCTCGGTAAACGGTCGTCGATCGGGTGAGTTCGAACTCGTTCCTTCCATAAAAGGAAGCCTCGCCGAAGTCACCTCATTCGAACTCGCCTCATTGTCTTGCCCTCTTAATCCCCTCCCTCCCTCCCTCCCTCCCTCCTCCGTCCAAAAAAGCTTCGATCTTTGCCCTCAAATTGAGTAGCCATGGCCACCCAGGTGTTGCGCCCCGATCACTCCCCCCAACCCCGTCGGAAGTCCAGCGAAAAAACTACCCCCGAGCCGCAGCGCCGTTCTCCCCGCAGAAAGCATTCGCCGAAGCCGGCGAAAGGCGTCGCCTTGGAACGGTCGCCCGGTCAAGCAGCGGAAGTCTACGCCGGGTCGGGGTTTGCGAATTCGCCGGCCCCCAGCGCGCTGCCCCTGCCGCGATTCTCCTTGAAGAAGGACGCGCCGGCGATGGGGGAGTTCTTGGCCACCGTCGCGCTGAAGCGAATGCTTCGATTGGAGTAGGAATTGCTTCCCGTCTGTATTTTTTGAGGACGGAGAAGTAAAAATGTGGTATCTGTGGCAAGGGTGAAGATTTGTTAGAGTTGAAGGGCGCTGTGTAATTTTATGGAAGTAATAAAAACTATATATATTATAGTTTTAAAATTTATGTTATAATGATAATAATATAACATAAATTTATGTTCATAATCATAGATAATTTTGATCACAAAATCATAATTTCAAAAAAATAAAGAAAAATTTACTATGAATAGAATTGAAAGAAGACCTTCCCCAAATTAATAGGTGAGCATATTTATTTAACTTTCCATCTGTTATTTAAGAATCATATCGTACAATATATGAATATAGAAGTACAAATAAATGGACTAAACGGAATATATTTGAGATTTACCATATTAGAAGAGTAATTTGATTCATTATAATCTCGATGTAAGGCATATTGAAAAGAATATTTTTCATAATTTGATAAATACAGTGATAGATATCACCGTAAAAATAATCTGAATATAAGAAAAATATATGACTCCTTTGTAAATGACTCAGTCGATGAAAGTAGTAGAGGATCAAAATCAAAGACAGTTTATATATTAAATAAAAACCAGAGATGTATTGTTTGTAATCGGTTGAAACCATTGAAATTTTCTAATGATTATGTCTCTAATCTTGGGAGATATATGAATTTGAAGGAATATAAATTGATTAATTTGAAAAGTCATGATTATCATATATTCATGGAAATGCTAATTTCTATTGCTTTTAAGGAACTCTTACAAAATTTTGTATGGGGTACTATTATAGAGTTAAGTATTTTCCTTTATGATATTTGCTCAACAATTTTAAGATAATTACACATAGACAAGTTAAAGAGAGATATTCTTATCTATAATTTAGAAAGGATATTTACATTCATTTTTTAATTCCATGGAACATCTTTTGATTCACTTATCATATTAGACTAAAGTTGGAGGTCATTTCCATTTTCAATGGATGTATCCATTTGAATGGTAAAATTTTCATCTCCTATACTTTGTTATTAATGCATAAAAATAGACTAATTTTATTATATATTAATATCTATTATAATTTATTTTATTAAAATTAGATTTCTATATCATTTGAAAAAAAAAACATGAAAAATAAGACATGTGTTGAAGCCTTTATTGTTAATGTATACATTGTAAAGGTAGTAATAACTTTTGCATCATATTTGAGTCTTATATCCAAAGTAAAAGACGAAAAGTGTGAAGAAATAATAAGAGTCCTATTAATCCCAATTTGAACTCATTCTCAATTTATAATTATTTTAGTCGACCAAGTAAAGCAAGTAAGCAAATATATTTATCTGGTGGTCAAAAATTGTGGGCAACCCATATATATATTTTATTGAATTGTCTAGAAGTAACGTCATATTACGAGTTAATATATATTTCTTTTTTATTTCTTTTGTAATAAATTTTTTATGTTATAATTTATTTTTTTTATGGTAGGATTTCCCAAAACTAAATACTCAATGTCAACACAAGAGTTAAATAATTTACGTGATGAAAAATTTGCATCATGGTTCAAATCATATGTAAGTAAACAATCTAAATTTGGTGTACACATATCTTGACTTTTAAATGATATAAAATATTATTGTATCCACAGGGACCAATGAGGTAAGCACTAGTGAATTCGCAAAGCAAACTATCTAAACTAATGAAAGTTGGACATGTTCGTGAACTAGGACAAGTGAGGACTAGAGAAGAAGAGGAAGTGAAGTAAAAGAGTTGTGTGAGGAAATCTGGTTTGGGAAGGTAGTCCTAGGATTTCGATTTCATTGTGATGGCAATAGATGTAGTATGAATAGCTAATACTTGTTCCTCTATGTTCGTGCCTAGTAGGAAGTATATCTGAATATCGGCTTTACTTTGCAATGGTTACACCGGAGTGTCTTCCTTGTTGGCATCCAGTGCCATTACATGGATATGACAACATAGAAAATATAGTTAAAGGGTCATCCTTTATCACTAAAGGTCTCCCAGCTAGTCATACAATCTAGATTACACAAGTCACGCGGTTCGATCCCTAGCTACGACATATTTTGTAGAAATTTTTTCTCTAAATGTGGCGTGAACCCTAGGATGTTGGGCTTCTAGACTGCCTGTCACGTGCACTTCCCAATTTATCCTGATGGCCAGTAGGAAATTTTTGTGGTGTCGGATCGATCACCAGAGGTTGGATGTTACCCCAACCCCGTTAATCATTTTTTTAAGATTACACAAGTTATCTCCTAACACAAAATTAGAGAAAACCTATTAAGTAGAATTAATAGTTTCCTTGTAAAGAATCAGTCTCCACTTTCAAGGCGATGCTCACAGTTGTCCAGTTAAAGGACTACCCTTGTCACTAGGGCTTCTCAGACATACAATCATGAGTATATCCCTTACATGAAAAACATTCGATACATCTATTCAATCAAATCGCACAAATAAGCACACACAATCTACATAGACATTCAATCCCATAAGAACTAGGCATAAACATATTATTGAAATAAGAAATAAGCATATCCATAGAGTTTATATCAAAAATACATCACAAGTACTTCTTATATCCTGTAACTAGGAGAATTTACTCCATAAACAAAGAAAGAGGAATCGAAGACATGAAAGGAAACATTCTACAATCCAAAGCAAAGAGAGGAAAAGAAATGCTTAGCCAAATGTAGCACGAAATCTTCAAGAACCAATCCTTTACGTTGGAGATGGATGGATGACAGAGATGCCCTCGGATCGTCGAAGGAGTGGCCGGAGATGAGAGTGGAACCAAGAGATTGGATCTTCCAATGGAGAAACTTCCTCACCAAAAAGAAAGGGAGGGTTTCCCCTTTTATAACAGGGGCACGACCTCCTACACCCAGGCGGCACAGCTGAACCGTGTAGCCGACATGCTGGGGGGCCATGGCCATGTAGATCTACATGGCTGAGCATGTGCCCCTCCCTCCAGGAGGCACAACCGTGCCTGTTGAAAAAAAAAGATTATTGAGGTTGGGTAATATCGAACCTCGGGTGACCAGTCCAATCCCACGAAAATTTTTCACCAGCTGCTAGGGTAAATCGGGAAGTATTCATGACCGGTGGTTCAGAAGCCGAGCATCCCAGGGTTCATACCACATTTGGAGAAAAAATTCTTACAAAATACACCATAGATGGGGATCAAACCGCGGATGTCTGGGATGACAATTAATCGCCCCTCCACTGCACCATAGCCCCGGGGGCACGATCGTGCCTGTTGGCATGACCGTGGGAGTGGCTCTCGATGAGGACCACATGGCCATGCCGAATGGTATGACCATGGGAAGGTGGATTTCGACGAGGGTCACATGGTCATGCCAGTTGGCATGACTCGAGGTGCGCGATCGTGCTGATTGGCACAACCTGGGTTGCTGGTTCGCTTCAACGTCGATTTTTCACATTATTTTGCTCTGTTTTTGCTTCATATTACATCTTGTCAATCAAAACAAACAAAGAGCAAATCTATGAAGAAATAGAGTACACATAGAATAAAATGGAGTGTGATAATGTAAATTACATCCATGAAGAACAGGTGAATGAGCGCCAATAACTACAGAAAAATATGCATAACCTACGCACATCACATCCATGGTATAATTTGGTTGAAATAAATGATAAGAGATTGTATAAGAGATATGAAACATTCTGTTGGCACAACAAATGATTTAAATATTCTATGCTTCATATTATAGTTTGAAATGTGCCAAAATTTATTGGTGGGTTGTTTGTAAAATGAAAGCATGGAAAAAAATTGAGAAACATTGGGAAGACATTGCATATCGGCAAGAAGAAATTGTGAACACATTTTAGACTAAGGAATATAATATTTCAACGTTACAAGATCCCAGTGGAGTAGTGATAAACACAATGCACTATAGTTTGTCCTATAGGTCATTAGAGGTGATATTTTAGTAATTTGTTTTAGGCACACTTTGATCTGTTATTAATTATGGTAAGTTTTTTAATGTTCTTCCTTATACATAAAATATTTATTTACCTTATCCTAACAATTTTCGTTGACAATCTCGACATGGTGGCCAAATATAGAGTACTCATAGTCAGTCTGATTCAGCACGAAGCACTATACCTACCCCCTTAAGATAGGACCTTCTCAAGCACCTTCGCTAGTATCGTCCCATTGACTTTCACAGTACCTTCGCCATCATATTTGCTAGTACTCATGCAAGTTCCTTCGGCCAGACACTCAATTGTTGAGATGCAAGATAGTCGAGAGTCTATAATCCCTAACAAAGATTAATAAGTACTTTAAAATATATTTTTTTCAACTATCATAATTATTTAACATTGTTTATTTTTAACTTTACGATACATTTCAAATTCTATACGTGTTATTCACAAGATTAAAGAATACCGATTAACCAGTTACGATAGATTTCCAAATTCTATACGTGTTATTCTATACGTGTTTCTCACAAGATTAAGTGGAATGAGTTTGAGGTATATCCCTTTCCATTTATATATGAAATTAAAGTGAATATATAATAAATTATTTTTTTCCATTCCATTGGACATTCAATTGAGACTTGAATGAAGAGTTGGAAATAAGGAGGATATTTAAGAAAAATATAGCATTCATATCTGACATGAAATTAATCATGCAAAGACTAGGGGAAAAAAGTTGCCTTGCATCATTGAAGAAAATTGGGCCAAGATCTCTTGCTGGATATTATTATTATCCCTATTAGGTGAGTTTATTTTAAGTTGCACATGTAAATACAATCAGAGCCCTTAAAGTGATCTAACTTATGTTTATTGGGGTTCAGATTATTGGATGCGGGTTCGATATATAGAACCCTTTAGACCAATCTGTTATTATCTATGGGCTAATAACAGATTGTATTTCTATAAAAAGGGGAGGTCGCCAAGGGTTTAGGGATTATCTTGACCTAATTTCTTGTTCCCCATTGATAAGAAACTTTACGGCGTCGTCAACCCTAAGCCCCTTGGAAGATTCTCCTTCTTTCCGCTACATTTTCTTCCACAGGGATCAAGCCGAAGACGCCACGACAAAGACAATAGATAATCAATCAGGTTCTTTGTCTTTCGATTTATGCCTTTTATTTATGTTATGTCATGATTCAAAGAAACAATAGATCCATGCTTATATACATTATGTTTTCTCTTCGAGTTCTTATTTGGTTTTCTAGAATTCATGCGGTTAGGAGAAAACACTATGTTCTATCAATTGGTATCAGAGCCTTGGCTTTGTTTCATCGTTTTTATGGTAATAAAGTTTAAAATTTTTTTCGTCGATTTATTGTATGTATGCTAGATTAAGTTTTCCTAGTATAATACAATTTTTATCGTCGAAAATCATGTAAAAGAAAATTCTAGGATAGACTTGTTTTTCTAAAATTTCATATTTTATGTGAAAAAATACGAAAACGACGAAAGAACCGTCATGTTTAACCTAATTTTTTTAGATTAAATTGTGATGGTTTAATCGATTGGCTTGGTCAATCAATCGATTATCAAGTCTAAAATTATGAACAGAATAAATTTGATTTAATTGATTGTATAAATTTATTTTAATCGATTATTGTCTTAAATTTTGTGATAAGATGAATTAGGAATTATATCGATTAAAATTGTTTTTTTTGATGAAAATTTCTTTCATGTGAAATATTTTTTTTCTTTCATGTCGAAAAAAACTATTTCGTAGAAACAGTAAAGTGAATTATATATATATAAAAGGCTAATGCATCAAATATTTTTTCTTGATGAAGAGATTAAATAATATTATTTAATTATAGAACCATAAAGAAACTCTAATTTTTAAAGGAGGGTTCTATATATGATATAGTCGTATATATTAAGCTTTTAGATCGATTGGGATAATCAATTGGATGATACCATTGCTTACCGTATAGTGTCAATTGATTAATGAGCTTAATTTTGAGGTGTCAAGACTAATAAAGAAATTATCTGTTCGATTAAATATCTAGAATTTTCTTGAGTCTATCTACACAACGTGCTACTAAATTGAACTATTGTGTTGGCCCAAAGGAAGGCACCTTAGGTCGGTTTAGTGTATTTTGTGTTGGTAGACGTATATCTATGCTAAGAGCAATCGGCCCAAAGGAAGGTTGCTTTTATGCCAGATATATGTTCAAGATAGTTTACAATTATTGAACATAATTTATTTTGTTCTGATCATGCACAAAATATGTCGGCCCAAAGAAAGACATATTGCGTGGCAGATTAAAGTTGTTGTAAGCTATGAACCAAAATATAACACATATAAAGTTTCATATTATGCACACAATGGGTCGGCCCAAAGGAAGGCACATTGTGTGGCCAATTAAAGGTTAAGTTATATCAAAGAGTACCGCTAACAAATTATATTTTAATCTACACATTAAAATGCAATGTTGTGTTGATGCAGTCTGACCCTGATTGTTGTTTTGGTGTTGACATCGATTTTAGTTTAGGTTGATGAGATGATTATGATTAAGTCTTGGTCGTGGACTAGGAATATCTAGTGGGACTAGGTTTGATGAAAGCCTAACTTGGAGGGTTAGGTGTGGAAAAGTCCTAGCTTGGAGGGCTAGGTGGATGAAATCCTAACTTGGAGGGTTAGGTGTGGAAAAGTCCTAGCTTGGAGGGCTAGGTGGATAAAATCTTAACTTGGAAGGTTAGGTGTGGAAAAGTCCTAGCTTGGAGGGCTAGGTGGATGAAATCATAACTTGGAGGGTGATCCTGCCATATAGTTGGCACCATACGGGCAGCCAACGTGGCAAACGACCTAGCCCGCTTCGAGGTCCACGTCATTGTACGGCAGCCAACTCGACAAACATCCTGGCCGGGCCCAGGGTCTTCGCCGGCCGGTCGGACTCAAGGCGGCCGGTTAGAATAAATATAGCGGTTCATCCGGCCGGTCAAACCCGACCGACCACATTAAGGCTTACACGCCTCGTTCAGTCGAGGGCATCCGCCCGGCAGTCCTTTATGCCCATGCTTGATACCCATCCGGGCGAGCCGTCCGGATGTCCGCTCGGGCACTCTCTCGGAATCACCCTGGGATAAGGACAAAATATACCTGCACCAGCTGCAGGTAACAGGCTGTCACCACTCGTACGAACTGACACTCTCTGACAGGCGCCGACTTGCAGAAACCTGTCTTTGTCCTCACATAAGACAAATAGTATACGACAAAGAAGGATGGTTACAGTCGACATAACCATGCCATATCTTCTGACCCTGTCAGAGGATCCTGACACAGGCCATACTCAAATCGACATAACCATACCATATCTTCTGACCCTGTCAGAGAATCCTGACACAGGCCATACGTGGTCTTTTTCCCCGGCTATATAAGCCACTCCCCTCCTCATTATCAGGTACGCATACACACGCTCGCGAAGCTCCTCATTTCCAGTGCTCCATTATTTCTACTGTTCCTCGGAGTACTGACTTGACCGTCGGAGTGCCTTGCCGGGACGTCTCCCGGCTAGGTTGCTAACGGTCATCTTCCTCAGCAGGTTCACCTCCAGTCGGTTGGCCCTGCACCAGGCGAGATCCACTTCCATTCGGTCGGAGGACACCCCCCACGACGCTGTCATTCTGCGCGAGGACATCTCGTCGGCATCCACGTCATTCATCGCTACACCGTCATCCGGTTGCGGCTCTACTACGCTCGGCGACAGGATCAAATTTGGCGCTAGAAGGAGGGCCTTCTGCCTGATCGAGAGCGAAGAATGGAAAACCCCAATCCACTGACGGTCACTCTTTCGCCAGAAGAATATGAAATGCTGATGTCTGTCCGGACACAGAAGGCACAACAATCGCATCCGCCAACCGGTAGTCAAGGGGCCCGGCCCCCTGGTCCCTCTGTACGGGGAAATTCAGAAGGTATGGCTGCTCAGCCCGACCCCCGCGCTCCTAATTTTCCCCGAGCACTTTTCCGGAACGAGGCCCACTCAGCCCCGACCGAAGCTTCAGCGTCCAGCCTGGCGCACCAGACACGCCCAGATAAAGGGAAAGGGTTAGCTGACCCCGCCGCGGCCTGTCCGACTCGCAGCCCTTTCTCCTCACAAATTCTTGGGGATCCCGTTCCCAAGAATCTACGATTCTTCACCATGCCTGAGTACTCGGGGGCCAGTGACCCCAAGGAGCACGTCATGAAATTTGAAAGCTCTGCCCAGTTGCACCAATACCCGGAGGGCGTCAAATGCCGCACTTTCCTGACAACCCTCTCCGGGCAGGCTCAACGATGGTTTGGCGGGCTCCCGGGTGGATCAGTTGGGAGTTTTGCAGAGGTAAAGCGGCTGTTTCTGCAACATTTTGCAAGCAGTCGGAGGCACCATAAGACCAGCCTCAATTTGTTCGCTCTGAAGCAAGGTCCGAAAGAGTCACTCCGGGCCTACATCCAGAGGTTCAATGGAGTAGCTATAGAGGTGCCCAACACCACGCCTGAAGTACTGGTCACCGCCTTCTCACAAGGGCTCCAAGAGGGTGATTTCTTCCGATCCCTGATCAGGAAACCACCGAAGGATTTCGACAGCCTGCTCGGGAAGGCTGTCAAGTATATCAATGTAGAGGAAGCGCAAGCCGCCCGGAGGAAGGAAGTAATGGTTAGCCCACAGCCCGCACCTCAACATAACAAATCGCCAGGAGGACCGATTCGCAGTCCCCGACCGGCCGATCGGCCCGGAATGAGACCCCAGCAAGTGCAGGTGGCACAGGGGAATTGGCCCCACAGATGGGCACCGTATTGTGCGTTTCACCAGTGTAATACGCACAACACTGAGGACTGCCGAGCAGGCGGCAGAGCTCGGACCCCACTCGGCAGGGGTCAAGGACGACAAACCCCGCAGGGACGCGGGCGTGGTCAGGGTGCCACAGCCCAACAAGGACAAAGGCGGGATGCCCCCGCCGCCCGGTAATTGTTTCCTCGGCCCGAGCAGGAAGAGGTGGAGGAACTTGACGAAGATCAAGCTAATCACCAGAACGCCGTCCGAGGAGGCGTCAATGTGATTTCCGGCGGTCCGACCGGCGGCGACTCCAACCGAGCCAGAAAGACGCAGGTGCGCCGACTGGAAATTCACCAAGTCGGAGTCAGCACCTCTCAAGCTCAAGGGCCCCAAATCAGCTAGGGGCCGCAGGATTTGCAAGGATTGGAGGTGCCGCACGATGACCCGTTGGTCATCACGGCTGTCATCGCCAACTACGAAGTCCACCGCACCATTGTGGACACCGGCAGCTCGGTAAACATTTTATATAAACGAGCTTTCGATCAACTGCAAATTGAATTATCTCAGCTAGAGTTGGTGGCTACTCCCCTGTTCGGATTTACGGGGAACGAAGTACAGCCGATCGGACAGATACGGCTGGCCGTCTCACTTGGAGAGGAGCCACTCAAGAGAACACGATGGACCACATTTCTGATTGTGGATGCCCCAGCTGCCTACAACGCTATTCTCGGTCGACCGGCTCTCAACGAGTTTAAAGCGGTAGTCTCCACCTACTACCTCAAGGTGAAGTTTCCGGTCGGCGACAAAGTCGGCGAGGTGAAGGGCAATCAGACCGTGGCCCGGCGCTGCTATGCTGATGATGTCCGCTCGGGAGGACAAAAGGCAAGGCGGACAGGTAGCGGCTGCAACATGGTGCAAGCGTCCCCTTGGACAGAATTGCGGGAGGACAAAGAGGAGGTACAACTTTTGCCCGGTAGGGAAGATACCAAGATACAAATTGCTGCAGGACTTTCGGAGGAGCTGAAGCAATCTCTAATCGACGCCCTCGCTCGAAATCAAGACGTATTCGCCTGGTCGGCGAAAGATTTGAAGGGGGTCCAACCGGAAGTCGCAGAACACCAGCTCCATGTTTACCCGGGCGCGCGGCCGGTAAAGCAACGGAAAAGAGATCGCAGCGCCACGCAGAATCAAGTCATCCGGGCGGAAGTAGAAAGAATGCTGGAAGCAGGACACATCCGGGAAGTTCAGTTCCCGGCCTGGCTGGCGAATGTGGTGCTGGTGTCCAAACCCAACGACAAGTGGCGGGTATGCATTGATTTCCGAGACCTCAACCGTGCATGCCCAAAAGATTGCTACCCACTTCCCCGGATCGATCAAATGGTAGACTCGACGGCTGGCAGCGAGTTCATATCGATGCTGGATGCGTACCAGGGATACCACCAAGTCCCACTGGCTGCGGCCGACCAGGAGAAGGTTAGCTTTGTCACGGCTGACGGCACCTACTGCTACACCGTCATGCCGTTCGGCCTCAAGAATGCGGGCGCCACCTACCAAAGAATGATGAACAAGGTGTTCCGGTCGCAAATGGGGCGTAACGTCGAAGTATACGTCGACGATATTCTGATCAAGACTGCCCGGGCGGAAGAACTAATCCCCGACATTGAAGAAACTTGCCAAACGCTGCGGCGGTTTAGCCTGAAGCTTAATCCGGCCAAATGTTTATTCGGGGCTCGGAGCGGGAAGTTCCTCGGTTATATAGTCACCGAGCGGGGAATCGAAGCAAATCCGGGCAAAGTAAAGGCCATTCTAGAGATGCCGGCCCCACGAAATCTCAAGGAAGCTCAGCGGCTGACCGGGCGGATAACCGCCCTGTCCAGATTCATTTCCCGATCAGCCGAACGGGGTCTGCCATTCTTCAAGACATTACGCCGGGCCACCAAATTTCAGTGGGACGAAGAATGTGACAAGGCCTTCGAGGAGTTGAAAGCTTATCTGTCTGAGCTACCGACACTCGCCCGACCGGAGCCGAATGAGAATTTATATGTATACTTGGCAGCTTCCTCCGACTCGGGCAGCATGGTGTTGGTCCGGCAAGAAAAAACTGAGTAGAGGCCGGTGTACTTCTTTGCTCACTTATTTAAAGGAGCCGAGTGTCGGTACACA
>JAGFNQ010004450.1:0-45290 GCA_024364735.1 Boesenbergia rotunda
CGCAATCTTTGCTCCATTTCCAAACTCGCAAATTCGCTTCTCCCTTGACGAGTCTTCTTCTATTCCTTAGCCCGTGTATGTCATTACATATATGTGAGCTACACCCAGTATCAAGTACCCAGGTGTACGAGGAAATAGAGTGACATTCAATAACGAAGATGCCTGAAGAGGATGGGGCATCGGATGCCTTCTTCTTCAAGACTCCAAGATAAACCTTACAGTTCTTCTTCGCCAGTGGCCCTCCTTGCCGCAGTGATGCAGTGCCTTTTGGTGCCTTTTCAATCCTATTGCCTTAGTTAACTTATTGGTGTCCAAAATGGAACGCAAATTCAGAGAAGAACATGATCAGGTGATTATCCTAGAAATACAAATGAGTTATGTGATGAGAATGATTAAAGAATGCATCAATATACATTAATTAAATCCTATTTATTTTTCGAATTGAATAACCCTTTTTATCAATTCGGGAGTTCGTAGGAACATCTCCAAATAGGTTGATATCCAACCATAGATAAGAACAACCATGGCTGGAGTCCATCAAGTTATTCTTAGCTCTGAAGGTAGGTAATTATACCGATTACATATTACACATATGTAACTATCATATTATGCTATCAACTAATTGAATGTTTGCATATATCATTGGGTTGTTAACTCATTAACAAGTATGCAACAATATATATAGCACCCAACTGCACCTCTCTTTACATCGACCTTGGCTGTGGCACAACAAATCGATGCTCCAAGCTTAAGGCTAACCCATTAATCAAGAAATAGTTTTAATATGGTTGGAGCTCATTCAACCGTTTAGTCAGGCTTGGATGTGTCCAACAACCAAAACTAAGGATTGACCTCTGACTCCAACTATATTAATCATAAACTAATTCCATGGTTTGAACATGTTGAGGTTCAAGCCGGGCATGGATGTGTCCATCAACCCAAACGAGAAACAAAACTCCGGTTCTAACCATATTAATGGAAGGTGTTGGCCTTAATATTTTGTAAGGGGTTTTGGGTCTCATCTTTTTCTTTTAAGCACATTCATGACATATAATTATGTCATGTACTAACGATTTCCTTAATAAAGTATGTATGTGACTTAATTTATCAAGTCTCATTAATTGAATTAGGAACCAGATTTCCTAATTCTAATTTCATACTTTATTCAAGGAATTATTTTGGGAAACAATTTCCTAAATTATCATAATCAATTCCGGAAATAATATGTTTAAGACTTTGATTTCTCTAAATCAAATCTTATTAAATTAAGAGACAGATTCCATTAATTCAACCACATATTATTTTCATAAAAATCTTATTTAAGGAAATATACTCTATAGGAAACAATTTTCCTAATTAATTTTGGAGATAATAATATGTAAGAGCATCACCTCATAAATCAAATAAGGAAATTATCGTTTGAGAATCTCCTCAAAATTTCTAAGATTTGATCACATATTTTATTTATGGAAAATTAATATCAATAACTTAATTTGGACGACTCCCCGAGGCTCAATCCAAAATAAGAATTTATTGATAATATAATTTGGACGGCTCCCAAGGCTCAATCCAAATTAAACATTTGACAGTTTAAATTCAATTTAGGAAATTTAATTATAACAACTAACTTTAAATTAGACGGCTCCCCGAGGCTCAATCCAAAATAAAGAATTTTGTAAATAATTTAATTTCTAATTATGAATTTAAATGCCAATTAATATTTCCATAATTTGTCTAGACTTTCTTGAAAGAAAGTGCCCAAATTGCGAGCTTTCCATAAATGGAAAGTTTCCAAAAACAAAAGGTTTTCAGAATAATTGTAAGTTTCTGGTATAAAGAAAACTTACGTATTTCCAAAATTGGAAAATTTCTAAAATAGAAAATTTTCAAAATTGGAAAGTTTCCAAAAATGGAAAGTTTTCACAATTATCATAAAATTTCAGAAACAGAGGTATTTCAAAAGTTTGCGAAATTTCATGAGGATTTCCAAACCTTGAAATTCCTAAATCAGGAATTTACCATAATTGGAAAGTTTCCATAATTGGAAATTTTTCCAAAATTGAGATCATGACAAAATTTTCCACAAAAACAATTATATGATTATGTCGAACACTAACCGGCTCTGATACCACTGTTGGGACCGGGTGCATGTTGACATGGATGCGAGTTCGTAATTTTAAAATTAATTAGGTGCAGCGGAAGGTTTAGCATAAATAATTTCACAAATTATTTAACCACACATCTAAGCATGCAACTTTATCTTGTGTAGACATGATCATATATTTAAAATTTTGCAGAAACGTAAACTTATTTACATATTACCTCGCGTAACTCGAAGGAAGGGTCAAGATCCAACCGTAAGCGTCCCTTAGAAGCTCCGCCTCTATTCGCGTCCACGCCGAGTATCATCGGGAAGACTTCACAAAGCCACGAGTTTTGTGTTCTCGAGAACTACTACATTCTCCGAGAACGCGACAAGAAAACCAAGAGAGAAGTAATCACATCGGAAAAACTCACTACCAAGGTTGGTCGGAATCACAATTCCAGCGAGAAGGAGGAAGATGACTTGCGCCCAATCCCAAGGTGATGATGGCCGGAGAGGAAGATCGTCCCAACGGAAGAACTTTATCGCCTCGGTGCTTCTCCTTGTGCTCACGGCAAGAAGAAGGGAGAAGAAGCTTGTGGCCGGCCAAGAGAAAGAAGGGAGGAGAGGGAGAGAGCCCAGGCAAGAATACTTCGATTGATTTCCATGCCTTGCCTTGGGTCCTTTATATAGTGGTCTCTCAACCGCCAAGTCTCTTTTTTCTTATGGAATAAATTTTCTATGACTTATTCCATCATGCCAAGTTTTATCATATTTTAATTCATGATAAAAACCGACCAAGTCTCCTTTTTTCTTATGGAATAAATTTTCTTATCATAGTAAATCAATCCATGATTGATTTTATAAAATAAAATAAACCAATCCATGGTTCATTTTAATTTCCATGGAAAATAAACCAAACCTTGGTTTATTATATAAAAATTTATATCATCCATAATTTTATAAAACAAACCACACTTGGTTTATTTTATAAATTGAACCAAAAACTTGGTTCTCTCCCTTTGTTATGGCCAACCAAGCAAAGAGGATGGAGACCCTCTTTGGCCGGCCCATCCAAGCCACGCCCCAATGAATTAAACTCATTTAATTCATCTATTAAGTCTTCAAAAGACTTAGCCATTTTACACTTCCGATGCGTCTCTGAAAAATTCAGATTCGACTTATCGTTTGGCTCAACCAAACCTAATCTCTCTTTATTGGAAAATCCAATTTTCAACTCATTTTAAATCCCTCAGATTACTCGTAGTACGTGTGACTAAATAGGCTTTCGATTTATGTTGGTCGTCTATAATTAACCAATTATAGAACGATCATGAGTGACACCTAGTAGTACATCATGATCCCCAATTAATCGAAAGTTCAACGGTTGACCTCAGAAACTATTCTGAAACCCTTCAGCAGCTTTAATGAATCGTGCCCCATTCCCTTCACCATCTTATACCCACTTGGTTCAGGACATAATCTATGTGTGTCAGGCCCCATTAGGCTGACTACGTCACAGCTAGCCCAAGTAACATTTTCTCGTCCTACGGATTCTAATTACTCTCATGTATTTAAGAGATTCATACTCTGAACATGTCATGCTCTGGCCAGAGGCTTCGAGTAACAATCCGACGATAGGCCTTGGGTATACATCTCCTCGCAAGGAGTGGTGAATCCTTTGTAGGTTGTTCAAACATCTTCGGGCACTTCGGCTTATACCCAATCATCCTGGGTTCACACCTCCTTGGAGATGCTTGCTTAAGATGTTAAAGTATAAGTCTCCATGACCAAGATGACTTGAACACCGCAAGTCAAAGGAACATCGCACTTATGCTACAGTAAGAACTTCACTAACATATCTATATGTAGACTACCATATGAAGTTTTATAGCCAGTCACTCCAATGAACTAGTTCCCTTAACTAGCATTCATGTTTATCTCCGGACATCCCAATGTCACCAGCCAGTGAGAATCAGCTGATTAGAGAATAACCCATGCTAGTCTCAACAGAATTGATAGTGTCCGTATTTATCAATTCATCGACTAGGGACAATTTCAATACTTCACAATTGCACATGTAGAGATAATCACTAGTTGTGAATTCATCACAAATTCTCTCATGCTATGAATTGTATTGCGGACATTCAGTAATTGAGTTTAAGATCTCAATCAAATACATAAACATGTATACTCAAATAGTGAATATTCATTTATTAAAATAAATGATTACAATCATAAGGTGATTGCCTTAGGACACTTTTCTCATATCACTAACAGCCTAGACCTCCTCTCCCTTTGCGTCGCCGACCGCCAGAGCTGCCCAAGGGCCACCGGACCAGCTATTGACCTCGAGAGGAAGGAGAAGATGATGAAGAAGAAGATAGATCTCCTTCTTCCTCTCCCAACCAGCCGAACAAACTCCTCCTTCCTCTACCTTACGGCACCGCCGCACCTCCTCTTGCACCTCCTCCCTTCGGCCACCGTCCCTCTCTCCCTCGCCGCCGACCACCACAGAAGGTAGGGAACGTCCCTTCCTTATCCCTGTGAAACCTGGCCGAGTGGTGATGGAGAAGAGAAGAAGAAAAGAGAAGGAGAAGTCTCTCCTTCCCTTTACGCCGACCGAACCCTAGAGGAGAAGAGGAGAGAGAGAGAGAGAGAGGAGAGGCCTTGGGAGTCAACTCTTGGATTAAGTCTTGGTTTCATGATCTCATAGGGTATTTATAGGGCTAAGGTAGGGACCAAAAGGAGGAGTTGGATCTTGGCCCACCAATGAATCTAAACCCGATCTATTAATTAAGATCCATTCCACTAAAGGATCTTAATTGAACTTCCTCACCAACCCCCATATTTTCATACGGGCTCCACATATTACGAGTCATCCATCCCCCTGTGTTTAAGATATTGAATGCCCGTTAATTAATTTAAATTACTGCCAATTCAAATTAATTAACCTCTGGATCCTTGATTAGTACCACTCAACCTTATCATCATGCCGGATCAAATCCACCTGCAGGGTTTAGCATGATGAACCTTTTGAGCTCATCAAGGGGGCATCACCATCCCGACTCACCAGGACACGAATTTTGTCAATAATCAATGACACACCATATTATTAATATTATCTCCCAACTTACCGGGCCTATCGATCTAACAGAATAGATCTCGCCCATTGGTAAATCAAAAAAATAATAATTAATAATACATGCACGTTATTATATCGGGATTTAGGGATCATACTCCGTAATAAAATCTGAGGTCATATCCAATTATCAAGTCAGTACAAATTGGATAACCTCTAGTTTTGGTCCTGCTCAATGTACTCAAAGCACACTAGTGTAATTCTATGGTCAAGACCAACCACACCTAATTACACTACAACTATCCCGATGGTTTGTCCAATTCCATCTCGGTTGTGAGCCTCTACTTGTACTAGGCAAGGGACTGATAACATGATCTTCCATGTAACACCATACACCATGTTATCTACCATGTGTAGTAAAGGACTTTCATGCATGTACTAATATAAACAAGCACCTAGTGTTGTTGTGATTCTCTTTCCAAAATAAAGATGATCATATATAAAAGAGGCAAGTCTTTCAGTATACACATCTTACAATCTCCCACATATACTTAAAGACTTTGCTGGTCTCTCACTGTCATACATCTGACTCCCATATCCTCCACATGCTGGTCAAAAGCTCTAGCTGGAAGAGCTTTAGTGAAAGGATCCGCCAAGTTATCCTCTGATGCAATCTTAGCGACAACGACTTCTCCTCGCTTTACGATTTCTCGTATCAGGTGGTACTTGCACTCTATGTGTTTACTCACCTTATGGGCTCGTGATTCCTTTGAGATTTCAACTGCACCACTGTTATCACAAAAGATTGTGATAGATCTAGGAAAACCAGGAATCACATCCAAGTCCATGATGAAGTTCCTGAGCCATACAGCTTCCTTGGCTGCTTCTGAGGCTGCCACATACTCAGCTTCCATGGTGGAGTCCGCCACGCATTTCTGCTTGACACTCCTCCAAACAATGGCTCCACCTCCTAAAGTAAACACAACCCCCGAGGTAGACTTACTCTTGTCCCTGTCTGACTGGAAATCTGAGTTCGTGTAACCCATAGGGACTAATTGGACTACCTGATAAACCAGCATATAATTCCTAGTCCGTCTCAGGGATTTCAATATATTCTTTACTGTAGTCCAATGTCCCTATCCAGGGTTACTCTGATATCGGCTAACCATGCCCACGACAAAACAGATATCTGGTCTCGTGCACAACATGGCATACATGAGGCTTCCTACTGCCGAGGCATAAGGAACCGCCTTCATTTCCTCTATCTCCTATGATGTTTTCGGACACATCTCCTTGGATAGATGAACTCCATGCCTGAAGGGTAAGAAACCCTTCTTAGAGTTTTCTATGCTAAAACAAGCTAGGACAGTGTCAACATATGAAGCTTGGGATAAGGACAACATCCTTTTCTAGCGATTCCTTATGACCTTGATCTCAAGGATGTGTCCTACTTCTCCTAAGTCCTTCATATCAAACTGTTTTGACAACCAGACCCTTACGTCTGATAACACTTTGACATTGTTGCCAATTAACAAAATGTCATCTACGTAAAGTACAAAAAACACCACTACATTTTCGTCACATCTCTTATATACACATGATTCATCCGGGCTTTGATGAATCCGTATGACTGGATTACCTCATCAAAGCGGATGTTCCATGATTGCGAAGCTTGCTTCAATCAATAGATGGATCGATTAAACTTACATGCTAGATGCTCTTTGCCCTTTGCAATGAACCCTTCTGGTTGCTTCATGTAGATGATCTTCTCAAGTCTTCCATTAAGGAAGTCGTCTTGATGTCCATCTGCCATACCTCATAGTCCATATGAGCTGCAATAGATAAGAGAATTCAGATAGACTTAAACATGGCTATCGGCGAAAAGGTCTCCTTATAATCGATACCCTCTTTCTGAGTATACCCTTTTGCAACAAGCCTAGCTTTGAAGGTCTCAACCTTCCCGTCTGATCCTCTCTTTCTTTTGTAGATCCACTTGCATCCAATGGCTTTTACACCATCAGGTGGTTCTATAAACTCCCAAACATGATTAGAATCCATAGATTCTATCTCAGAGTTCATTGCCCTTTGCCAAGAATCTGCATCCTTATCTTGGAGGGTCTCATCATAGGTCCAGGGATCCGGTTCATGTTTACCTGGGACCAAGTCTGACGACTCTCCCAAAAACATGAACCTTTCAGGCTGTCTAACAACCCTCCCACTGCGACGAGGTACCACCTGTGTATCTTCTGTGACACGCGGTGCAGTGACTTGTGATGTATCCTCTTGTACAGTTGGTCCTAAAGTCGAAACTTCCCCTCTTAACTCTTCAAGCACTAGTCTACTCTTCGGCTTGTGGTTCATCACATAGTCTTCATCTAAGAATCTGGCATTCATGCTCACGATTACCTTCTGATCCTCAGGACTAGAGAACATACCACCTTTCGTTCCCTTAGGATAGCCCATAAACAAGCATACTTCTATACGTGATTCCAACTTATCAGTATCTCCCTTTAGCACATGTACTGGACTACCCCAAATTCGAATATATCCTAGACTAGGCTTTCGCCCAGTCCTCAATTCTATGGGAGTAGAAGGAACTGACTTAGATGGTACCATATTCAGAATATACGCAGCTGTATCCAAAGCATATCCCTAGAATGAATCAAGTAAGTCAGAGTAGCTCATCATTGACCTAATCATCCCCATAAGAGTCCTATTCCTTCTTTCTACTACTCCGTTCTATTGGGGTGTACTGGGTGCACTCAGCTGGGATTGGATCTCAGCCTCTGATAAGTATGTCCTAAACTCTCCAAAGAGGTACTCTCCACCACGATCTGATCGTAGTGTCTTGATACCTTTACCTTGACGCTTCTCCACATCAGCCTTGAATTCTTTGAACTTATCAAAGCATTCAGACTTGCAGTGCATCAGGTAAATGTATCCGTACCTTGAATAATCGTCAATGAAAGTAACGAAATATTCAAAGCCACCTCTAGCCTGGATTGACATAGGACCACATAAATCAGAATGAATCAGTTCTAGCACATCTTTGGCCCTATACCCCTTAGCCTTGAAAGGCCTCTTGGTCATCTTACCTTCCAAGCAAGACTCATAGGTTGGGAAGTCTTCCACCACCAATGAACCCAAGGGCCCATCGGCTATCAACCTCTGAATCCTACTAAGGTTAATATGACCAAGCCTAAGGTGCCAAAGATACGTCTGATTCATCTTAGAAGGCTCCTTTCTCTTACTTAGGATAGATGACGAGCTATTCACTTCAGTTTGCATCGTGGGAGTTTTTGGTTCTAGAGTGTACAGATTGCCAACCATAGTACCCGAACAGATAATCTCTCTATTTCTCTTTATAACAACTCTGTTATTAAAAGCAATAGAATATCCATCTTTTATTAACTTAGAAACTGAAATTAAATTCTTTCTAAATGATGGTACATATAGGCAATCTCTCAGAACTAACACTTTATTTCTCTCAAAAGACAAATAAAAATCTCCCACTGCAACTGCTGCTACCTCCGTAGCATTGCCCATGTAGACCACGATTTCTTCATCAGCCAGCCGTTGGGTTTCCTGGAACCCCTGCAAAGTATTGTAGACATAATCAATGGCTCCCATATCTACGCACCAGGTACTGGTAGATAGCACTGCTGAACATATTTCAACGACTAAGCACGAGGAAATACCTTTGTCTTGACGACGGGGGCAGTCCGCCTTCTAGTGTCCAGCTTGCTTACACGTGAAGCACTTGACTTTCGGCTTCTTCACACCAGTCTGAGGTCCTTGTGATGTTGCTGCCTTTTTGAACCCTCCTTGTTTCTTCTTCTTCCTGCCTTTCGGCACATAAGCAGAAACCCTTTGAGTCACTAAGGCCTGTGAACTCTGTCGAAACAGCCCCTCTACCACCTGGAGTTCTCCTAGCAGTTCCCCCAACGTATACTCATGCTTGTTCATGTTATAGTTGAGCTGGAACTGCTCAAAACTCCTAGGCAGAGACTGGAGTATAATATCAACCTGGGTTTCCCCATCTATTTGTGCTCCTAGTACCTCAATCTCATTGAGGTGAGCCATCATTTTTAGGACATGATCCTTAATGTGTGTCCCTTCGGCCATAGTAGTCGTCATCAGGTTCTTCATCACTACCTCCCTAGCGGCCCGACCCTGGTGCCCGAAGAACTCCTTGAGGTTTAGCATCATTGCATAAGCAGTGGGCATGGCCTGATGCTGATGTTGCAAAACATTCGACATAGATGCCAGAATGTAGCATCGTGTCATCTCATCTACCTTGACCCACTTCTTAAAGCGCTCCCTCTGCTCTTCACTAGAGTTCTCGCTAGGCCTTTCGGGGCAGTCCTCAAAGAGTACATACTTGTACTCTTTATCAATAAGGACAATGTCAAGGTTTCTCTTCCAGTCAATATAGTTAGGTCTAGTAAGTTTATTTTCCTTAAGTATTGTAGCTAGTGGGTTAAAGGCCATTTTGAAAATCCCGAGAATCACAACATACACTACTTTAGAAATCAAAAATAAATTGATTCCTCAAAATAATAAATTTTCAAAATCAACCAACACCACCAACATCGAGAATTTGCATGCCACGTTAGTGTGGACGTATACAAACTCTACATTCGTTAGAGAAGGTTTTAACCATTAATCTTACTATCTTGTCAACCTAACTTTTTGACAAGTAAGATTAATAGTTGGTTAACTTCGGCCCTACAAATTATTAGCAGTGGCTCCGTTGAGGAGGATACTAATAATTGTATCTAAGTGTTTACCATTGCATGACACTAAGAGAATTATTTAGGATTATGTGCCTTCCTTTGGGGAAGTACACACGCTCTTCAATAATCCTCTATAATCTTTTTTGACCTTGTGATCCGCAGAACAAGCCTATCCATTATGGAGGAAGGCACTCAGAGCCAACGCGCAAGCTTGTTCGCATCACATGTCAGATTGCAATGGAGGCCATGGGACTCTTAGGGTTCCTCTCCCACTTAGTAATTTATTATGAGGAATTTTAACTAGCACATTCACACAACAAGAACATAACCAACATATGAAAAATAGAAAATCCAAGATTTTCCAACTTTCATAACCACCCCTGGCCAGTGGATTTTTGCCTTCCCCAAGATTCGAACTCTAGACCTCCAAGCTTAAGTACAAGAGTTTATGAATCCTGGTAACCAATCAATTGGTGGTTACCAGGATTCATAAACTCTAGTACTTAAGCTGATTGGTTACCAGGATTCATAAACTCTAGTACTTAAGCTTGGAGGTCTAGAGTTCGAATCCAAGGGGAAGGAAAAATTCCAATGGCCAGGGGTGGGATGTCGTAGTGAGTAACGGCACGGCCAACGGTTGTCAGTCGACGACATAACGGTCACCAAAGGGGCCGCCAAATGGGATTTGGTCGCCAAAGGGGCCGAGGGGCCGAGGGGTCGGGTCGTTACAATAAAAAGGCACCTTTTATTGTAACGACCCAACCCCTTTGGCGGCCAAATCCCATTTGGCGGCCCCTTTGGCAACCCTTATGTCCTCGACCGACGACCGTCGGTCGTGTCGTTACTCACTAGGACTTCCCACCCCTAGCCAATGGATTTTTGCCTTCTCCAAGATTCGAACTCTAGACCTCCAAGCTTAAGTACTAATGTGTTGGTGCAGAAAGCACCATATCGAACCTTGTTTTGATATTGGCAAAGGATTCAAAGTTAAGTACTATTTGTGATCTAACGTTGTTCACTGAGTGTGCAGAAAAATCCCTAGCGAAGGACTGCTAGGCAACTAGCGAAGGCCTGCTAGTCACCAAGTCCTAGCGAAGGAATGCTAGGCAACTAGCGAAGGGCTGCTAGTCATCAAAGACCTAGCGAAGGGCTGCTGGGCACCTAGCGAAGGACTGCTAGTGACTGGCGAAGGAATGCCAGAGTGAAAAGCCCTAGCGAAGGACTGCTAGGCACTGGCGAAGGAATGCCAGAGTGAAAAGCCCTAGCGAAGGACTGCTAGGCACCGGGCGAAGGACAGCTCGGCATCCAAGACCTGGCAAAGGACCGTCAGGCAAAAGTCCAACCAAAGGAGCGGTTGGCATCAGGTACATTCTCCCGAGAGGAGTAGGTGAGGACGCGTTCCTCGTAGAGGGAACAGTAGGCGTCGGTTCGACCTAGGGCTCCATTTTAGAGACCAAAGTCAGAACCAAGACAGCTAAGGCTGTATAAACTAATAATTAATTGTTTTATTGTGTTTTGGACTAACCCTGGATGCAGGACCGAAGGAACGTGTGTCTGCAACTCAAAGAGCCTCAAAGGAGTGAGGCAGCAGCTGAGCAGGGCGCCCTGAGTGTCCAGGGCGCCCCCAAGGTGAACCAGAACCAAGTGAAGCAAAAAGGGCTTCGGCTGCTTACTGGGCAGGGCGCCCTCAGTAGCCAAGGCGCCCTCATCAGCCAGGGTGCCCTCAGCAGCCAGGGCACCCCGCGCCTAAGTCTGCGAAGCTTCATCTTTATCCACAGCCGAGATTTCTGCGCGAAAGAAGTCAGCCAAGGCACCCTCTGCGACCAGGGCGCCCACAGAGTCAAAGTTATCCCTATTCGGATGGGATAACGCTTGACCGAGCTAAAACCGGATCGGTTGACATGTGGCAGGGCGCCCCCGACGTCCAGGGCGCCCCGAGATGCTATAAATAGCACCCAACGCCCAAGCCTTCGACAAGAACTTCGAACCAACGCTTCCATGCTCTTCTGTGCTCACGCCTTGCTCTGGAAACTACCCAACTCGAGCCTACGACGTCCCGCTACTCCGGAAAGTCAACCTACAACCGGACGTCGGTAAAAGAAGAGTCTTCCTTTTTATTAAAAGTTTATGGTGCTATACTTGTAAATCTATTCTTGTAAACTGATTTTGCGCTCATATAGAATTGCCCAAAGTAAACGATCAACGATCGTGGGCCTTGGAGTAGGAGTCGACCCAGGCTCCGAACCAAGTAAAAACGACTGCGTCTCTGTGTTATTATTTTTCTTATTTTCCGCTGTGCACCTGCTCTTAATTTTCTGAAAAACGAATACCGATATTCACCCCCCCTCTATCGGTTCTATCGATCCAATAAGTGGTATCAGCAAGGAAGCTCAAATTTGGTGCAACCACCAATTTGAGAGTATTTTCGGATTTTTTTTAATTTTTAATTTCTTTTCTTTCTTGTCAATCGAGATTGGTGCAACACCACTCGACCTTTTTTTTATATATAAATAATATCTGTAGGTGGATTTAAAATATTCTTACGCCTTTTTCAAATTTGAATTCTCATTTTTCCACCATAAGTCAGAATTGATAAAACAAATAATTTTTGAAAATTTATCATAAAAGTTTTTTTTCATTATTTTAATATTTTTTCTCGAAATTCGTGCTACTTTAATTCTGGCAATATTAATTCTTTCAGAAAACTCTTATTTCACTCCATTAATCAGAATAGACATTTTCAAGAAATTTGTCGTAAATTTTTTTATTATATTATTATTTCACCTCGAAAGTCGTGCAAACAGCTTTTGAGCAAGTTTTTTTCTCTCTCCCACACTACTAATCCAAGACCAAGTCTTGGTACATCTCTATTTTTTTCCTTGTGTGCAAGATTTATCTTTAATGGCCAATCAAGAATGGAACAGTGTTCGTCCGCCTCTATTCTCTGGCGAGAACATCAGAACCTGGAAAAGTCTAATGGAATCCCACCTAAAGGCCAATCT
Organism: Boesenbergia rotunda; assembly: GCA_024364735.1. NCBI lineage: Eukaryota > Viridiplantae > Streptophyta > Magnoliopsida > Zingiberales > Zingiberaceae > Boesenbergia > Boesenbergia rotunda. The sequence continues at coordinate 12,904 of JAGFNQ010004450.1, forward strand.
GGATCTTTGGTTGATAATTCAAATGGAGTTCACATTGCCCACAGAAGATGGAAGATCGATCACTTGGGACAAATTAGATGAACCAACTCTGAGGAAGATCGAGACTGATGTCAGGGCAACAGTAATTCTACAATGCGGCCTGACCAAAGAAGAACTGAAGCGGGTCGGATCCTTCAACTGTGCCAAGGAGATGTGGGAAAAGCTAATCAGTCTACACGAAGAGAGCTCCGATGTTGAGATCTTAGAAGCTCAAGAACAAGTAGCTGAGACGGACTCGACACCCGACGACGAAAACGAACCAGAATCAGACGACGAGTTGACTGAGACAAAAATGGTAACCAATTTCAAATCTTCTTTTAAATTAAGGTTAAATAATCAAGTTGATACTGCAATGGTCGAGGAAGGTATAGTTTTTATTGCAGGGAAAACCCCAAGAGAACCACCAAAGAAGAAGATTCAACCTGTACCTGAGTCCGACTCAGACTCAGAATCTGACGACGAAGGAAGGGATCCTTGGAAACTGGTCTGGTTGGCTCGCGACCGCTACAAAATACCAAAGAAACAATCAAGCAAAAGAAAGATGGCTAGAATCAAGGGGAAGATTCCCAACCGGGAATCAAAAGGTAAATTTACAGTATTTGAAAATCCATTATTTACCATGAATAATATGATTGAATCTTATAAGGCTAATGTGTTAGAAATTCATAATATTGTTGTTTTTGATAATCCAGAATATTATTACGATTATGATGTAACTTAGATAATTTTTTTTTTGCTTTAATTGTATGTTTCTTTTTATTTCATTTTTTTTAATTAGGATTGATTAGTTTAAGGATAAAACTGTTTAACTGAAATTTGAACAACATAGTATTGGGTGGTGGTGAGATGATAGTACGTTAGGGAAGCCATCTTGGCGGAACTAGCCGAAGCTACCGATCCAAGACCCAATCTAGTTAGACCAGAATTTATCAAAAAGTAATTTTTGAAGATGAAATTTCACTAAAAGGCTTTGTCTAGGAAAGGGTTGATGATCCAATAAGGCTACGGCCAAAGAAGGCCTAGTGTCTCGCCAAGACCTGGAAGTCAATTTTTGAAATTCAAATTCAAGTTACTTCTTGTCAAATTCAAATCTAACACAAATTTCAATTGATCTTAGACTCAACTACTTTTTCCAAAATAAAGTTAAAATTCATTAAAATGGTTTTCAAAGTTGATTCAATTTTTCAAAATTAATCATGACTCTTCAAAGTAAAATCCTTACTTCTATTTAAATTTGTTTCACAAAACCCATAAGGTTAACATGCTTGATCATGTAGAACTGGGTGAGACATCTAGGACCTAAAAGCATAATTCACTATCCTTTTAAATAAATAAAAAGGTTTGCAAAAGTTATTTAAAATTTTTCAAATTAATTCAGTTTACTGTACCCTCCTTTTCATCTCTATTTTTTTAAAATATTGAATCTCATGTTAAAATAGACCCATTTTAAATAGAATCTTGTTTGGTTTAGTTATTGATTGGTAAAACATAATCAACTGAGTCAAGCTTGGGGAACACAGTCAAACCCTAGATAACATAGTCAAACCTGGTCAACACTGAAGTTCCTTAAAGTACTTAGATAAAAGTCAGACTGTGTCAGATACAGGGGGAGTTTCTTTTAATACTTTTCAAAAAATTAAATTGTTTTTCAAAAACCTTATGCTCTAAATCTTATTATCATGTCGATAAGGTTTTCAAAAATTGATTCAAAAACCTTCGTATACAGTATCTATTTGAAAATTATCATCATTTCAAAATATTTTTCGAAAACTATTTTCAAAAATGTATCTCCTTGAAAGTTATCATACTCAGAAGGTTATTCAAAATTATTCTTTTGATTTTAATAAACCCTAAATACACAGAGGAAGGTCCACTTCATGATCTACAAGGGCTCCTAGGATGTGTCAAATTTAGGGGAAGTTTGAGTCAAAAGAATAATTTCTGAAATATTTTTTTTGGTAATTATTTGTTTTGAAATTGTTAGATAAATTCCTTTGATCTGAACTGAACCCTAAAGACTTAGAGGAAGAATACTTGTGGTCAACAAGCTTCCGAGGACTATATCAAATTTAGGGGGAGGTTAAATTAAATGAATTATTGAACATTTCAAAATAATATGTTTTAATACATTAAGTTTTCAAAATTCTTTTGAAAATACAAGTAATTTGCCTTTAAAAATATGGTTTAGTAAATCATTTTTGAAATACCTTGAGAATTTCCAGGACACTTAGGAAAATGTCCTTGTAGTTAACAAGGGTTCCTAGGATTGTGTCAGACTGGAAAAGAATCCTAGTCAAGTAAAACATTATGTTTTCAAAATGCATAACATTCTTCTCATAACATTTTGTTTCAAAAGTACTTCTATTTTCAAAAAGGCATACTATCTTTTAAAAGTACTTCTATATAATGTTTTCAAAAGTACTAATACTTTTCAAGACAATAATGTTCTAAGCACGTGAATCTTCTCAAAGACTTGCCTACAAATATTTTTATATTTTCAAAACTCATAGACTCTGATACACAAACTTATTTCAAAATATATTCCAGGGGAAGAGCAAGAAAGAGAGAAAGGAATTTTTTCTTCATTTAAACTTTTATCTCTTTTTCAAAAAGTAAAGCAAAATTTTTAAGTACTTCAAATTGTTTTTAAGCGCTAAGTGCTGTTAAAATTTCAAACTACTTCAAGTGCTTTCAAGTATTTCTAGTGCTTCAAATTTTTTAAGTATGTCTAAATCTTTCAAACGTTTTTAAGTACATGCTTTTTCTAAGTAAAATTTTTTCTTAGTAAATTTGTCTGAGCAAAAACTTTTTGAAAATTTTGACAAATGTCTCTAAGTAAAGATTTTTTTGAAAAACTATGTTGCAAGTTTTTGCAAGCTTTTTCTAAAATATAAGGAGAATAGTTGTAACATTAAGGGGGAGCTTCATGTATTTTCAAAACATTTATTTCTTTGAACATCATTTTTTTTCAATTATGAAATCCATTACTTAAAGTTTTTCTTGAAAACTATGTTTTTAAACTCCTTTACTTAAATTTATTTTGGTAAAACTCAAAACTCCCTATTAGATACCTTGTTCACCCATATATGTTTTTGATATATGTCAAAGGGGGAGGAAAGGTCAGTCAAAGTTAAGTATGTTAATAAGTTAAAGTTAAGTATGTTAATAAAAATTTTTTTTCTGAATTTCTTAGGTCAAAACTACATTGGTTGTTTACTCTGCTCAAATTGATTAATTTTAACTGTCGTGCTTAAATATTATAAGTTTTTACTTAACTTTGAATTGCGTTGCCATAAATCAAAAAGGGGGAGATTGTTGGTGCAGAAAGCACCATATCGAACCTTGTTTTGATATTGGCAAAGGATTCAAAGTTAAGTACTATTTGTGATCTAACGTTGTTCACTAAGTGTGCAGAAAAAGCCCTAGCGAAGGACTGCTAGGCAACTAGCGAAGGCCTGCTAGTCACCAAGTCCTAGCGAAGGACTGCTAGGCAACTAGCGAAGGGCTGCTAGTCATCAAAGACCTGGCGAAGGGCTGCTGGGCACCTATCGAAGTACTGCTAGGCACTGGCGAAGGAATACTAGAGTGAAAAGCCCTAGCGAAGGGCTGCTAGGCACTGGCGAAGGAATGCCAGAGTGAAAAGCCCTAGCGAAGGAATGCTAGGCACCGGGCGAAGGACAGCTCGGCATCCAAGACCTGGCAAAGGACCGTCAGGCAAAAGTCCAACCAAAGGAGCGGTTGGCATCAGGTACATTCTCCCGAGAGGAGTAGGTGAGGACGCGTTCCTCGTCGAGGGAACAGTAGGCGTCGGTTCGACCTAGGGCTCCATTTTAGAGACCAAAGTCAGAACCAAGACAGCTAAGGCTGTATAAACTAATAATTAATTGTTTTATTGTGTTTTGGACTTACCCTGGATGCAGGACCGAAGGAACATGTGTCTGCAACTCAGAGAGCCTCAAAGGAGTGAGGTAGCAGCTGAGCAGGGCACCCTGAGTGTCCAGGGCACCCCCAAGGTGAACCAGAACCAAGTGAAGCAAAAAGGGCTTCGGCTGCTTACTGGGCAGGGCGCCCTCAGTAGCCAGGGCACCCTCATCAGCCAGGGCACCCTCAGCAGCCAGGGCACCCCGCGCCCAAGTCTGCGAAGCTTCATCTTTATCCACAACCGAGATTTCTGCGCTGAAGAAGTCAGCCAAGGCGCCCTCTGCGACCAGGGCGCCCCCAGAGTCAAAGTTATCCCTATTCGGATGGGATAACGCTTGACCAAGCTAAAACCGGATCGGTTGACAGGTGGCAGGGCACCCCCGACGTCCAGGGCGCCCCGAGATGCTATAAATAGCACCCAACGCCCAAGCCTTCGACAAGAATTTCGAACCAACGCTTCCACGCTCTTCTGTGCTCACGCCTTGCTCCGGAAACTGCCCAACTCGAGCCTACGACGTCCCGCTACTCCGGAAAGTCAACCTACAACCGGACGTCGGTAAAAGAAGAGTCTTCCTTTTTATTAAAAGTTTATGGTGCTATACTTGTAAATCTATTCTTGTAAACTGATTTTGCGCTCATATAGAATTGCCCAAAGTAAACGATCAACGATCGTGGGCCTTGGAGTAGGAGTCGACCCAGGCTCCGAACCAAGTAAAAACGACTGCGTCTCTGTGTTATTATTTTTCTTATTTTCCGCTGTGCACCTGCTCTTAATTTTCTGAAAAATGAATACCGATATTCACCCCCCCCTCTATCGGTTCTATCGATCCAACATAATGTTTATGAATCCTGGTAATCAATTGAGGTTACCAGGATTCATAAACTGTAGTACTTAAGCTTGGAGGTCTAGAGTTCGAATCCTGTGAAAGGTAAAAATCCACTGGCCAGGGGTAGGAAGTCCTAGTGAGTAACGGCACGGTCGTCGGTCATCAGTCGACGACATAAGGGTCGCCAAAGGGGCTGCCAAATGAGATTTGGTCGCCAAAGGGGCCGAGGGGCCGGGTCGTTACACTAAGTCCCAGACTTGGTTTCTTTAAAACTGTGCTAATTCCTCTTGCATGGCTATGATCCAGTCTAGGTCAGGTAAGGCCTCTCCTATAGTCTTTGGTTCTATCTTAGAAATTAGGGCAACTTGACTTAGGTTCCTATAGGAAGACCTCATTCTAACCCCTAGGGTTGGATCACCCATAATTTGATCAGTTGGGTGATTTAGTCTAGGTTTCTTGGATTGCCTAGAGTTTGGTTCAGCCTCAGGTCCAGCTGGTAGGTTTTAGGTTGGAACAGGATCAACAGTTTGAATTGGTTCGGTCATTGGTTCAATTATCGGTTTAATTGTTGGTTCAATTTCGTCTTGATCTTGGTTAGACGTAGTTGGTTTTGACGAATCGATTGTGTTAATTGAGTTGGGGTTTGTGATGATTTCTTCATCGAATATGACATTTGTGGTTTCTTTAATTCTAAGGGTATGTTTGTTAAAGACCCCATATGCCCGACTTGTGGTTGAGTATCTTACAAATATTCCTGGGTTTGATTTAGACTGAAATTTTCCTAGATAGTCTTTAGTATTTAAGATATGGACCTTACACCCAAATACTCTTAGGTAATATAGGTTGGGTATTCTTTGGTAATATATTTTGTAAGGTGTATTATTATGTCTTTTATTTATTAGTACCCTATTTTGAATATAGCATGCGGTGTTTATAGCTTCTGCCCAGAGTTGATTGGTTAGACTATATTCATTTAGCATGGTCCTAGCGGCTTCTTGAAGAGTTCTATTCTTTCTTTCAACTATCCCATTTTGTTGGGGGGTTCTTAGGCAGGAGAATTCATGAATGTAACCATTTATTTTACATAAATCATTAAATTTTTTATTTTCAAATTCTCCCCCATGATCACTTCTTATTCTTTTAATCTGGGTATTTTTTTTTATTTTCTATCATTTTACACAAATTGTTAAATGATTCAAAAGTTTCATCTTTAGTTTTTAAAAATCTTACCCAAGTAAATCTAGAGTAATCATTGATAATTACTAAGCAGTACTGATTCCCGCTTAGCGACTTGGCTCCATAAGAGTCAATAGGTCTAGGTGTAGGAGCTCAAGTGTGGCTTGGGTTAAGTCTAATTGGGTTGATTTGTGGGTTGATCTTGTTTGTTTACCTTGTTGACATAGGTTACTGATTGTATTTTCAAAGGTTTTAATTTTTTGAATTCCCTTAACTAGTCCATTTTGACTTACTTTGGAAATTAATTTTATGTGAGTATGACCTAGTCTCCTATGCCATAGGTTAGTTTCTTCAAGTTGGGTCAAAAGACACTTAGGTATTGACGGTAAATTAATAGTATAGATATTATTTTTCCTAACTCCCTCAAGGGTTATCTCTGAGTTATGTAAGTTCCTAATAAGGTAGTCAGAGTTGGTAAAAGTGACTACATAACCAGTATCACATAACTAACTAATGCTAAGTAGGTTAAATTTAAAATTATCAACCAATAAAACTTTTTTGATAATAAAATCAAAATTTAACTCGATATTACCTTACCCAATTACCTTAAGTGTGGCATTGTTGCCAAATGCCACTGAGCCTAGATTTTTGTACTTGATTTTAGTGAACTTCAATTTATCTTCAGTCATATGTCTGGAGCATCCACTATCCAACATCCACTGGTCTAAATTATTATGTTCCTACACATAAAGTACTCTGATTTGGATCCACTTAAGTAAAGATGTAAGTATAGATTGATTGACTTTCACTGCCTAGTCTGTCTCACCAAATCTGGGTTATCAATCATGTTATTCCTATGAGTATGTTTATGAGATAGGTTTTCATATTCAAATATGTTAAATTGAATTTTTTAAAAATTCGTTAAACTGAATCTTGGAAATATTGAATATATTAAGCTAAATTTGAATTTTCAAAATATTAAGTTAAAGTTGAATTTTGAAAATATCAAGTTAAATTTTGAATTAAGTTAAAGTTGAATTTTGAAAATATTAAGTTAAATTTGAATTTTGAAAATATTAAGTTAAATTTTAAATTAAGTTAAAATTGAATTTTGAAAATATTAAATTAAATTTTGAATTAATTTAAATTTGAATTTAGAAAATAATAAGTTAAATTTTGAATTAAGTTAAAGTTGAATTTTGAAAATATTAAGGTAAATTTTGAATTAAGTTAAATTTGAATTTTGAAAATATTAAGTTAAATTTTGAATTAAGTTAAATTTGAATTTTGAAAATATTAAGTTAAATTTTGAATTAAGTTAAAGTTGAATTTTGAAATTATTAAGTTAAATTTTGAATTAAGTTAAAGTTGAATTTTGAAAATATTAAGTTGATTTAAATTTTGAAAATATTAAGTTAAATTAGATTTTGAAAATATTGATTTAAATTAGATTTTGAAAATATTAAGTTAAATTGGATTAAGAATTTGTTGAATTTGATTAAGTGTATATTAAAGGTAGGAATAATTTGGTTGGTTGGGTTGGACTACATTATTATGTCTTAGACATCTCACCCAATTCTAAGTGACAAAACAGGTTTCCTTATCTGTTTTGTGAGATGTATTAATTTTATCTTGCTTTTATGTTAACTCTATGATTTAATTGAAACTTGTGTTAGATATGGGTTTAACAATTAAAAAGTTGAAAATAAATTTCTATAATCGGCTTCCAGGTCTTGGCGAGGCACAAAGGCCTTCTTTAGTCGTAGCCTTATTGGATCATCAACCCATTCCTAGACAAAGTCTTTTAAAGAAATTTTATTCTCAAATTATTTATTGAGAAATCCTGGTCTAACTAGTTGAGGATTCGACGAGGTAGCTTCGGTTAGTTCCACCTGACTAATAGGACCAAGTAGGGTATGCCTTACCCTACCTGACTGTTTAGACAAGTTTCCCTAATGTACTATCATCTCGCCCCATCCTAATACTAGGTTGTGCAAGTTTCAGTTAAGTCAAATCCTTATCTAACCATTCCTAAGTCTAAGCATGATATATTTGTAGAAAATAAAATAAACAAACATCAAGAAAAAAAACAAATTTAAATAGAAGAAAATTTTATCTAATTATAAAAATGGTTTTTATATTGGCTCCCCCTGGACCAAAGCCTCGGTATGTATTAGGCAAGATGTGAATTTTGTCATTGGGGATCCAATATTGGTTCGGCCCGGCTTGATTTCTCAAGCATAACTTCGGGACCCATCCTTGGACTCGGGTTCTACCTGGGTTCACCATAGAGTAGTACGATCTATATAGCGAGTTGGTTCGATAACCAAGTCTGGATCGGTTCAGAACTGATTTTTGCTCTCCAAGAATCATGTCATGATTCTTGGAACCCAAGGAAAATCGTTCCAAGGCAACTCTTAGTTCCTTAACTTGATTTTTCAAGGTGGAATTCTCCTCCGCAAGTTTTTAGGCTTGAATGGAGGTTCCTTCCTGAACAGGTCAGTCAAGGGACTAGAGTTGACTCCCTCTTTCAGGATTTTGACTTCCTGTCAGAGGGACTCGACCCTAACGTTGGATTTGGCCAACTTATGAGATAGGTACGAAATTAAATCATACAATTGAGATTCGGGGTAACCTCTTAGCGTTATTTGTCCATCTTCTAAAATTGAAAGTCTTCCGGTGCCAACGTTCTCTTCGGTTTCTGACTCCGATTCAGTGTCGAGGTTCTCCGAAGCAGTCAGCACGAGGAGGTTGGCGTGTGGTACTTCATCTTCTTCTTCTGAAGAGGATTCGTCCCAAGTAGCCTTAAGAGCTTTCTTCCTCTGGTTCTTCTTGTTGTCCTTCAAATTGGGACACTCTGACTTGTAGTGACCCTTCTTGTTGCACCCATAACAAGTGTCTTCAATCTTGGATTTTTGGGTGGTAGATGGTTCGATTGGATCATCCTTCTTCTGGTTCACCTTCTTCTTCTTCATTTGTCCCTTGATCATTTTGTACTAACTTCGGGCCAATCGAACTAGTTCTGGATAGTTGATTCCGTCGTCGTTAGACTCTAAGTCGGAGTTTAACTTGGGAATTGATTGCACCTTGTTCTTTTGTTTAGCAAAGGCTTTACCTACAAAAAGAGCTAACCCTTTCTCGACTACTGAGGCGTTAGTTTGTTTGTGCAGTTCTAATTCAGAGAATAACTCATCTAATTTAATATCTGAAAGATTCCTAGAAACTTTATAAGCATCTACCATCGATGCCCACAAAGTGTTTCTGGGAATGAGCTCAAGGTATACCTGATTAGATCACAGTTTTCTACCTTGTGACCTATCGTGTCTAGACCGTTCATGATTTCTTGAATTCATGTGAGTAGCTGAGCGGCAATTTCACCGTCTTGCATTTTGATCCTATATAATTTGTTGAGGAGGAGGTCTCTCTTGCTGATTCTTGTGTCTGACGTCCCCTCATGCAACTCGATCAACTTACTCCACAGTTCCTTGGCATTGTTGAATGGGCCGACGTGGTTGAGTTCTTCCTTCGTCAATCCACACTGGAGAGTTTGAGTGGCTTTTGCATTCGCTTCTATCTTCTTCTTAAGCGAGGAGTCCCACTCAGAGTACCCTTGGATTTCTCCATGCGTATTTTTGGGGATTTCCAGTCCAGACTGGATGATAATCCATATTTCCACCTGAGTTTTCAGGTGGACCTCCATTCTGCTCTTCCAGTAAGAAAAATCCTCACAGGAGAATAGGGGAGGACGCGCGGTACTGTAGCCTTCTTGGATAGCCATTTAGAATTTCCTAAAAAATAGACAAAAACAAAAAAAAAACACGTTCCAAGACTTTGTCTTGGATTAGTAGTGCGGTATGAAAACAAATTTAAAACAATTCGAGTGGTGTTGCACCAACCTCGAAGAACGAAAAAAATAATTTTTTTAAAGAAAAAACCGATTCCAAAAAACTGCTCAGTTGGCGGTTTCACCAAGTTTGAGCAACCCGCTCTGATACCACTTGTGGGATCATTGTAATCGATAGAGGGGGGTGAATAGTGATTACATAAAATTTTTGGAAAACATATTAGAACGCAGTGGAAAAGACAAAATTCACAACGCTAACAAATTTTCTTTTTACTTGGATCGGAGTCTGTGGCGGCTCCTACTCCAAGGCCCATGGTCCTTGACCATTTTCGTTGGGTAATTCTATAAGTCGCAAAAAGTATTACAGAGATTTAGTACAGAAATTGAACAATGAAAATACACAATACGGATGACACCGAAAAGGATTGTAGACTTTGGATGACGTGTCGACGATCTTGATCGTTTTCGGCGTAGACGAGCTCGAGCAAGGAAGAGTTTTGAAGCACGTTGGCATGCTTGAGTTCGAGAAAAATTCTTTGCATTGGAATGAATTGTTGCTCGGGAGCAACGGGTGAAGCCCCTTATATAGGAGGTTCTCGGACGCTTGAGCCTTATGGGGCGCCTGACATGTGTCGCGGATCCGGCGCGTTCCAATCCGTAGACTCGGCCAAACCCCTATCTCTTGTTCTTGGGTGCCTAAGTTACCAGGGGCACCTGATACCTATCAGGCACCTGGTTTCCCAGGCGCCTGATTCCTCTTAGGCGCCTGGGATATAGTGGTAAAGTCCTCACCACTCCTGCAACCAGGGTTAGTCCAAAAACAATATATAGTATGAATAAATGAAATAAATCACAACCAGAGCTCTCTTGGTTCTGACTTTGGATTTCAAAAGGAAACCCTAGGTTGAATCGACGCCTATTGTTCCCTCTTCCGGGGAACGCGTCCTCACCTACTCCTCTCAGTGTTGAGGCAATCTATGGTCCAGAGTGTCCATGAGTTTTGATGTTTGGGCAAAGGGTTTAAGTTAGGTTTACCCTTGTGTATTTGATATGTGTATGTGAGTGTGCAGGATGTGCAGGTTACATATATTGGCTTAGCTGGACGACCTCGATACGGTGAAGGGTGGCATGGAGACAAGCTAGAGGCTTGTGTGCACCCAAGGGACCTTGGATAGCAGGGACAATGAGCTGAGGGGTGCGGACTTTAAGGCATGCTTGAAGGATGGCATGGAGGCAAGCTGGAGGCTTGTGTGCATCCGAGGGACGGGAGCCGAAGAAGAAGAGGGTGCGAAGGCAATAGTCGAGACTGCTGATGAGGAGTCAGTCGAGTCATGAGGGTACGAGTGTTGTGTGATTGTACTCAGGAAATCCTAGGGTTCGAGTGTTGAGAGAAGTGTACTCGGGAAGGGAAACCCTAGGTGTGTGAGTGGTGCAGTCGACTGCCATTGGGGCAGTCGACTGATAAAACTCACAGAAAGGGAGTCGACCCTGGACCAGTCGATTGCCCCAGGGGCAATCTACTGGTGGCACTCAGAATTCGAATGTTGGGTGTCAACGGTCGAATTTGAGTGGGGACAGTCGACTGGTGGCAGCCAAACAGAAGGTAAGTCCTATTTAAGAGGGCTTCGTTTGGCCGGGCTTCTTGGTGAAACTTGCTTGGTCAAAGCTTGTTAGTAGCCTGTTGTGGTCAGATATTGTCGAAGTGCTATGGCGAGGTTTCTCCACCCACAAGGAGCGACAAAGGCTAGCTGGAGATTATCTGGGGAGTGATCCACCGACGGATTCTTGGATTAGTCACCCTTAGGGGTGGATACGAAGAAAAAGAGTTCAAAAAATTACTATTCACCCCTCTCTAGCAATCGTACAAGATCCAACAAGGAGAATTTACCTTTTGCCAACCGGCTCCTCCGGTTGGACTTTTGCTCGGCCTCCGAGACTGCCTGATCTCGAGACATCCATTCCTCAACCCGCCTCTACTTCTGTCCGCAACTCTCGCTCGGCTAAGGCTTCTGCCCAATCTTCCAGATCAGGACTTCGTTTCCCAGTCCTTGACCAGGACTTCTTGCTCAACCCTGCAGGTTAAGACTTCGTGCCTAGGTGACCTAGGACTTTCCTGCACACTTGGTAAATCCGTTAGATAACAACACATACTTAACTTTGAACCCTTTGCCATTATCAAAACCAGGTTCGATCTGGTGCTTCCGGCACCAATAGTTTTAATGAATTTCATGCTTGATTGGGTGTTTATTTATAAGTACATTTTCAAAAATTATATCTTTTCGAAAATTGTTTGACCTACACTTAGACATAAACCTTCTAGGTCAACACTAAAGTCCCTTAAGACACTTAGGTAGAGGTCCTTGTAGTTAACAAGGGTAGTCAAAAGGTGTCAGGTTCAGGGGGAGTTTTTATTTTTTTCAGATTTTTATTTCTCAAAATTTATATCTTTTCAAAATGGCTTGTGCTTCAAAAATTATTATCATTTCTTTCAAAATACGTTTCGAAAAATATTTTTTCAAAAACATATTTCAAAATATTTTTTCAAAAATTATCTCTTTGAAAGTTGTTATATTCTTTCAAAAATTATTTTTCAACAATTGTGTTAATTGCTCTTTTGATTTGGATAAACTCTAAAGACACACAGGAAATTTTCTTTATGATCTAAAAGAATTCCTAAGATTGTGTCAGGTTTAGGGGGAGTCCTAATCAAATGAAATTAATTTATTTCTATCATTCCTGATTATTTCATAATGTTTTTATTCTCTTCATTTTAATTAAACCTTAAGACTCAGAGGAAGATTACTTGTAGTCAACAAGCTTTCTAGAACTGTGTCATTTGAAAATATTATGTTTTCAAGCACTATCTTTTAAAATCATTTAAAAACATAATATTCTCTTTTTAAAACTCATCCTGAAAATCTCTGTCTTTTAAATACTTTTGAAAAGATTATATTCTCATTTTCCAAAACTTATTTGTTTGGAATAATTATTACTTGAGTTTGGAAAATTTTTCAAGACACTTAGGAAAATTTTCGTTGTAGTTAACAAAGTTTCCTAGGATTGTGTTAGAATGGAAAAGAAACCAAATCAAGAAAATTATTATTTTTCAAAACCAAAATAGATTGAAAATATTTATAGAAAATCCCTAAGATACAAAAGGAATTTTCTTGTAATCAACAAGATTCCTAAGATTGTGTCAGACTTAGGGAAGTTCAATTTTTTTAACATATATATATATATATTTTTGCACATATTGTGTTGGTGCAAGATGCATCAATGATGTCTTCCACTAAGTGTTTCGATGTTTAACAATATACTTAAGTTAGTAACAATATGTGTTAGACAAGGTAAGGGTTAGTCAAAGTGATCAAGGGTTAAACCAAACAAGACCTTATGTTTGGTAGGGTTGACCCAGGGATGATCAGGTTGACAAAGGTTTAGCCAAACAGGATCTGATGTTTGGCAGAATGAACCAGAACCCAGGTTTGGTTAAGGTGACCAAGGGTTAGCCAAACAGGAACTGATGTTTGGCAGAGTGATCAAACCTAGATTTAATCTGGTTAATATACTGAGGTTTGATCAGTTAGAATAAGGGTTAGCTAAACAGGATCTGATGTTTAGCAGAAAATCCAAGGTTGGTCAGTTAGACCAAGGAGTGAGCCAAACAGGACTTGATGTTTGGCAGAAGAGAAGTCTAGTTAGGATTAATATGACTAGCAAAAGAAGTCTTTATCAAAGCAAAGGAAAGTCCTAGTTAACCTAAGCACAAAGTCCTGGTTCGAGGAATTGGACAATAAGTCCTGGTCGAGGTTTGAGCACCTAAGACCTGACCGAGGGTTGGGTATGATGTCCTAGTTCGAGGAATTGGACACTAAGTCCTGGCCGAGGGCTGGGCACCTAAGACCTGACCGAGGGTTGGGCACGAAGTCCTGGTTCGAGGAATTGGGCAATAAGTCCTGGTCGTGGACTGGGCACAAAGACCTGACCAAGGGTTGGGAAATAAGTCCTAGTCATGGACTGGGCACCGAAGTCCTGGTCCGGAAGATCGGGCAAAAGTCCAACCGGAGGAGCCGGGTGGCAACTTCTCCTGAGAGGAGTAGGCGAGGGTGCGTTCCCCGGGAAAGGGAACATTAGGCATCGGTTGGACCTAGGGTTTCGTGAGAAATCCAAAGTTAGAGCCTCTTTATGGCTAAGATTATTTGTATATTTGTCTTGTGTTTGATTGTCTTGCAGGTACCTGGAGTTGGAGGCAAGATAGAAGAGCAAACGTAGGGAAAATGGCACCTGGAAGAAGCATCCAGGGTGCCTATGTTCATACAGGTGCCCCCATGCTTCAGGGCGCCCTAAAGGGGTCCATCCCAGGCGCCTGGATGGTCTAGGGTGCCCTGGACAGCATAGCTTATCAGCATCGCGATGTTCGCGATTCCGGATGATTTTTGACCACCTATAGGGCGCCTTAGAGTCTCTAGGGCGCCCGAGATGATGCTATAAAATGGGCTTCGACCCCTCAACTCAGAACATCACTTGCAACATCAGTCTAAGCATTCTCAGCAAAGAAAAAGCACTAAAGTTGAAGCTCTGCGACCAAGGAGGATCCAGGAGAAAGTGCGGCGCACTTTGGACTTCCGGATTGGCTGGATCGACATTTTGTTTGGTTTGATTTTATTTTACAAGTTCGCATTTTTTGTTATATCTTTTTTCTTGTAAACTTAAACTATAAGACGGGTTTCTCCGCCTCTGGAAATTTCAGAAAGGAGACCACTAGTGAGCGGGCGCTACCCGTGATTAGGCCTTGGACATACTAACCCTGGGGGGTTGGGAAACAAGTAAAAACTTGTGTGTCTTCTCTGTTTGTTTTTCGTTCTTTATTTTTCCGCTGTGCTACTAACTCTCTGACTAGAACGAACGAACAAACGACGAAGTTTTCCGAAAAGTTTCCAAGTCGATATTCACCCCCCCCTCTATCGACGGCATCAATCCTACATATTGTTGGTGCAATATTAATTTTATTAAGTTATCAACTCGAAATTCAAAATCATTTTCATAAAGTTAGAAAATTGATTTCACTTTGACAATTTTTACAGAGATGAGTATGCTAAAATTCTAACTTAGATAAAAATTTGAGTAATTTTTTAGTAAAAATAATTTATTGTAAAATATTTTTCAAAAATGAAATTTATATTTTAAAACTAATTTTCGACTAAAATTTTAAAAACTGAATTTTCTGGAAACTAACTATCAGATTTGACATATACTTAAATAAAATTTTGAATATTTTGGATGTTCAAATAATTCTATAAATTTTTGTATATCTCTATTATTAGTGTTAAATTTACCATTAACATATTTAAATTTTGATGTGATCGAAGAAGGAGAAATATGATTAAGTTAAGGGGGGCGCTCTATTACAATTTGTTTTACACATATTTATTCTTGAAATGTTATAAGTTCTTTTATCCTAACTTAATTCAGGTTGATGCACATAAAAAAGGGAAAGATTATAAGTTCCCCATGTGAGTTTTGATGTGGTCAACTGAGTCAAGTTAGGTCCTGTTGTATTTTATCCTTGTGTCTAAGTGTGCAGGAGCTTAGGAGCGTAGGAAGTCAAGCGAAAAACGTAGCGGTCGAGAAGGATGGCACGGAAAGGGAGCCGACAGGCTCATTGCATCCGAAGGATGCGGAGGTCTATGAAAGAGTATGCCGTGGAGCGAGAAGGGCGCGTGCGATGATTGAGGGACGAGAAGCCAAGCGGAAGCATGCTCAAGGAGAAAGCTGGAGGAGCGTTCGGGTGAGCCCAACTCTAGAAGACCCAATCAACAAGAAGACCCACTGGAGACTGGTCAACATTGTGCTGACCGAAAGCCACTTAGGTGCCTGAGTTAACTCAGGCCCCCGTGAATGGGGGTGCCCCTATGGACTAGGGCGCCTGTGTTCCCGAGCATCCCAGTGCATACAAGCGCTCAAGAAGTGAAAATTCATCTACAACTAGCCATTCGTAAATGTTGCAAAGTAGATAATGTGGAATTGTTGTAATTGATAGAGAGGGGGTGAATATCGATAATGTAAACCTTTCGGAATTACAGAATTAAGACATAGCAGAAATAAGTAAAACACAGCTAACACCTTTTCTTTTTTACTTGGTTCGGAGTCTGTAACGGCTCCTACTCCAAGGCCCATGGTCCTTGACCATTTTCATTGGGAAATTGTATAGCTCAGAAAATGATGTACAAGTGTAGAAGTTTAAGTACAGAATTAAATATGAAAACTTATACCGACGACACTTAAGAAGTGAGTGAAGCATTGTCGGAGTGGCATGTCGTCGATCTTGAACATTATCAACGCAGAAGGCTTGAGTATGGAAGCTTAGCATAGCGTGTTTGAATGCTTGAGTTAATGTCTGGAAGCAAAGGGGTGAAGCCCCTTTTATAGCTGCTTCTCGGGTGCCTGATAGTTGTTGTGTGTCTACCACGTCACTCAAAAAAGCCTCATCCTTATCCGCAGACTCGACCAGTGCTTATCTGCATTCTTGGGTGCCTGGGACAACTGAGGCACCTGTGAGCTCATGGGCGCCTGGGAGCTGACGTGGCGCAACTACTGGAAGAACCCCGTCTGGGGTGCCTGATACCATTCAGGCACATGGGTTATCGAGCGCCTGAACACTTTCAGGTGACTGGTATCGCAACAGCCAACTTCTTTCAGCCTGCAACAAGGGTTATTCAAGAACACAAAAATATAATAGATATGCATGAATAATTGCCAGAGCTGTCTTGGTTCTGACTTTGGATTTCAAAATGAAATCCTAGGTCGAACCGACGCCTACTGTTCCCTCTTCCGGGGAACGCGTCCTCACCTACTCCTCTCAGGAGAAGTTACCTTTTGTCAACCAACTCCTCCGGTTGGACTTTTGCTCGACCTCCGAGACTCCCAAAACTCATGACTATTGGTGCAAGATGCATCAGTGATGTCCTCCTTGAGTGTTTCAATGTTTAACAATATGCTTAAGTTAGTGATACATTGAACAAGAGAAGGGTAAATCAAGAAATCAGTACCAAAGTAAAGAAAAGTCCTAGTTAACCTAGGAAATAAGTCCTGGTTCAAAGAATTGGGCACTAAGTCCTGATCATGGATTGGGCACTATGTCCTGGCCGCGGGCTGGGCACCGAAGACTTGACTGAGGGTTGGGCACGAAGTCCTGATTCGAGGATTTGGGCAATAAGTCCAGGACGAGGGCTGGCCACCAAAGTCCTGACATAAGGTTGGGCAATAAGTCCTAGTCGTGGACTGGGCACGAAGTCCTAGTGAGTGAAGCTGGGCAAAAGTCCTAGTGAGTGAAGCTGGGCAATAAGTCCTGGTCGTAAGATTAGGCAAAAGTCCTGGTGAGTGAAGTTGGGCAAAAGTCCAACCGGATGGGTCGGGTGGCAACCTTCTCCTGAGAGGAGTAGGCGAAAGGCGTGTTCCCCGAGAAGAGAACATAGGCATCGGTTCAACCTAGAGTTTCACGGGAAATCCGAAGTCAGAACCAATTCGTTAAGGCTAAGAATATATATGTGTTTGCCTTGTGTTTGTGTATTTTATAGGTACCTAAAATTGGAGACAAGGCAGGCAAACAAACGCAAAGAGGCTAAAACACAGCTTCCTGGGCGCCCTCATTGAACTAGGGCACCCCCAAGAAGCCAGGCGCCTGAATGATTCAGGCGCCCTGGAGGGTCTAGGGCACCCTGGATAGGAGGTTTTATCAGCTTCGTGAAGATAGCGTTTCGGATGAACTTTTGACCGCAACTGAGGCGCCCCATAGAAACTCAGGCCCCCTAGACATGATTATATAAAGGGGTTCGACCCCTCAACTCAGAACAGCAATCACAATGACATTCTAAGCATTCCGAGCGAAAGAAAAGTGCTAGAGACGAAGCCCTGCGACCAAGGAGGCTCCAGGAGGAAGTGTGTGGCACTTCGGAGTTCCAGATCGACTGGGATCGTAGACTCTTTGTTTGGTTTGAATTTACTTTCTGCATTTACTTTCCTTAATATTTTGATTGTAAATCATGCACTGTAAGATGAGTTTCTCCGCCTCCAAAAAGTTCAGAAAGGAGACCATTAGTGGATAGGCGTTTACCGTGCTTAGGCCTTGGACGTACTGACCCTGGGGTTGGGAACCAAGTAAAAACCTGTGTGCACTCTGTCTTTTGGTTTTTTGTTCTGTCTATTTTTTCGCTGTGCTACTAACTCTGTATCTAGAACGAACGATTGAATTTATGACAAGTTTCCGCAAATTTTTACAAGTCGATATTCACCCCCCCCTCAATCGATGGCACCGATCCCCACAATGGCATCCGTACCTTGACCCATCTCTACTTCTGTCTGCAATCCTTGCTCGGCTAAGTCTCCTACCCGATCATCCAGATCAGGTCTTCGGTGTCCAGTCCCCGCTCAGGTCTTCTTGCCCAATTCCTTGAACCAGGTCTTCGTGCCCAACCCTCGGTGCCCAACCCTCGGTGCCCAACCCTCGGCCAGACTCCATGCCTAGTCCTCAACCAGGACTTCGTGCTCAACCCTACAGGTCAAGACTTCATGCCTAGCTCAACTAGGACTTTCCTGCACACTTACTAAAATCATCATATCACAATGTAAACATAACTTTGAACCCTTTGTCATTATCAAAACCAAGTTCAATCTGGTGCTTTCGGCACCAACAATCTCTCCCTTTTTGATTTATGGCAACCCAGTCCAAAAGTTAAGTTAAAAAAAATGAATAAGAAATAAACACACTTAAGCACTAGAATGATAAGACATAACAATTTTAAAACAAATTCTTTTCATCTCCCCCCCCCCCATGATTAGTATTTTTCCCTTTTAGGGCATTTCAAATTTTTAAAAAACCTTGGAAAGTTGAAATATTGCATGAAGCTCCCTCTTGATTTGAAATCCACCCCCTAAAGCTTTTGAAAACATGCAATTTCCATTTTGAATATTTTTCTAATTTTTGAAGAAAAAAAATCTAAGTATGGAAGCATTCATTACTTTGAAATTCTAAGTTTGGTTTTGAAAAAGTATTTTGAAAAAGCTTTTGAGTATCATAAAAGAGATTAAAAAAACTTTAAGTTAAAATTTTTTTTTGAAAGTTTCTAAGATAACATTTCTTTGAGAAAGGAAAAAATTTAATTTTTAACTTCACTTTTTCTACTCTCCTCATTTGCCATATATCAAAAAAAAAATAGTAGATATTCTTTTGAAAAAAAAAAATTGACAGAATTAAGGGAAAAATTGTGTATCAGAGCTCATTAGTTTTGTAAAAAAAAAAATTTAAAAACATGTCAAGTGTTTAAGAAAGCAACTGATATGCAACAAATACTGAATTATGAATTAAGCAAGAATTAGTAGTAAAGAACCAAGAAGGCAAGAATTAAAAGTGTCAACATTTAAACCAAGTTAACATTCCTGGTGAGTCCAAGAATGAAGAAAAAAAATCATGCAATTAAGAAATTTGAAAAATAATCAAATTATAATTCCTTGGGTCCCTGTCTAACCCAGTTTATTACTTACTAATTCATATAAATAGCAGCTTTCACTTGGGTTAGTCAAGTTAAGTAGTCTAATCAAGTTAGACTTTCTATGCTTGATTACTTAACTTGATTGTTGTTCAACTGTATTTCTTGCCCCAACATCTCTTGATGCACTGACTTAATGTATCTTGAGTCAAGGCATTAACCTAAGCATCTCAACCCAGTCTAGGTTATTAACCAAAGTATCCTAATATTCTTGTGAGATGCTAGCTTCTAAATCTCGGAACATGCAAACTGGTTAAGTCCTAAGCTAAGTCCATCATGAAGAAAGACCTGAGTTATAAAGAGGGTAATTTTTAAAAAACTAAGTCGGAAAATAAAATTTAAAACAATATAAATTTTTGAAAAGTTGTAAATAGTTTTAATAATGATTTTAAAAAGAAATGATAGAAATCCAAAAATATATATAGATGAAAGCTAATCCTATTCTATTAAGCACATTCCTATCTGTCTTCTTAGTGAGCTAAACTCAGACTCAGGTAGTGGTTTGGTGAAAATATCAGCTAGATTAGATTTGAATCTATATATGTAAGTACGATTTCACCCCTGGCTACATGATCCGTAACAAAGTGATGTTTAACTTCAATATGTTTAGTTCTAGAATGGTGAATAGGATTTTTTGTAAGATTAATTGAACTAATATTATCAATATACACTTTAGTGTTGGTGTAGGTCAAATGAAAGTCCTTAAGGGTATGCATCATCCATAATAATTGAGCTACACATTCTCCTAGGTCTATATATTCGGGCTCAGTTGTGGATAATGCAATACAATGTTGCTTTCTACTGCACCAACTAACTAAGCTGTGATCTAACATTTGGCAGCTTCCACTAGTACTTTTTCTATCTAGCTTGCACCCTGCATAATCTGAGTCAGAGTAGTCTTGTAGGTCAAAATTTGAAATTCTAGGATACCAAATTCTTACATTTAGGGTGCCTTTAATGTACCTAAAGATTCTCTTGACAGCACTTAGGTGAGATTCCTTAGCACAGGTTTGGTACCTAACACAAATACTTACTACAAATAAAATGTCAGGTCTACTAGCAGTTTGGTAAAGTACACTACCTATAGCACTTCTAAAATGCTTCAAGTCCATTGGTTTTCCTTCTGGGTCACTATCTATTTTAATGTTTGTTGTTATAGGGGTATTTATGACTTTAGAGTTTTCCATTCTGAATTTTTTAATTAGTTCTTTTGTATATTTAAATTGATGGATATAATTTCCATCTCTAGTTTGTTTAATTTGAAGTCCCAAGAAAAAGGTTAGTTCACTTACAAGGCTCATTTCAAATTCACTCTCCATTACTTTTATAAACTCTTTTAAGAAATTTGTATTGGTTGAGCCAAAAAATTATATCATCTACATAGATTTGGGCAATGAAGATGTCATTTTCTAAGGATTTAACAAATAGGGTTGGGTCAATTTGGCCTTGGTTAAATCTCTTAGAAACTAAGTAATTGGATAGTCTTTCGTACCACGCTCTAGGTGCTTGTTTAAGTCCATACAGGGCCTTTTTAAGTCTAAACACATAATTAGGATGATCTAAGTCCTCAAACCCTGGAGGTTGACCTACATAAACTTCCTCTTTTATAAATCCATTTAAAAATATAGACTTAACGTCCGTTTGATATAATTTGAATCTCTTATGGCTGCATAAGCTAAAAACATCCTAATTGACTCTAGTCTAGCTACAGGTGCATAAGTTTCATCATAATCCAATCCTTCAATTTGACTAAATCCTTTAGCCACTAAACGGCCTTTATTTCGTACTATTTCTCCTTTGTCATCCAACTTAGTCCTGAAAACCCACTTAGTACTATCATAGACATACCTTCTGGTTTTGGTACTAAGTCCCAGACTTGGTTTCTTTCAAACTGAGCTAATTCCTCCTGCATAGCTATAATCTAGTCTGGGTCAGGTAATGCTTCTTCTATTGTCTTGGGTTCAATCTTAGAAATCAGAGTAACTTGACTTAGGTTTCTATGGGATGACCGTGTTCTAACACCTAAGGTTGGGTCACCTAAGATTTGATTAGCTGGATGATTTGACCTAGTCTTAGAAGATGGTTCAGGTTGTTCAGGTTCAGGTTTAGGTTCAGTTGTTAGAGTTGGTTCAATTACTATTTCAACTAATTAAGATGGTTCAATTATCTGAGTTGGTTTAATTACTGGTTCACATTCTTCTAGGTCTTGATTTGAAGTATTTAGGCTTGGTTGAACATTTGGTGGATTGATTGGGTTAGGCAAATTAGTTGATGTTGTTACAATTTCTTCATCAAATATTACATTTGTGGTTTCTTCAATTTTAAGGGTATGTTTATTATAAACCCTATATGCCCTACTTGTGGTTAAGTATCCTACAAAGATTCCTAGGGTTGATTTTGATTAAAGTTTTCCTAAGTAATCTTTAGTATTTAAGATATGTACTTTACACTCAAAAATCTTTAAATAATATAAATTAGGTATTTTGTGGTAATAGATTTCATAAGACATTTTATTGTGTCTTTTATTAATTAGAACCCTATTTTGAATGTAACACGTTGTGTTTATCACCTTTGCCCAAAATTGATTAGATAAATTATATTCGTTGAGCATGGTCCTAGCAGCTTCTTAAAGGGTTCTATTTCTCCTTTCAACATCCCATTTTGTTGGGGGATTCTAGGGCAAGAAAATTCATGGACATACCCATTAATTTTACCAAATTCATTAAATTTTTTATTTTCAAATTCTCCCCCATAGTCACTTCTAATTCTTTGGATTTTTGTATCTTTTTTATTTTCAAGTATTTTACATAAATTGTTAAATGTTTCAAACGTTTGATCTTTGGTTTTCAAAAATATAACCCAGGTAAATCTAGAATAATCATTGATAATTACTAAGCAATATCGATTTTCGCTTAGTGACTTGGCTCCATGAGAATCAAATAGGTCAAGGTGTAGGAGTTCAAGTGTAGCTTGAGTTAAGTCTGACTGGACAGGTTTGTGGGTTGATTTTGTTTGTTTTCATTGTTGACATGGGTTACAGATTGAATTTCAAAGTTTCTAAGTTTAGGGATACCATTAACTAATCTGTTTTGGTTTAGTTTTGAAATTAATTTCGTATAAGTGTGACCTAGTCTTCTATGTTATAAATTAGTTTCTTCTAGTTGGGTTAGAAAACATTTAGGTGTGAATGGTAGATTAATAGTATAAACATTATTTTTCCTAATTCCCTTAAGGGTTATTTCTGGGTCTTGTAAGCTCCTAATAACGTAGTTTGAATTAGTGAAGGTAACTACATATCCAGTATCACATAGTTGACTAATGCTAAATAAGTTAAACATAAAATTATCAACCAATTGCACCTTCTTAATAATGAAATTGGACTTTAGTTCAACATTACCTGAACCAATTACCTTAAGTGTGGCATTGTTGCCAAATTCCACTGAACCTAAATTCTTATACTTGATTTTGGTGAACTTCAATTTATTCCAGTCATATGTCTGGAGCATCCACTATCCAACATCCACTGGTCCAAATTTTTATGTTCCTACACATAAAGTACCTTGTTTTTGATCCATTTATGTAGAAGTATAAGGATAGATTAATTAAGTTTCACTGCTAGTCTATCTCACCCAATCTGAGTTTTTAGTCAAGTTACCCCTATGGGTGTTTCTATGAGATAGATTTTTTGTTTTATTAGTTAGGTTGAGAAAGACTAAGTTGGATTAATTTTGAAAATTTGTTTAATGTTAACTAATTTTGAAAAGATTGTTTTAAGGTTAACTAATTTTGAAATGATTGTTTTAAGGTTAACTAAAACAATTAACTAATTTAAGTTGAATTTTAAAAAATTAATTGAGTTAGATTTTGAAAAATTAAGTTAAATTTTAAAAATTATTAAGTTGAATTTTGAAAAATATTGAGTTGAATTTTGAAAATTATTAAGTTAAATTTTGAAAAATATTAAGTTGAATTTTGAAAAATATTAAATTGAATTGTGAAAAATATTAAGTTGAATTTTAAAAAATATTGAGTTGAATTTTAAAAAATTATTAAGTTGAATTGTCTTGCAAATTAAGTTTAATAACATAAAGGTGAGATTGATTCAATTTGTAAGGTTGGTTGGGTTGGACTAAACTTTTAGGTTCTAAGCATCTCACCCATTTCTAAGTGACAAAATAGGGAATCCTTATCTGTTTTCTGAGATGTATTAATTTTATCTTTTAAATTTAGGTAAAAAAATATGATTTGATTGAACCATGTGTTAGATTCAAGTTTAACAATTAGTAAATTGAAAATAGATTTCAATAATCGGCTTTCAGATATTGGCGAGACACAGAGACCTTCTTGG
Source organism: Boesenbergia rotunda (assembly GCA_024364735.1). Lineage (NCBI taxonomy): Eukaryota > Viridiplantae > Streptophyta > Magnoliopsida > Zingiberales > Zingiberaceae > Boesenbergia > Boesenbergia rotunda. The sequence goes on from JAGFNQ010004450.1 coordinate 36,604, forward strand.
TTATCAAAGCAACGACCCTTTCCTAGACACAGCCTTTTAAAGAAATTTTATTTTCAAGTTACTCTTTGAGAAACCCTGGTCTAACTAGTCTAGGATGTGGTGAGGTAGCTTTGGCTAGTTCCACTAGGCTAAGAAGACCAAATAGGGTACACCTTACCCTACCTGACTCCTTAGACAGGCTTCCTTAACGTACTATCATCTCACCCCACCCTAATACTAGGTTTAGCAAGTACCAATCAAGTCAAATCCTTATCTAACCATTTCTAACTAAGTATGACATTTTTGTAGAAAGTAAATAAACAAACATCAAACAAAAATTCAGTGAAACATGCAAAAGATTATCTAATTATGTATATCGATTTTCTATTGGCTCCCCCTGGACTGGAGCCTCAATATTGACTATCTAGGATGTGAATCATGTCCTTGGCGATCCAATACTAATTTGGACCATCTTGATTAGTCAAGCTTAACTTTGAGACCCATGCTTGGACTCGGGTTCTAGTTTGGTTCAAAATAGAATAGTAGGATATGTAAAGTGAGTTGGTTCCGTAACCAAGTCCGGATCAGTTTAGAATGGATTTTTATTTTCTAAGAATCATGTCAAGATTCATGGAACCCGAAGTAAATCGTTCCAGCACAACTCGAAGTTCCTTCACTTGAGTTTTCAAGGAGGAATTCTCTTCCTCAAGTTTTTGGACTTGAGTTGAGGTTCCTTTCTGAAGTCAAGAATCTTGAGTTGGCCTCCTCCTTTAGGATTTTGACTTCCTGTCAGAGGGATTCTGTTGGTGCTGGAAGCACCAGATCGAACCTAGTTTTGATAATGAAAAAGGGTTCAAAGTTAAGTTTATATTGTTATCTAATGGATTTCCCAAGTGTACAGGAAAGTCCTAGTTCACCTAGGCACGAAGTCTTGCCCTACAGTGTTGAGCAAGAAGTCATGGTTGAGGACTGGTCAGTAAGACCTGGCCGAGGGTTGGGCACCAAAGTCCTGATCCGGAAGATTGGGCAAGAGTCTTAGCAGAGTGAGGATTGCGGAAAGAAGTAGAGGTGGGTCGAGGTACGGACGTCTCGATATCTAGCAGTCTGGAAGGCCGAGAACAAGTCTAACCGAAGGAGCCGGTTGGCAAAAGGTAACTTCTCCTGAGAGGAGTAGGTGAGGACGTGTTCCTCGAAAGAGGGAACAGTAGGCGTCGGTTTGACCTAGGGTTTCATTTTGAAATCCAAAGTCAGAACCAAGACAGCTCCGATTGTTTTCCAAGCATTGATTATTAATGTTGGACTAACCCTGGTTGCATGAGTGAAATGGAGTAATTGTTGCATCCCAGGCACCTGAAAGGGTTTAGGCGCCCGAGAGACCAGGCCCCTAACAGGTAACAAGCGCCTGAGTTGAGGCATTTCCAGCGGGTGAGAAGCTGAGTTGGCATGTTGCCATATCAGCATCTCATGTAACACCCAATGATTTTCTGGTATTATTGGGGATTTTTCGGAATTTTTCTAGCATTTTTCAGAATTAAAATAAAAAGAAAAGGAAAAATGGTCAGGGAGAGATTTGATCTAGCAACCACACGGCAGGCCGATCCTTAAACGGACTCGGCTAGCCAGAAGGGCAGGGGTATCAAGCACAAAAAAAAGAAGGATCGAAATTATGTTATAGGTAAGTTAGGCTGTTTCATGAAGAGGTATTTAGACTTCCACTTAAGACGCATGAAGCCCCGATTAGGTTTTCGTGAGGCTGCGAGAGGAGGCGCGTGGAGGCTGCGAAACCAAAGGGAAACTGAAGGGATTTTTCCTCCTTCTTCCTCCTCTTGAGTAGAACATCTAGGGCTTCTTCCCTAGGGTCAAGGAGGGAGGAGATTTGCGCGAAGAAAGGGAAGAGGAGTGCTACGTTGGGATTTAAACCATACTTAGTGAGTTTTCTTCAAGATAAGGGTAAGTAGATCACTCACCTGCAATAGGAGTAGCTTTCGTATGTAAGTTCTTGTTGTAGAATCCTGTTTTGTGATGCATGCTTTAAGAATATGGTTATCATGTATTTTAAGTTCTCAAGGATGCATGTTTTCTCATGATAGAAACTGAATTGGGTTAGATTTAGTGTATGAAATCTAAGCATGATAAGATTTAATTTTTGAAAAGTCCCAAAAATGAGTTTTGGGTTAAGGGCACGCAAGGTGCTCGATGAAAGTCCCAAGTAAGAAAGGTAAAGGTGTTAAGTGCAAAAATTCATTCAAAAGTAAGATAGTTTGATACGTATGAGTACTATAGTAAAAAAGTATTTTATTTTCGTAAAGTGACATGTACTGGGCAAATGGAATGCCCACAGAAAGTTAGAAAGAAGCTCTAATAGGATACGGTGGCTAGCTACCCCGAAACCTATTAGAGAAGCACGCAATTGGTACATTGATACCGTGGTACCATGTCAAGGCCTGAGGAAAGTTAATTATTATTTTCAAGTATATAAGTATTTGCAAGTGTTTGTCAGTTTTAAGTACGTGCCTTTATTTCATATGTTAACATTAATACATTGCAGGCATGTTAAAGAGTAAGGGTAAGGAAGTTGTGTTTTAATGTATGAGCATGTTAAGTTGTAGGTGTTTTAAAGCAAGTAATGTTTTCAAGCATGAATTGAGCATGATAAGTATATGAATGTTTTCCCATGTGCATGTATTTTGGAAGCAAGCATTCTTTGAAATAAGCATGTTTTTTATCGATAGCATGAATTTGTGAGTTAGGATTTACTTACTAAGCAATGTGCTTATTAGTTGCATTCCTTCTATTGCAGATAAAGGCAAAGAAAAAGCATAAGTTATGGAGGCGACCAGGACTTGCATTGATGCTCAGTGGCGGTGGAACCGTGGAAGAGATCCATTGGGTTAAGGCTTAGAGGCAATTTCTGAAGTTTAGAAACTTGTGGTTTGGTGTTTTGGATTGGTAGAACGTAATGATTTTGTGTAAACTTTGCATAGAGACAAGGTTGAGTACAAAATTCTAGTATAGCTTTAATATTTAATATTTTGATTGGTAAAATGTGAACATTGTGTTTAACGTCCGCATAGAGTCAATAGTTGATACAATCTTTAGCACGATTTCATATGGTTTGGTAGTCTTGTTAAATTCCGCAAAGATTCTAATTTCAAGTCATTAGATTTGTTTTGAGTTGCTAGGATGTTTATAAAACTAGTATAGAGTACAGAAATGGAGTTATGTCTTTGTATGTCTTGAAAGTATATGATTTGTGGATCTTTGGAAATGGTTTTCAGGTCTGAAATACAGGTTTTTCAGGCGTGCCAGTCGACTGGGTCAGATATCAGTCGACTGCTGCTTAACCTAAGGCCAAGGTCTAAGGTGAAGTCAAAGGTTAAGGTTAAATGAGTAAAGGTAAAGGTAGTAAAGAGTGACGATCCGGCTTATGTATAGGGTAGAGAAGTCGGGTCGTCACAGAGTGGTATCAGAGCGTGTTTTCCACCCTTCCGCCACACTGACATCAAGCATCAATTCTGCCGCCTGCCAAGTACGAAGTTCATATATTGTAGTTTATACGTTTTTTTTATTGACTGTTAGTATCAGTAAGTGCATGATGATAGAAAAGGATATTGGTATTATTTTATGCTAATATGTGCAAGGAGATAATGAAGTAAGTTAGTAAGAGATAATGAGTTTTTATTTTCTTTACACTATAGAGTAAGAGAATGGCAAGAGGACGTCCCAGAATTGTCCGAAATGAGGAGCAAGCTCCTAGAGAACAGGAGTCCACGGAGTCAGTACCACCAACAGTTCTTCAAGGAGTAGTAGCCCAGCTGCAGAGGCAACTTGCTGAACAACAGCAAGTTATTGCTACCTTGATGGCTAATCAGCAGGCCACTCCTGCTACCACGCCAGTGGCGCCAGTGGCGCCAGTGGCGCAAGTAGTGGCACCAGTGGTGACAGAGACTCCCCCAGTACCTCTGGCAAGAGAAGTGAGACAAGAAGCATATCTGATCCAGTGGCAGAGATTGAAGCCCGAGAATTTTTCTGGCACAAGTGAACCATGGGATGCTCAGGCATGGTTCAAAACAGTGGAGAGTATAATGGAGTTACTGGACTGGCCCGAGGTGGAGAAGATAAAGTGTACATCCTTCTGCCTTACTGGAGATGCCAGGATGTGGTGGGAAAGAGTGAAGGCTAAGAGAAATGTGAATCAGATGACCTGGGCCGACTTTGAAGCAGAGTTCTTGGAGGAATACTTTCATATGAAGGTAACAAACAAACACTACGATGAATTCACTGAGTTCCGTCAAGGAGATCTATCTGTAGATGAAGCAGTGAAGAAGTTCAATCGACTAGCTCGCTTGTGCCCGGAGTTAGTTAGCACTGAAAAGGAAAGGGTCAGGTTGATGCTCAAGATGTTGAGGCCTCAGATAGCTTTGAATGTGGCCGGCAGTGGTAATAGACCACAGACTTCAGAAGAACTAGTAAGTAGTGCTTTGATCACTGAGCACTACTTGAATAGTATAAATGCCACACATGTGCAACAACAACAGGCATCAGCCCAGAAGTCCCAAGGAAATCCGCAGAACCAACAAAACTAGAAAGGGAATTCAGGCAAGAGGAAGCAATGGGACCAGAAGACTTATGAGGGCAACAAAGGGGGCTCGTCAAGCAAGCAGCTCAAGTATTCTCCTTGCCCAAAGTGTGGGAAGACACATCCTGGAGTATGTCGTCAGGGCATGAGCGGATGCCATATTTGCGGAGCAGAAGGGCATATGATGAAGGCTTGCCCTAACCGGTCGAGTGTTGGCAGGTGTTATATATGTGGATGTAACGCCCCAAAATTTCCATATTGAAGTTCTTAAAGTCCTTAGAACTATTTAAAAATGTTTTAGAAATATTCTAGATATTTTTAGGAATTTTTAGAATATTTTTATGGAATTTTCCGAGTCCGTTTAGTATTTTTTTTAAAAGAAAAATTTTAAAGGGCAGCAGGGGTTCGAACTCGCGACCACAGGAAGGGGCAAGCCCTTAAGGGCGCGCGAGTGACCGGCTGAGCTAGGGTATCAAGCACAACAAAAGATGGAGAGAAATAATTTTATAGAGTAGTTAAGTTTTTCATGAAGAGGTATTTAAACCCCGCTTAAGTCGCGTGAAACCCTTGGAGGAGAATTTTCGACTGCGTGCGAGTAGGGGGCGAGGGAGGGGCTGTGAAAACAAAAGGGAACCTAGGTCTTCTTTCATCCTCTCCTCTCCTAAGGGGCGCCGGCTAAGGGAATCTCAAGGGGATCGGAGCGTTTCGTTCGTCTCGACGAGAAGAACACGTAGGCGCGGACGGTTCGTAGAGATCTCACGTTTCACCCGAGCCCTAGTCGTCTAATTTCGGTTGTAATTCCAAGAAATCAAGGTAAGTACTGCTCACCTGCAGTAAGAGGCGGTTTTCCGCAAGAATTTTCCCTTAAAAGTTTTGAAAGAGATATTTACTTTTAGTTTAAGATTTTACATGTGATCTTAGTTCATTATATGCTTATACATATTTGATAGAGTACCCTATGTGAGTGTAGGGTCTAAGAAATCTATAAGAAAAGAAAAGAAAGATAAAGAAGAAGAAAAGAGAAGGCCAAGGCCTTACGAAATCCCCAAAAGTCAAGACTTAGGGATTTGGGCACACAAGGTGTTCGTTAAAATGCCAAGGCATTCAAGATGAGAAAAAAGTAAGTATTTTATTTTCTAAGGCCAGTACCCGGCGTCCAAGGGCGTCGTTAAAGAAATCCAGGTGTCCAATTCCAAGGTCTTGGCCCTGGTAGACCAAGGTCTGCTCTATTAGGATTGGTGGCTCGCTACCCCAACCTTTTAGGAAACGCGCATGAGATGGTACTTACGTCTTAAGTGGATCCAAGTGAGCTATTATTTTCAAGTATATGCTTTAGCAAAGTTTTTCTAAAGTTAAGGAAATTTTCTAAAAGTTAAAGAAAGATTTAAAATTAAAGAATTGCTAAAGTTTCAAGTTAAGCCAAGAAAAAGTGAGTTAAGACTTATTAATGCTTGAGTATGCATGTTGTGAGTTATACATGTTTTAGTGTTTCTTTTAAGCATAAAAGTATCTCATGTGATTTCACATTGTTTAAAAAGCATGCTTGCACATTTCGAGATTTTGTGAGCTAGATAGTACTTGCTAAGCTTTATACTTATTAGTTGCATTCCCTCTTGCTGCAGGTAAAAGGTAAAGACAAGCAATTCTGAAGGAAGGCGACGAGGCGGTGCTGAGTGACGTGTGTGTGGTGGCTGACCTTGGAGAGGTCCTTGGGACGAGACAGTTTAGCTTATTTGAAATGCAATGTTTAAGGTTTCCAAATTCCAAGTTATTGTGTTATGGAGTTTATTAAACATTTATGCTTCGGATAGTTTTACATGCTCAATTTTGTAGAATGGAGATTCCATGTCATTTCAATTAGTATGCATACTTTTGTGTTTTAGATATTTTGCATGTCTTAAAACCACGAGTGAAGATTTCATATCATTCTATTTAGTATATACATCCTTATGATTGCATTGGATGGGTATGAGCGTGAGTAGTTTGGAATATCGATACGTTGATGGAGCTATTTGATGCATGTGCCAAGATGTTGTTAGTCTCCTTTTGAATTAAGTTGTATTGCTTTAAATATGCTTGGGAAAAGTTACATTCATATTCCATAATGCTTTAGTAATGTTATAGAACCTTGTGTGATGAGTTAAATGGTTAGGATTGCTAGTAATGTGCCATTGTATCATGCATGACTATTAAAGTTAGAATATCATTTTTAGATAGAAAACAAAGAATGTTCCGCATTTTAGTCGTGCATTAGAGTCAAGAAGTAGACAAAGTAACGGTCCGTCAAAGGTAGAGAAGGCGGGGCGCTACAGGGTGGTATCAGAGCAGTTCCCATTCTCCAGCATCACACACACATCAGCATCAACCTTGCCGTCTTCAAGTACGAAAGTTTTAAGTTTCAATTTTTCTATTGCTCCTTTATTTAATTGCAGTATAGAGAAATGCTTAAGTACTTACTCACATGTGCATAGAACAAGGAAGCATGTTTAATACCTTAGTACCACGGAATCATGTTTAACACCTAGAATGGATATTAGGTTACTAAGTAAGAAGACAAGTTATACCTAGAGATGTAGTAGTGATTTCTTGTTCCCTTATGCATTATTAGATGGCAAGAAGAGGCCGAGCTCCTAATGCAAGGAACAGAACTCCAGTTCAAGATAACAATGAGCTTGGCACAGAACAGCCAAACCTGATGGCAGTCATTGCTCAAATGCAAGCTCAGATTTCAGAGCAACAGAAGACCATCGCCACACTACTGGCAAATCAGCACCCAGTGCCCCCTACACCACCCACAGCAGGAGTGGAAACTCCAGTGGTGGCTGAAGTTCCACCAGTCACCCAGGAGACCCCTGCCATGAACCGAAGACAAGAAGCATACCTCGTCCAGTGGCAGAGGCTGAAACCTGAAAGCTTCTCAGGCACGACTGAGCCCTGGGATGCCCAGGCTTGGTTCAAGACTTTAGAGAGCACAATGGAGCTTTTTGACTGACCAGAAATCGAGAAGGTCAAATGTGCCTCCTTCTGCCTAACTGGAGATGCTCGTATGTGGTGGGAGCGGGTCAAGAGTAAAAGGGTAGTCAACCAGATGAGCTGGACAGATTTCGAGCAAGAGTTCTATGAGGAGTTCTTCCACATGCGGGTTACCAACAAGCACTACGAGGACTTCATGGAGTTCAGACAAGGTAACCTACCAGTGGGAGAAGCAGTCGCGAAGTTCAACAGACTAGCTCGCCTCTGCCCAGAGCTAGTCAGCACAGAGAAGGAGCGAGTCAGACTGATGCTCCGCATGCTGAACCCTGAAATAGCACTCAACGTGAACAGCGGGACGCACCGACCCCAGACCAGCGAAGAGTTGGTCAGTAGTGCTCTAATCTCATAGCACTATCTGAATAGCATCAAGGCACAACAAACACAGCAGAAGCCAGTCCTGATTGAGAACAAGACAACAGGAGGCCAGAAGCCTCAGCCAAATAACCAGAACTGGAAGAACAAGAACCACAAAAGGAAGCAGTGGCCTGGCAGCCAAAAAGGAAACCCAGAGAACAAGCAAGCTAGGTATCCACCTTGTCCTAAGTGTGGGAGGACCCATCCAGGAGCATGCCTTTTGGGTGTAACTGGATGCTACTCATGTGGACAAGAGGGACACAGATCCAAAGACTGCCCGAACAAGTTTAAGGTACTTCCTCAGCAGTCCGTACAGTATGGAGGCAAGCCTCAGTTACATTACATGCCTACTATACTAGAGGGACCTCAGATCAGTCAGGGAAGGTTAGAAGCAGCACCAGTTTCAACCAATGCCAGAGTCTTTTCCCTCACGAAGGAAGAAGCTGCCAGCGCCTCCACGGTCGTAACAGGTCAAATAGTTATTTTTCAGCATTTAGCTACTACACTATTTGATACTGGGGCGACCCATTCTTTCGTATCAGTACCTTTTGCTAGTAAGTTACAGGTGCCTGCAGAGAGTTGGGAGTCCAGATTCCTGACAACTCTCCCTTCAGGGGAAATCATGGAATCCACCCAGAGGCTCCGGGCTGTGTCAATCAAGATTTCAGACCGAGAGCTATATGTCGATCTAATAGTCCTTGCGATGCAAGACTTCGACGTCATACTGGGCATGGATTTCCTA
>JAGFNQ010004450.1:49200-214253 GCA_024364735.1 Boesenbergia rotunda
ACCGAACCGATCCACCCCTTTATTGGGCGATTTTTGAGCTTCGCAGTCCAGACCTCCTGATCGATCACCGGACCGATCAGGAAACATCCTGATCGGTCACCAGACCGATCAGGCTGGGTCCAGACCGATCAGGCTCCGTCCTGATCGATCATAGAGAGGAACCTGCGACACTGGACCGTTCTCCCGAACGATCTGCACAGTGATCCTGATCGGTCACCAGACCGATCAGGAGCAGTTCAGCAAGGGAACTCAACCTCACTGTTTGCTCCCTGATCGGTCACCAGGCCGATCAGGAGCCAATCAGTGGGTGAAACGAATACTCCCTGATCGGTCACCAGACCGATCAGTCATCGTTGGATCGGTCACCAGACCGATCCACGAGGGAGCACCGTGCCAACTCCCTGATCGATCACCAGACCGATCCAGGGGCTCCAACCACCTTAGCCCTCCAAGCTAAGGATTTTTCACCTAACCCTCCAAGTTGGGAATTTGCACCTAACCCTCCAAGTTAGGACTTTTCACCTAGCCCTCCAAGCCAGGACTTTTCACCTAGCCCTGCAAGCTAGGACTTTTCACCCAACTCTTCCGGATTAGGACTTTTCTAAACCTAGCCCTCCAAGCTAGGACCTGACCCTCCAAGCTAGGACTTTTTCACCTAATTCTCCAAGATGGGAATTTGCACCTAACCCTCTAAGTTAGGACTTTTCACCTAGCCCTCCAAGCTAGGACATTTCACCCACCTCTTCCTAATTAGAACTTTTCACACACCTAGCCCTCCAAGCTAGGATTTTCAACACCTAACCCTCCAGGTTAAGATTTTCTATACCATGCCTGATCTCCGATCAAGACTTAATCATAATCAATAATCATCCACCTAAACTAAAATCGGTATCAACACCAAAACAACAATCAGGGCCAGACTGCATCAACAGGGACCTCCCGGGCGCCTAGCCCAGCTGCTGCCCCTCTCTTTTCGGGCGTTCTGAGCTGCAGAAACACGTTCCTTTGGTCCCTGCATCCAAGGTTAGTTCCACAACAAACAAGGCAAGAAAGGTTAGATTTTTTACATCCGTAGCTGTCTTGGTTCTGACTTCAGGTCTCCCAAATGGAACCCTAGGTCGAACCGACGCCTACTATTCCCTCGACGGAGAACGCGTCCTCACCTACTCCTCTCAGGAGAGTTTACCTTTTGCCAATCGGCTCCTCCGGTTGGACTTTTGCCCAGTGCACCTGACCAGGTCTTCGTGCCCACCTTCCGAGCAGGTCTTCGGTGCCCAGCTCCTTGCCAGGGCTTCGTGCCCTGTCCTCGACCAGAACTTCATGCCTAGTGTACCTAGGACTTCTTTTCTGTACACTTAGTAAACGTATTAGATACAAATAACATCTTAACTTCTGAACCCTTTGCCATTTATCAAAATCCAGGTTCACTTAGGTGCTGCCTGCACCAACATCTTGCAGGTACCGAAAACTGAAGAGAAAGCAGACAAACAACCACAAAGAGGCTGAAAAATAGCTTCCCGGACGCCCCTATTGATATAGGCGCCCACATTAATACAGGCGCCCCTATTGACTCAGGCGCTTGAATGAATCAGGCGCCTCCTTCAATATAGGCGCCCAATAAGGCAGGTTTATCATCTTTGTGAGTTCAGTACGAGGATGAGCTTTGACCAAGGTTTGTGAGGCGCCCCATAGCATCATGGGCGCCCTAGACAAGGCTATAAAAGGAGCTTCGACCCCTCAACTCTGGACACAACTTCCACGATCATTCTGAGCATTCCGAGCTAAAGAAAAGTGCTAGAGATGAAGCCCTGCGACCAACGAGGCTCCAGGAGGAAGTGCGCGGCACTTCGGAGGTCCAGATCGGCCGGGCGTTTGACTTTTAGATTTTGGTTTGATTTACTTTTCTGCAATTACTTTCAGTATATTTTTGATTGTAAATCATACACTGTAAGACGAGTTTCTCCGCCTCTGGAAAGTCCGGAAAGGAGACCATTAGTGGATGGGTGTTCATGTGCTTAGGCCATGGATGTATTGACCCTGGGGGGTTGGGAACCAAGTAAATCCCGTGTGTACAAGTCTCGTTGTTTTCTTCGTTCTTTTTATTTTCTGCTGCACTAAATCTGAGTCTAAAACGAAGATCCGAAAGACGAGTTTTTCTACGAAGTTTCCGCGAGATTTTTAAGGGTCGATATTCACCCCCCCCCCACTATCGACGACACCGATCCCCACAAGTGGTATCAGAGCCAGATCGCTCTTCACCGGACTAACCACCGACGGAGCAAAAATGCCAGGAGTTGAGGGGGAGCCCAGGGGTGAATCAGGTACATTTTATTTTTAATGTCAATTTTTAAGTTTCATATTACATGTTTCAAGTGCAGGGAGAGGGGACACTACAAAAATCAGTGTCCTACTCGTAAGACTCGGTCTACAACACCGGCGACAAAGGAAGTACCAGCACCCGGAGTCCGGAGGGATAAAAGTCAAATACGGTGCTTCAAATGCGAAAAGTACGGACACTACAAAAATAAGTGTCCGGCAAAGGTACGCAAAATTTACGTTCCGAAAAATTTTCAAATTCCTGCACTGTCATATGATAAGTTAGGTAATTTCTCTGAAAAATTAAAATTGCTGCATAGTCAAATTAACATTTTGCATGCTCAATTGGAAAACGTAGATATTGCTAAAATATCAGAAATTAATTGTTTAATCCTTAATGTCAATTCAATGATTTTTGAAATTAATTCTGATAATATTGAAATTAATTCTAATAATATTGAAATTAATTCTGATAAGATTGAAATTAATTCTGATAATATTGAAATTAAATCTGCTAATTTTAAGGATATTTCTGAAATTAGCTCTGAAAATTGTGAGATTAATCCTGAAAATAATGAGAATATTTCTGAGGATAATGAGAATATTTCTGAGGATAAACATAATTTTTCTAAGGAGATTGAAAATGAAATCCTTCTAGATAATAGTTTAATTATGTTCTTGGATAATCCTGAAAACTATTATAAAACATTAATCAGTAGCCCTGAAAACTACTCCACCTACTATGAAGATGTAGAAGAATATGATGTTGATGATGAGGATGAAGAGTAAATTGAATTTTCTACAATCAAGGCTATAGTGAATAAAACATTCAAAAATTCAAACAAATCAGAATTATTAGAAAGACTTGAAAAATTAGATAAAGAAGAAACAGTAAATGAGTCAGAAATTTTTGAAATCATGAAAATAATGAACTTAAACCCACACCTTTTAATTAACCCAGAAATTTTAAAATTTAAATCAAATTAAACCTTAATTAATTTAACTTTAATTAATCCTTAATTAATTTAATTTTAATTAATTTAACTTTAATTGATCCTTAATTAATTTAACTTTAATTGATCTTTAATTAATTTAACTTTAATTAATCCTTAATTAATTTATTTTTTATTAATCTTTAATCCAACTTCAATTAATTCTTAATTTATTCAACTTTAATTAATTCGTAATTAACTTAAATCCAATTAATTCTTAAATAACTTAAACTCAAATTAAATAAAATTTTACCCAAACTGCAACAATTAAATTAATAATATTAAATATGTCAAAGTGGGTTGACATATTCGCGGGTTCACATGACATGTATCAAATCGGGAATTTGATACATCATTAGAAACTTAAGTAAAATGATTTGAATTATTTGACTCATGCATAACTGTCATGCCATGCATATGCTATTGTTTTAATGTATGTCATGTCATTCATATTTAGATTTATGCATGATTTAGAACAGTTATAGGAAAAAGACTAATTAAAACTTGAACAACCTAGTATTAGGTGGAGGTGAGATGATAGTACGTTAGGAAAACCCTTCTAATAAGGTCAAGTAAGGTAAGGCGTACCCTACTTGGTCTGTTTAGTCTGGTGGAACTAGCCGAAGCTACCAATTCAAAACCTAAACCAGTTAGACCAAAATTTTTCAAAAAGTAATTTGAAAATGAAATTTTGATAAAAGACTTTGTCAAGGAAAGGGTTGTTGCTCCAATAAGGCTACGGCCAAAGAAGGCCTCTGTGCCTCGCCAAGACCTGGAAGCCAATTATCGAAACTCAAATTCAATTTACTATTTGATAAATTTGAATCTAACACAAATTTTGATTAACTCTTAGATTTAACAATAAATTAAGAAAAATTCAAGCATCTCACAATACACCCATAAGGCAACCATGCTTGCTTGTACTGAGACATCTAAAATGGGTGAGATGTTAAGGACTAATAAATTGAAAAATACTTTTCAAAATTATTTTTCAAAACTCTTAGAATATTTTTCTAAAATCTATTTTCAAAATAGTGCTTTAACATAATAATGTTTTTATGGATTTCATGCTTATCTAATTGTTTATACATATTATACATTTTCAAAAGTATATCTTTTCCAAAAATGATTGACCAACACAATTAGACACAAGCCTCTTAGGTCAACACTAAAGTCCCTTAAGACAATTAGATAGAGTCAAACGATGTTGGTGTCAGGGGGAGTTTTTTTTTTAAGTGGTTTTCGAAAATTATGCTTTAAAAACATCATTATCATTTCAAAATGCTTTTCGAAAACGGTGCTTTAAATCACTATCATGTATGTTTTCGACAAGACTTATTCTTTAAAAATTATTTGCATTCCAAATTGAATTCTCTAAAATTATTTTCTTGAAAATTACCATACTATCATTCAAAGTTATTCTTTTGATTTTGATAAACCCTAAAGACATAGAGGAAATCTTCTTCATGATCTACAAAGACTCCTAGGATGTGTCAGATTTAGGGGGAGTCTAAGTCAAAAGAAAACTTTCTGACAAGTATTTTTCTAAATTTTTTTGGCAATTATTTTTGAAATTATTAAATAATTCTTTTGATGTGAACCAAACCCTAAAGACTCAAAGAAAGAGTACTGTGGTCAACAAACTTCCTAGTACTGGGTCAAGTTTAGGGGGAGGTCAAATTAAAAGAGTTATTGAACATTTAATGTTTTCGTGCACTATATTTTCAAAATCCTATTGAAAACATAAGTAATTTGTCTTTCAAAATACTATTATGTTGTTTTTCAATTTTTTTTGGCTTGTAAAATCTTTTTGAAATATTTTTCTTGAGTTTGGAGAATTTCCAGGACACTTAGGGAAATGTCCTTGTAGTTAACAAGGTTTTCTAGGATTGTGTCAGACTGGAAAAGAAACCAAGTCAAGTAAAATATTATGTTTTAAGACAATATTTTTCTGAATATAAGTCAAGTTCAAAAACTTCATAATACTTTTCAAAAGTACTTATATATTTCAAAATTTGCATAATACTTTTCAAAAGTACTTATATATTTCAAAAATGATAATACTTTTCAAAAGTACTTATAGTTTTTAAAAATGCATAAAACTTTTCAAAAGTACTTATATTTTTCAAAAGTACTGGTATTTTTCAAAGATGTGTAATATTTCTTAAAAGTACTAATATTTTTTTCAAAAATGTAAAATATTTGCAAGGTACATATTTTTCAAAGTACAAGATTTTTCAAAGTACGAACTTTTCAAAGGAAAAATATCTTTCAAAATACAAGTTTTTGCACAATATTTTTTCAAAATATTCTTTTAAAAGTGCAAAAATCTCTAGGTGAAAATTTTTGAAAAGTGTATATTTTTTTTATTCTTGAAAAGTGCATATTTTTCTAAGGAAAAACCTTTTATGTGTACAATTCCTTTCTCATTTAGAAATTTTTCTAAGGTAATATTTTTTTAAAGTGAAAATTTTCTGAAAGTACAAAATATTTTTCGATGCACAATACTTTTCAAAGTGTAATGTTTTGGTGCAATTATTTAGCCCTTTGCTATGCTTTCAAAGATTCATACTAAGTACTTTCAAATGAAAAAAATGTTTTTATTGTTGGTGTAAGTGTTTTGGTGATTTTTGATATATGACAAAGGGGGAGAGTGAGCTTAAGTTAGAAAATTTTTCATCCCAAGGATCAATGAAAATCAAAATATTTTTTTTCGAAAAAAGGGGAGAGTGAGCTTATGTTAGAAATGTTTTTCTCCCAAAGATCAAAATGTATTTTCAAAACTTAGATAATTTTTTTCAAGGATCTTAATTTAGCCCTTTCATCCAATCTAACTTAAGATATTGTCAAACATCAAAAAGGGAAGATTATTGGTGCAAAATGCATCAGTGATGTCCTCCTCTAAGTGTTTCAATGTTTGACAGTATGCTTAAGGCAGTGATACATTGAACAAGGGAAGGGTGAGTCAAGAGAGGAGTAACAAAGTGAAGAAAAGTCCTAGTTAACCTAGGCACTAAGTCCTGGTTCTAAGAATTGGCCACTAAGACCTGGTGAGTGAAGCTGGGCACTAAGACCTGGTGAGTGAAGTCGGGCACTAAGTCTTGGTTCGTGGAATTGGGCTCTAAGTCCTGGACGAGGGCTGGGCACCTAAGACCTGACCGAGGGTTGGGCACGAAGACCTGGTTCGAGGAATTGGGCACTAAGTCCTGGCCGAGGGTTGGGCACCGAAGACTTGGTTCGAGGAATTGGGCACTAAGTTATGGCCGAGGGGTGGACACCGAAGTCCTGGACCTAGGGTTTGGGCCAAGAAGTCTTGGTCGAGGGATTGAGCAACTAAGCTGAGCGATGACTAAGGACTAGAGACGGGTCGAGGGTCGGACGTCTTGAGATCCGAGAGTATCGAAGGCTAAGCAAAAGTCCACCCGAATGAACTGAGTGGCAACCGTCTCCTGAGAGGAGTAGGTTGAAGGCGCGTTCTCGGGGGAGGGAACTTAGTGTTGGTGCAGGAAGCACCATATCGAACCTTGTTTTGATATTGGCAAAGGGTTCAAAGTTAAATACTATTTGTTATCTAACATGTCACTCTAGTGTGCAGAGTAAAAAGCTCTAGCGAAGGACTGCTAGGCACTAGCGAAGGAATGCCAGGGCAAAAAGCCCTAGCGAAGGAATGCTAGGCACTGGCGAAGGAATGCCAGGGTAAAAAGCCCTAGCGAAGGACTGCTAGGCACTGGCGAAGGAATGTCAGGGTAAAAAGCCCTAGCGAAGGACTGCTAGGCGCCAGGCGAAGGACAACCTGGGATTGAAGCCCTAGCGAAGGAATGCTAGGCACCGGGCGAAGGACAGCTCGGCATCCAAGACCTGGCGAAGGACCGCGAGGCAAAAGTCTAACCAAAGGAACGGTTGGCATCAGCTAAATTCTCCCGAGAGGAGTAGGTGAGGACGCGTTCCCCGTCAAGGTAACAGTAGGCGTCGGCTCGACCTATGGCTCCATTTTGGAGGACCAAAGTCAGAACCAAGACAGCTAAGGCTGTATAAACTAACACATTATTATTTTATGTTGTTTTGGACTAACCCTGGATGCAGGACCAAAGGAATGAGTGTCTGCAGCTCAGAGAGCCTCAAAGGAGTGAGGCAGTGGCTGAGTAGGCGCCCGGAGTGTCCCGGGCGTCCCCAAGGTGTATACAAAACAATGTAAGTAAGGAAGGCTTCGAACAGCTGCTGGGCGGGGTGCCCCCGTGCTCCCGGGCGCCCCGCTGCTCCCGGGCGCCCCCAGCCTCCTGGGCGCCCCCAGCGCCAAGTACCAAAGCAGCTCCCCTCGAAGCCAGCGGATAAGAGAGCTGACCCGGTCAACCCGGGCGCCCCCAGCGATCAGGGCGCCCCCGTCAAAGCTTGATCCCGATTTTTGAGGGATCAGAGCTGACCGAGACCGAGGCGGATCGGCTGACACGTGGGGGGGCGCCCCCGACGTTCCGGGCGCCCCCAGGGCCTATAAAAAGGCCCTCGAACCAAGGCTTCAGACATCCAAGTTTTCAAACGCATTCACGCTCTTCCGTTCCCGCGCTCTGCTCCAGAAACCTCTTGACTCGAGATACAAGCGCCAACAATGTCCAACTGCTCCGAAAATACCATCTACTCCGGACGTCGGTAAAGAAGAGTTGATTTTTAATTTACTGCACTTATTCTGTAATAAATCTTTGTAAACTGCTTTTGCGCCTCATATAGAATTACCCAAAGTAAACGATCAACGATCGTGGGCCTTGGAGTAGGAGTCGACCTAGGCTCCGAACCAAGTAAAACCACTTATGTTCGTGTGTTGGTTTTAAATTTCCGCTGTGCAATTTCTCTCATATTAAATCCGAACATTTTCTGATATTCACCCCCCCCCCTCTATCGATTCTCTCGATCCAACACTTAGGCGTCGGTTCGACCTAGGGTTTCGTGGAAATCTGAAGTCAGAACCATTTCGTTAAGGCTAAGATTGTATATGTGTTTGCCTTGTATTTATGTATCTTGTAGGTACCTAAAACTGAAGAGAAAGCAAGCAAACAACCACAAAGAGGCTGAAAAACAGCTTCCCGGGCGCCCCTATTGACTCAGGCACCTGAATGAATCAGGCGCCTCCTTTAATACAGGCGCCCAATAAGGTAGGTTTATCAGATTTGCGAGTTCAACGCGAGGATGAGCTTTGACCAAGGTTTGTGATGCACCCCATATCATCACGGACACCCTAGACAAGGCTATAAAAGGGGCTTCGACCCCTCAACTCAGGACACAACTTCCACGATCATTCTGAGTATTCCGAGCTAAAGAATAGTGCTCGAGATGAAGTCCTGCGACCAAGGAGGCTCCAGGAGGAAGTGCACGGCACTTCGGAGGTCCAGATCGGCCGGGCGTTCGACTTTTAGATTTTGGTTTGATTTACTTTTCTGCAATTACTTTCAGTATATTATTGATTGTAAATCGTACACTGTAAGATGAGTTTCTCCGCCTCTGGAAAGTCCGGAAAGGAGACCATTAGTGGACGGGTGTTCCCGTGCTTAGACCTTAGATGTACTGACCCTGGGGGGTTGGGAACCAATTAAATCCCGTGTGTACAAGTCTCGTTGTTTTCTTCGTTCTTTCTATTTTCGCTGCACTAACTCTGAGTCTAGAACGAAGATCCGAAAGATGAGTTTTTCTGCGAAGTTTCCGCGAGATTTTTACGGTCGATATTCACCCCCCCCCCTCTATCGACGACACCGGTCCCCACACCGAGTTCTCGGAGGCCGAGCAAAAGTCCAGCCGGAGGCCCCGGTTGGCAAATGCTCTAGTTGAGCAGGGATCGTGAACAGAAGTAGAGACGGGTTGAGGTTGGACGTCTTGAGATTCGGGTTCTCGGAGGCTAAGCGAAAGTCCAATCGGAGGTTCCGATTGGCAAACACAACTTCTCCAGTGTGGAGTAGGTTTGGACGCATTCCCCGGGAAAGGGAACATTAGGCATCGGTTCGACCTAGGATTTCGGGTGAAATTCACACTCAGAACCAATCTTTAAGGCTAAGATTATCTGTATATTTGTCTTGTGTTTGATTGTCTTGCAGGTACCTGGAGTTGGAGGCAAGACTGAAGAGCAAACGCAAGAGAAAAAGTTACCTGGGAAAGTCATCCAGGCGCCTGTGTTAATACAGGCACCCAAGCTTCAGGGCGCCCTCAAGGATCAGGCGCCCTACATCCCAGGTGCTTGGGAAGGTCTAGGATGCCTGGGATGGCCAGTTTTATCCCCACACGAAGTTTGCGATTGCGGATCAAGTTTGATCGTATATAAGGCGCCTCAGAGGCCTCTAGGGCACTCGGGACACTACTATAAAAGGAGCTTCGACCCCTCAACTCAGCATATCAATTGCCATATCCGACTAAGCATTTTATGCAAAGCAAAAGCGCTCATGTTGAAGTTCTGCTACCAAGGAGGCTCCCGAAAGAAGCGTGCAATGCTTCGGACTTCTAGAGTTGGCCGAGTTTTTGGTTTGCGTTTTATTTACAAGTTGTATTTCGATTTACTTATTATTTGCTTGTGATCCGAACTGTAAGACGGGTATTCTCCACCTCCGAAAATTTTGGAAAGGAGACCATTAGTGGACTCTCGCTGAGTACATAGGCCTTGGACGTACTGACCCAGGGGGGTCGGGAACCAAGTAAATAAATCCCGCGAGTCTTATTGTGTTGTGTGTTTTCGTTCTTTATTATTCCGCTGCATACTAACTCTTTGACTAGAATGAATGAATGACGAAGTTCCAACAAGAGTTTTTCGAGTCGATATTCACCCCCCCCCTTTATCGACAACACCGATCCTACAAGTGGTATCTGAGCCTGGAAGCTCTTCACCAGACTTACAGCAGACAGAGCAAAGAAGCCAGGAATCGAGGGGGAGCCAGGGGTGAATCAGGTACATTTTTAATAATGTCAGTATTTAAATTTCATATAATATGTTTTAAGTGCAGGGACAGAGGACACTATAAAAACCAGTGTCCTACTTGTAAGACTCGATCGTCACAACCGGCGGCAAAGGAGGTACCAGCGCCAGGAGTCTGGAGGGACAAAAGCCATATCAGATGCTTCAAATGCCAGAAGCAGGGGGGAAGATCAGCAGGACAACAAAGCGAAAGGAGGTACAGAAATTTAATTTTCACAATAATTATTTTCAAATTCCTACACAATTACAAAACTTTTCTAGTAATTTAGATTTTCCTGTTAAATTAGACAATTTGCATGAGAAATTAAAAATATTGCATGATAATTTAAATAATGATAATTTAAATAATCTTAAAATCATAAATATTAATTCTATAATTTCTTCGATTAATGATGTAATAATAAGAATTAATTCTGAAATTATTTCACACAAATCCTTAGATATTTCTGATAATATTAATGAAATTTTAATTAGTGATTCTAAACATAATGTCTCAGAAAATACTACTCAAACTCTAATTAATATTTCTACAAATAATCTAAATATTTTTGAAAATAATGGTCAACCCTTAACTATTAATTCTGAAAATAATCATGATAATGCTAAAGATAATTATATAACATTAATTAACAATTTTACCAAGTTTGAAGATAATAATCACATAACATTAATTAGTAATCCTGAAAACTATACTACCTATTTTGAAGGTAATGATACAATTTTAATTAATAATTCTAAAAATGAAGATGAAAAATATGATTCTGAAGATGAAGATGAATTCAACAAAATTAAGGATATAATTAACAAGGCTTACAAAAATTCAAATAAGGCAGAAGTATTAAATAAATTTGAAAGCTTAAAAACAAAAGAAAACGTTAAGGAATCAAAATTTTTTGAATTAATGGAAATGATGCAATTAGACCCACAATTACTATTTAACCCTGAAATCTTAAACCCTAATTCTTAACAACTTAAATTCAAATTAAATCATAATAACTTAAATTCAAATTAAATCGTAATAACTTAAATTCAAATTAAATCTTAATAACTTAAATTCAAATTAAATCTTAAATAATTAAACCTTAATTAATTCTTAAATAATTAAACCTTAATTAATTCTTAATAATTTCAAACTTTAATTAATCATTAATAATTTCAAACTTATATTAATCCTCAATAATTTTAACTTTAACAAATTCTACAATGTAAATTAATTTGTAACAACTTAAACTTTAATTAACACTTATTCTTAATTAACTTAAAATCTTAAATGATTTAACAATTCAATCCTTAATTCAAATTCAATCCATGAACTAAAATTCCAATTAATTACCTTCAGATATGAAACTAAATAAAATCCTACACAACCGAAACATCCAACTAAATAACTATAAATATGTCAAAGTGGGTTGACATATTCGCTGGTTCACACGGTATGTCAGTATGTATCAAATCGAGAATTTGATACATTATTAGAAACCTAATAAAATGTTTTGACTTGATTGACTCATGCATAAATGTCATGTTCATGTATCTGCTTAATTTTTTCTAAAATAATTGTCATGTCATTCATGTTTATATTTCTGCATTATTTAGAACGGTTAGATAGGAAAAGGTTGGTTGATACATGCCTAACTTAGTACCAGGGTGGGGCGAAATGATAGTACGTTAGGGAAGTTTGGCCTAGCTAAGTGGAACTAGCCGAAGCTATCTCGCCACATCCTAGACTAGTTAGACCAGAGTTTTTCAAAGAGTAAAATAAAGGTATTATTTCTTTAAAAGGCTTTGTCTAAGGAAAGGGTTGATGATCCAGTAAGGCTATGGCCAAAGAAGGCCTCTGTGCCTCGCCAAGGCCTGGAAGCCGATTATTGAAAATTACTTTTAAATTACAAATTGATTAAACTTGAATCTAACTCAAGATCAAACAATCTACATTATTAAAAATTGAAAAAAAAATATTCAAGCATCTCACAAACACCCATAAGGCAACCGTGCTTGCTTATACTGCGACACTTAGAATGGGTGAGATGATAAGGATTAATTAATTGACAAATGTTTTTCAAAATATTTTCAAAATCTTTAGGATATTTTCTTAAAAAAATATTTTCAAAATAATGATTAAACATAATAATGTTTATGAATTTTATGCTTGCTTGATTTCTTATCTATAAATACTTTTTCAAAAATTATATATCTTTTCGAAAAATTATTTGACCTACACTTAGACACAAACCCTCTAGGTGAACCCTAAGTCCCTTAAGACACTTAGGTAGAGTCCTTGAAGTTAACAAGGGTAGCCAGGTTCAGGGGGAGTTTTGTTGTTCGCTTAAAAATTATTTTACAAAATTACTCTTTTTGAAAAGTCATTTGTGCTTTGAAAAATTATTAGCATTTCGAAAATTTATATCTTTCAAAATATATTTCTATCAAAAAATATTATGTCTTCAAAATGCTTTTTAAAAAATATTTTTCAAAAATTATTATGTCCTTCAAAATATTTTTCCAAAAATACTTCTTCAAATACTTTCAAAATGTCTTTCAAAAATGTTTTAATTACTCTTGATTTAGATGAACTCTAAAGAAACATAGGAAATATCATTTATGATCTTCAAGGATTCCTAAGATTGTGTCAGGTTTAGGGGGAGTCCTACTCAAAAGAAATTGATTCTATTTTCTGACGATTTTTTAAAATTATTAGATAATTCTTTTCATTTGAATAAAACCCTAAGACTCAGAGGAAGATCACTTGTAGTCAACAAACTTCCTAGGACTGTGTCAAGTTTAGGGGGAGGTCAAATTAAAAGAACTATTAAAATTTTCAAAATTATTATGTTTTCATACACTATCTTTTCAAAATCATTTTGAAAATATAATATTCTCTTTTTAAAACTCATCTTCAAAATCCTTTTGTTAGTACTCATGAAAATAGGTTTTATTTGAATTTGGAAAATTTTCCAAGACACTTAGGAAAAATATTATTGTAGTTAACAAGGTTTTCTAGGATTGTGTCAGACTGGAAAAGAAATCAAATCAAGAAAAATTATTATATTTTTAAAACTATTCATTTATGGAAAATCCCTAAGACACATAGGAATTTTCTTGTGGTCAACAAGATTCCTAGCTAGGATTGTTGTCGGACTTAGGGAAGTTCAATTTTTTTTACGACTATATATTCTTTTTTCACATATTGGTGGTGCAATTTAAGTACTAAAGTGCCCTTTAGAATACTTTATAAAACAAGTACTTAATTTTTAAAAAAAAAAGGCGGAGAGAATTTTTGAAAATCATTTTCTTAAAATTTGAAGCATTTTCAACATGTGGAGAAAGGCTTATGTTTTATTCGTTTCAAAATGTTCATTGTTGGTGCAAGTATTTTTCCATTATTTTTTGATGTGTGACAAAGGGGGAGAGAGGAGCTTAAGTTAGAGATTTTTTTTCGATTTCTCCCAAGGATTAAACCTAGATTTAACCCTGAGACCCAATCTAACTTAAGATATTGTCAAAAATCAAAAAGGGGGAGATTGTTGGTGCAAGATGCATTAGTGATGTCTTCCTCTAGGGTTTCGATGTTTAACAATATACTTAAGTTAGTAACAATATATGTTAGACAAGGTAAGGGTTAGTCAAAGTGATCAAGGGTTAAACCAAATAGGACATTATGTTTGGTAGGGTAAACCCAGGCTTGATCAGGTTGACAAAAGGTTAGCCAAACATGATCTGATGTTTGACAGAGTGAACCAAAACCCAGGGTTGGTCAGTTTGACCAAGGGATCAAACTAAACCGGACTTGAGGTTTGGAATTACATTTATCTAAAGATTGAGGAAGTCCAGTCAGGATTATGATGACTAGCAAAGAAGTGATTCTGATTGAAGAAATCCTGGTGAGTGAAGCCGGGTCCTAGCAAGGGAAGTTAGGTTGGACTAAGTCCTGGTGAGTGGAGCTGGGCACAAAATCATGGTGAGTAAAGCTGGGTCCTAACGGGTCGAGGTCGGACGTCTTGAGATCCGAGTTCTCGGAGGCCGAGCAAAAGTCCAGTCAAAGGTCCCGGTTGGCAAATGCTCTAGTCGAGCGAGGATCGCGAACAGAAGTAGAGATGGGTCGAGGTCGGATGTCTCGAGATTCGGATTCTCGGAGGCTAAGCGAAAGTCCAATCGGAGGTTTCGATTGGCAAACACAACTTCTCCAGTGTGGAGTAGATGAGGACGCATTCCCCGAGAAATGGAACATTGAGCGTCAGTTCAACCTACGGTTTCGGGTGAAATCCAAAGTCAGAACCAATCATTAAGGCTATGATTATCTGTATATCTGTCTTGTGTTTGATTGGCTTGCAGGTACCTAGAGTTGGAGGCAAGACAGAAGAGCAAACGCAGGAGAAAAAGTTGTTGGACCTTTGGATGGCTAGAGAGGGGGTGTGAATAGCCAGACACTCAAAACTTTCGGCTTCTTTGAAATCTTCTGCACTTAGGTTAGCAGCAGCGGAAGAAATGCAGAAAGATAGAAACAAAAACACAAGCAGAAAACCAAACCAGCGCTAACACAAGGATGTACAAGGTTCGGGGATAACTTGCCCCTACTCCTTGGCGTGCCCGTAAGGTGGGCGATCCCTTGATCGTCGGCAGATCAAGCCCCGGAAATCGGATAAAATAGAGCCTCCTTCTCGGTGGAGAAACCTCTCCACAAACGTCTCAGTAGGATAATAATTAAGCTTACGAGACAAAGAGGAAGGAAAGCTCACACAAATCTCACAGGAACGCTCAAGCAAGAAACTACACTTAGAGCTCAACCCTACAGCAAAAACACTTCTCAAGTTTTTCTGTTCGTTCTACTCTCCTCTGCTTCCAGCTTCTTCTTAAGCGTCTGCTCACCGGCGCGTCTGCAACCTCTGATCAGCTCCGTCATCACTGACCCACTGACCTCTACTGGGCTCAGTTCACTGAAACCACTTCAGCTGAGCCTCAGGTCAGTCGCCGCTGCACCAGACAGTCGCCAGCCCGCGCTAGAAGCCGTTGAGACCTGGCAACAGAAAACAGACAAACCTGCCACGGTGAAAGTCGCCATTGACTCTTCTCCTTGGCTTGTATCATCCCTGCAACGTCTGCACACTCACCAGATGATTACCAAAGCATATCAAAAGAAATCAGCAGTGTAACAAAAAGAAACCAGAACGATTCAGAGCGTCTGACAGCTATTTCAAATTAAAGTTCAGACATTGATCGGTCACCAGACCGATCAGTGAAGACCCTGATCGGTCACCAGACCGATCAGTGAAAGCCCTGAACGATCATGCTCCAGCCTGATCGGTCTAGTGAGGTCATAGGGATCATGGATCTTCTTGTGATCGGTCACACTAACCGATCAGGGATGTGGATTGGTCACTCTGATCGATCCAGTAGTTTGTTTGCCACAAACCGCAGGAACCACACACCTGATCGGTCACCTGACCGATCAAGTTGTGCCCTGATAAGTCTGGTGACCGATCAGGAACCATCCTGATCGGTCAGGATGCGGACAGACCGATCCCTGATCGGTCAGATAGACCGATCAGGGTTCCTTGATCGGTCCAAGTGACCGATCAGGGCTCTCCAGCCTCCCTTGCTGATCCTTCCTAATCCATTCACCAGAACGATCAATAGTCAAACAGAAACCACACAGAATGTTTCTGTTCTCTCCTTGATCGTTCACCAGAACGATCAGACTTGCCTGGATTGGTCATCAGACCGATCCACAATAGGGAGTTCGTGCCAACTCCCTGATGGGTCTCCAGACCAATCCAGATCCGACCAATTCAACCCAAGTCCCGAGAACAGGCTCCCTAGCCTTCTCTGACTCATTCTCAGTCCCCCGGACCAAGACTCCGTGCCCAGCTTTACTCACCGGGACTTCATTCAACCTAGCTTCACTCACTAGGACCTGGCTTCGCTCACTAGGATTTCGGTCACCTAGCTTCACTCGCTAGGACCCGACTTCACTCACCAGGATTTCAGTCACCTGGCTTCACTCACTAGGACCCGGCTTCACTCACCGGGATTTTAATCACCTGGCTTCACTCACCAAGACCCGGCTTCACTCACCGGGATTTCCGTCACCCGGCTTCACTCACCGGGACCCGACTTCACTTACCGGGATTTCAGTTACCTGGCTTCACTCACCAGGACTCGGCTTCACTCACCGGGATTTTCGTCACCCGGCTTCACTCACCGGGACCCGGCTTTACTCACTGGGATTTCAGTCACCTGGCTTCACTCACCAGGACCCGGCTTCACTCACCGGGATTTTTGTCACCTGGTTTCACTCACCAGGATCCGACTTCACTCACCGAGATTTCCTTGACTCCGTGCCCAGTCCCCGACCAGGACTTAATCCGAATTCACTCAACCAAACTTAAATCGGTGTCAACACCAAAACAACAATCGGGCCAGACTGCATCAACAATCTCCCCTTTTTTGTTGTTTGACAATTCGATTTAAGTTAAATGAAGTCAATTATAGTAAGGGAATCAAAGTCCTCCCCCTACTATAAGTAACCCTAAACTTAATCAACCATTCTCTCCCCCTTTGTCAAACATCGAAAAGGGTATGGTTATTAAGTTTCAACATAACTCCCCCTTAAACAAGGGTCTCTCCCCAAACCCAAAATAACGAAATGTAATTCTTGAAGTGCACATGAGAGGCATATACCATAAATGTATCATGGCAACAATGTATATTCATCATATGTCAAGTAAGGAAAAACACTATCAATTGATAGACCTAAATCAGAGCTCATCAATTTTTGAGTCGATCAGAGAGAGCTCTGATCGGTCTGTGGACCGATCATAGAGAGTCCTGATCGGTCACATTGACCGTTCAGGATGAGGCCTGATCAGTCTGTGGACCGATCAGATTTCAGATGAATACTGAAACCCTGATATCAGACTGCATTAACAATTTCAAAAAAATTACTGAAATATGATTTGAATCCCAAAATCTATGTTTGATAACCCAAAACCGATTTGTATAAAATCAATATTAAGTTTGTATCAAAATCAATGGATGATCAAGTATGTTCCAAGAATGATCTTGGAACGATCAGTATGTATCAATTAGTTTTGATAATCCAATTTACATTTAGGTACTGATGCCTTGATAATCCAATTAATATCAGACATATGAAAAGCATCAGGTTTGGTACCAGTCTGATGAAAAGAAAATAACTAAGTCATAGAATTTAAGCTTATGTTCTTTGTCTAATGATGTATTGTGAGATTTTCATAGTGATTTTTGAATCAGTACTAATTAATGTGTCCATACTTGTTCTTTAGCATGCATTCATGTTCTATAACACATACAAGAAGATCTTAGCTTACTCGATCATGTTCACCAAACAAGATACCTTATGCTTGAGATATATAATCAGACATTCCAAAAATAAGCTGCAATTTTGATATTGTGGCTAACTTCTAGATTTTCAGTAAACTATAAATTGCAACAATAAAACTAATCATTCTAGGCAATCCATAGTAAGAAAAGTTATGTGTCAACCTAAACCATCCATGTAATAATTTTTTTCCCTTTTTCAAAACTTGTTGATTTATTTTGAAATTAGTGTAACCTTGTGCATGGATATACTATCATTCGTTGCATGAAAAATTTTCTTACTGCCCAAATTAGATTCCATAAATCACTACATTCATGAGTATATCCTTAGCCTTGTGTTTGGAGCACCAATTATCAACAACCCATGTTGATAGATGCTCCCCCTCAACCGATGCCTATACAATTCGGAATATAGAGGTTTTAGGTACCCAAATTTTGGGACCTAATGCATCTTCAATGAAAGACTTTGACACCCATGTCTTAGTCATTTTCTTTTTAACTTTTTGAACCCTAGAATTATTTGGTGATCCAAAATGGGTTCTAGATATTAATGACATAAAACTTGATTCTTTATCTTGGTAACCTAAGCTAACCTTGTTATAAACCACTTTTTGTGAATTTAGTATCATGTCTACAGTTTTAGAGCTAGTTGAAAACTTCTCAAGAATATTCTTGAGATTTTCAATTTCGCTCCTTAGGGTCTTGTTTTCATCCTTAAGGGACTCATCATGCAAATCATCAATTACCTCATCCTTAGAGGTTTGTAATTGTTCTACTTCCAATTCCAATAGTTTAACCTTGTTCTTAGATTTTTTTTTAAGCAAATCAGTTAGGCATACTATTGTTCTATAACATTTGTCTAACTCGGGAGAAATTACCGCTTCATCATCCGAAGATGATGAAGCCGCGGTTGAGGAGTCACTTGGTTTGTTATCACTTCCTTCATTTGAGTCCTCTATTGCCATGAAGGCAAAGTGATGAGTGTTCTTCTCCTCCTCCTTTGCTTTCTTCTTCTCCTTCTTCTTCTTCTTTCTTCTGTCGCCTGCCACAAAAGCCACACCTTTCTCTTTTGGGCTTTGGTTAACGATCTCGTGTAATTCTATTTCACAAAACAAATCTTCTAGTTTAATAATAGAAAGATCCTTAGATACCTTGTAGGCATCCACCATGGATGACCACAAGGCATTCCTAGGGAAGGATTTAAGAACATACCTAACAAGGTCTCGATTTTCGACCTTCTAATCAATGGAATGTAGACCACTGAAGATCTCCTTGAATCGACCATGAAGCATACTTACCGTTTTATTTTCTTCCATGGAGAGATTTTGGAGTTGGCTGAGAAAAAGGTCTCTCTTGGCTCTTCGAGTATCTTGAGTTCCTTCATGGAGCTCAATGAGCTTGTTCCATAGGTCTTTTGGCAGAGGTGAAAGGGCCAACCTTGATCAGCTGCTCCTTGGTCATCCCATACTGCAGGGTGACCACAGCTTTCGAATCAGCTTCTCCCTTTCGGATTTGTTCTGCCGACCACCTTGAGAAATCCAACTCTTTTCCCTCAGCATCTCTTGGAGGGATGAAGCCCTCCTTCACCGAAAACCATATTCCGATGTTCGTCTTGAGATAATACTCCATACGTGATCTCCAATATTGGAAATCAGCCCCGTCGAAGGACGGGGGTCGGTTGGTGCTGAATCCCTCTCTCAAAGCCATTTGTTGTTTAGCTCTCGGATGTTAAGCCGTTGGACAGAGCTCCTCACTCTGATACCATTTGTTGGACCTTTGGATGGCTAGAGAGGGGGTGTGAATAGCCAGACACTCAAAACTTTCGGCTTCTTTGAAATCTTCTGCACTTAGGTTAGCAGCAGCGGAAGAAATGCAGAAAAATAGAAACAAAAACACAAGCAGAAAACCAAACCAGCGCTAATACGAGGATGTACAAGGTTCGGGGATAACTTGCCCCTACTCCTTGGCGTGCTCGTAAGGTGGGCGATCCCTTGATCGTCGGCAGATCAAGCCCCGGAAACCGGATAAAAAAGAGCCTCATTCTCGGTGGAGAAACTTCTCCACAAACGTCTCAGTAGGATAATAATTAAGCTCACGAGACAAAGAGGAAGGAAAGCTCACACAAATCTCACAGGAACGCTCAAGCAAGAAACTACACAGAGAGCTCAACCCCACAGCAAAAATACTTCTCAAGTTTTTCTGTTCGTTCTACTCTCCTCTGCTTCAAGCTTCTTCTTAAGCGTCTGCTCATCGGCGCGTCTGCAACCTCTGATCAGCTCCATCATCACTGACCCACTGACCTCTACTGGGCACAGTCCACTGAAACCACTTTAGCTGAGCCTCAGGTCAGTCGCCGCTACACCAGACAGTCGCCAGCCCGCGCCAGAAGCCGTTGAGACCTGGAAACAGAAAACAGACAAACTTGCCACGGTGAAAGTCACCATTGACTCTTCTCCTTGGCTTGTATCATCCATGCAACGTCTGCACACTCACCAAATGATTAGCAAAGCATATCAAATGAAATCAGCAGTGTAACAGAAAGAAACCAAAACGATTCAGAGCGTCTGACAGCGATTTCAAATTAAAGTTCAGACAATGATCGATCACCAGACCGATCAGTGAAGACCTTGATCGATCACCAGACCGATTAGTGAAAGCCCTGAACGATTAGGCTCCAGCCTGATCAGTCCAATGAGGTCACAAGGATCGTGGATCTTCTTGTGATCGGTCACACTGATCGATCAGGGATGTGGATTGGTCACTTGATTGATCTAGTAGTTTGCTTGCCACAAACTGCAGGAACCACACACCTGATCGGTCACCTGACCGATCAGGTCACTCCCTGACTGATCAGGAACCATCCTGATCGGTCAGGATGCGGATAGACCAATCAGGGTTCCTTGATCAGTCCAAGTGACCGATCAGGGTTCTCCAGCCTCCCTTGCTGATCCTTGCTGATCCGTTCACCAGAACGATCAGTAGCCAAACAGAAACTACATAGAATGTTTCTGTTCTCTCTCTGATCGTTCACCTGAACGAACAGACTTGCCTGGATCGGTCACCAGACCGATCCACAATAAGGAGTTCGTGCCAACTCCCTGATCGGTCTCCAGACCGATCGAGATCCGACCAATTCAACCCTAAGTCCCGAGAATAGGCTCCCTAGCCTTCTCTAACTCATGCTCAGTCCCCCTGACCAAGACTTCGTGCCCAGCTTCACTCACCGGGACTTCATTCAACCTAGCTTCACTCACTAGGACCTGGCTTCACTCACCAGGGTTTCGGTCACCTAGCTTCACTCGCTAGGACCCGGCTTCACTCACCGGGATTTCAGTCACCCGGCTTCACTCACCGGGATTTCAATCACCTGGCTTCACTCACCAGGACCCGGCTTCACTCACCGGGATTTTCGTCACCCGGCTTCACTCGCCGGGATTTTAGTCACCTGACTTCACTCATCAGGACCCGGCTTCACTCACCGGGATTTCCGTCACCCGGCTTCACTCACCAGGACCCAGCTTCATGTTAGTAGGAGCCCTAGAGCCAATTATATGATGATTGACTAGGAACATTTTGTATCATATTCTATTATTAATAAAGGCATGTTTGGTTATTATACTTACTTTGTATTTGTGCCAAATAACTAAGTATAATAATGTCCTTGGGTAGTAAGTTCTTATCTACATTATATCGATTGGTTGAATCGATAGTGAGATGATGTAGAGAACACTACCCTAAACCATTCCTAGTTAAGTATTAATATTCAAGGACAATATTAATACATGGAGACTAGCATGTAGGTCAACTGATGACTTGAGCTCACAAGTCATGGATATGTGATATCAAGTTGACACATGGGTATACATTGGAGAATGTGCACTGAATGACCCGCCATGAAAAAGTTTCATAGATTGTCATATGAGTGTCATAAACTTTCTCATGTGACTATTGGTATGAATAGTCCTTAGACCTGAAGTCACTACGGTTCCCTACATAAGGAGTTATATACTTTGGTATCGTCAAACGTCACCCGTAACAGGGTGGACTATAAAGGCGATCACTGGGTATGTAATGAATTATGCGGAGGGATGTGAGTGATGTAGATGGGATCTATCCCTCCCATATGACGGGAGTGATATTTGTGGGCCCCTTGATCGAGTAGGACTGCTAAAACGCATGGCCATGCTCGAATGAGTCAATATGAGATATTGAGCTCAATTGTTTGAGTGAGTCTACTCGGGGATCAAGAAACACCAAATTGATTGAGGATGACACGGTCTATGTCTCATTTGTCAATCTAGATATCAAGGATAGAAGGACAAGGTCATATATTGCCATAGTCACGGAGGTTAAGTCAGATCTCGACTTTCTTGTTACTTGGATAGCATTGATGCATTGCTAGATGTCGCTTATTGCTTTTGTGTTTAAATTGGTTTAGACACATTGCCAATGTTACGAGAGCCTATTGGGTCACACACTAAGGACACGACGATGCTTCAGAGATTAATTGATCTTGATTTGGCTAAGATTTAATTGGAATTGGATTAATTGAGTTAGACTCAAGTGAATCCAATTGGATTATGGATTGAGATCTAATTTGAGTTAAACTCATTTAGATTAGACTCAACCACATTTGGATGAAATATTAATTCATTAAAATGTTTAATGAATTAATAAGAGAGGAAGATGGAGAGTTTCTCACCATTAGAGTGTAACATGAAAAGTTAGAGAGTTACATTAAAATGTTTAATGAAGGGAAGTTTAAAAGGCAAAAACTCCTCATGATATGAGTATAAAAGAGTTTTTCTCTTGTCATTTGGATGACAACTTCTCATTTTCTTTCCCCTCTTCCTTCTCTTCTCCATCTTGGCCGAAACCCACATCTTGGGTTCTTGGTGTTTTGTGAACTACCTCAAGTTGCTAGCACAACTAAGGTATATCTTCTCCGAAGTAGAGATATCGTATTCGTGTGGATACAAATAGTGTTAGTGATATGAGAGAAGTGTCCTAAGGCAATCGCCTTATGATTGTAATCATTTATTCTAATAAATGAATATTCACTATTTGAGTATACATGTTTGTGTATTTGATTGAGATCTTAAACTCATTTACTGAATGTCCGCAATACAATTCACAGCATGAGAGAATTTGTGATGAATTCACAACTAGTGATTATCTCTACATGTGCAATTGTGAAGTATTGAAATTGTCCCTAGTCGATGAATTGATAAATACGGACACTATCAATTCTGTTGAGACTAGCATGAGTTATTATCTAATCAGCTGATTCTCACTGGCTGATGACATTGAGATGTCCGGAGATAAACATGAATGCTAGTTAAGGAAACTAGTTCATTGGAGTGACTGGCTGTAAAACTTCATATGGTAGTCTACATATAGATATGTCAGTGAAGTTCTTACTGCAGCTTAAGTGCGATGTTCCTTTGACTTGCGGTGTTCAAGTCATCTTGGTCATGGAGACTTATGCTTTGACATCTTAAGCAAGCATCTCCAAGGAGATGTGGACCCAGGATGATTGGGTATAAGCCGAAGTGCCCGAAGATGTTTGAACAACCTACAAAGGATTCACCACTCCTTGCGAGGAGATGTATAACCGAGGCCTATCGTCGGATTGTTACTCGAAGCCTCTGGCCAGAGCATGACATGTTCAGAGTATGAATCTCTTAAATAAGACTAATTAGAATCCGTAGGACGAGAAAACGTTACTTGGGCTTGGTGTGACGTAGTCAGCCTAGTGGGGACTGACACACATAGACCATGTCCTGAACCAAGTGGGTATAAGATGGTGAAGGGAATGTGGCATGATTCATTATAGCTGCTGAAGGGTTTCAGAATTGTTTCTGAGGTCAACCGTTGATCTTTCGATTAATTGGGGATCATGATGTACTACTAGGTATCACTCATGATCGTTCTATAATTGATTAATTATAGACGGCCAACATAAATCGAAAGCCTATTTAGTCACACGCACTACGAGTAATCCGAGGGATTTAAAACGAGTTGAAAATTAGATTTTTCAATCAAGAGAGATTAAGTTTGGTTGAGCCAAACGATAAGTCGAATCTGAATTTTTCAGAGACGCATCGGAAGCGTAAAATGGCTAAGTCTTTTGAAGACTTAATAGATGAATTAAATAAGTTTAATTCATTGGGGCTTGGCTTGGATGGGCCGACCAAAGAGGGTCTCCATCCTCTTTGCTTGGTCGGCCACAACAAAGGGAGAGAACCAAGTTTTTGGTTCAATTTATAAAATAAACCAAGTGTGGTTTGTTTTATAAAATTATGGATGATATAAATTTTTATATAATAAACCAAGGTTTGGTTTATTTTTCATAGAAATTAAAATGAACCATGGATTGGTTTATTTTATAAACTCAATCATGGATTGATTTACCATGATAAGGAAATTTATTCCATAGGAGAGAAGAGACTTGATTGATTTTTTATCATGAATTAAAATATGATTTTAATCATGATATAAAATCAAACTTGGCATGATGGAATAAGTTATTCCATATTTGAGAAGTTTGATGGTTGAGAGGCCACTATATAAAGGACCCAAGGCAAGGCTTGGGTGATAATCATAGAGATGAAGGCATAGGCTCTCTTTCTCTCCTTCTCTTCTCCCCTTCTTGCCGTGCGCCAACTAGCCCCAAGAAGGAGCACCAGCCCGCCGCCCCTGCCCTTTCCCTGCCGACCACCACCTGCTGCCGGAGAAGGAAGCTCCGGCCATCTCTTGGCCGGAAGATGGTGCTGCCAGAATTAGAGTTTGCCGCAAGGATCTTTTTGCCGCAAGCCTCTTCTTGTGTTTCGCCGGAATTTTGATTCCGGCCATCCTTTTGTGGTTAGTCTTCCGACTTCTCTCTTGGTTTTTCTCGTCATGTTCTCGGAGAATCTAGTAGTTCTCGAGAACACGAAACTCGTGGCTTTGCGAAGTCATCCCAAAGATACTCGGCGTGGACGCAAATAGAGGCGGAGCTTCCAAGGGATGCTTACGGTTGGATCTCGTCCCTTCCTTCGAGTTACGTGAGGTAATACATAAATTAGTTTATGTTTCTGCAAAATTTCAAATATATGATCATGTCTACACAAGATAAAATTGCATGCTTAGATGTGTGGTTAAATGATTTAGAGAAATTATTTATGCTAAACCTTCCACTGCATGTAATTAATTTTGAAATTACGAACACGCATCCATGTTAACATGCACCCGGTCCCAACAAATAGAGGCACGGACACTTGAACGTGCAAGAGATCCGGCGGCGCTTGGATGAGCGGGATAAACGTAAGGGCACGCTCCAAAGGTATAAACAGTAGATAAATCTATTAGATAGATATACTTTGTACGAGTTTTCTTTCGCATAGATCGCTCGTGGGATCTTGTTTCCGCTGCGTTTTGTGTTTATGTCGCTTGAAGATCCCAATAGTGGTATCAGAGCCACTTGCGAAAGATCGTACAAAGTTTTTGTACTTTTATATGTGATATAGAAGTAGGACAAGATATATTATGAGTTGCATAAACTGTATGATATAGTAGTCGGGCTCCCAACCTCCCACTCGGGAAGACTGACCTCTGAGGTCATACCGAGCAAAAAGCTTCCCGAGGTCACTCGGGAAGACAGAAGCTCGGGTCGTCCCGAGTGAGAAAACCCCAAGAATGTCTCGGGAAAGCGGAGTCCGAGTGATCATACCATTGCTATATGGGTCTCGGATTCATGTTGATGAATCTGGGCAGCGACTCACTCGGGGAACAACAAAGTAAATTTTATTTTTGCACTCATAATAAAATCAATGTCCTAAATCTATTGTGTATAAATGATGACATGGTGAATGGTTATGGCCTTAACCCCAATGTGATTGGATGTATGTGTGTGTGTGCATGTT
Source organism: Boesenbergia rotunda (assembly GCA_024364735.1). Classification (NCBI taxonomy): domain Eukaryota; kingdom Viridiplantae; phylum Streptophyta; class Magnoliopsida; order Zingiberales; family Zingiberaceae; genus Boesenbergia; species Boesenbergia rotunda. The sequence goes on from JAGFNQ010004450.1 coordinate 74,715, forward strand.
GTAATTCATAATACGGCCTGCGTGTCGTGCCTTACATCTATTCTTCCTAATTGTAAAATTAGATTTAGACTCGAATGTAACTCGAGTTTTCCTACATTGTAATGTACAAAAGAGGAATGGAGTGTCCATTGAAGAATGAAGTTACAATGAGGATGCCAACCACACATGATGACCGGATGATGCTCTTGGAGAAGAAGTTATCCTTTGGTTGACCATCGATCTTCTCATTGACTTGAGAAGATCGTAGTATACTGGCCATAACCATGTCACATTTTCTTGCCTATATATTGATATATGCTATGTGTGTGTATGTGATGCATGCTTAAATGTTAATCTTAATTAAGTCAACTCAATATGCCTACCAAGGTTCGGTACTCATAAACTACCTCGATCATTTGTTGTTGGGTTTGCCAAAGCAAAGCAACGCATTTTATCTTGGTAGAGTGCGAGTGGACAATTGTGATGTCCCGCTATCGAACTTTGGGTGAGACTTAACTAAGTCACCTCAATTGGATTGAGAAACTTAGAGGCATATCCCAAAAGTTGGGAAAATTGGGTAAGAGGAAAATTATGCTAAGTCTTGGGCGATTAGCCAAAACTAACTCAAGATGATGTGTAATGTGAATCTTAACCCTTTTTCAAGAGTTGCATACGATGTAATTGGTAAAATGTTACCTACCTAATTGTACCGAGTCTTGGGCGATTAGCCAAAGCTAACTCAAGATGAAGTATAATTTGGATCTTGTCCCATATAAATGTAGTCGCTGTTTGGTTTAGAGCTAGTAGTGTGAGCAAAGTAAGTTTGCCTACATCCATGACTAGCCCCTACAAAAGCTCTATGATTTAGTGGGAGAATCATTTAATTAAAGGCCTAATTAAATGATCTAGATATGATACTTATTTCTGCATGTTGTGTTGTTATAGATCACCATGTCGTCTAATAAGTCGAACACTCTCTCTCTCTGCGATCTGTCCTTGAGAAGGACAAGCTCAACGGAGCTAATTTCCTGAACTGGTACAGGAACTTGAGGATAGTCCTCAAACAAGAACGTAAATTGTACGTCCTAGAGCAACCTCTTCCAGAAGCACCCATCACTACCATCACCCGTGCCGAAAAAGACGCTTACAAGAAGCATCAGGATGATGCACTCGATGTATCATGCCTCATGCTTGCTACCATGAACTCTGAGCTTCAGAAACAACATGAGAATATGGATGCACATGATATGGTTGAGCACCTAAAACAACTATATCAAGGACAAGCTAGGCACGAGCATTTTGAGGTGTCAAAATCCCTATTTGCATGCAAGATACAAGAAGGAACTCCTGTCGGAACTCACGTACTCAAGATGATTGGGTATGTCAAGAACCTTGAAAGGCTAGGATTTCCACTGGGACAAGAATTGACCACTGACCTTATCCTGCAATCGTTGCCAGAAGGGTACAATCAATTTGTCATGAACTATAACATGAATGAAATTGACAAGCCTTTGCCTGAGATGCTTAGTATGTTGAGAACTGCTGAACCCAATCTCAAGAAAACCAAGACCAGTAATGTACTGATGGTGCAAAAGGGCAAAGGCAAATGGAAGCCTAAAGGTAAGGGTAAGACCCAAGCCAAAGGCAAGGCCAACTCTACTACACCCAAGGCCAAAAGCGGGGCGCCTAAGGAAGAGACCTTCTTCCACTATGGTGAGACCAGACATTGGAAGAGGAACTGCAAACTCTACCTGGAGGAAGTCAAGAAGAAAAGAAGTGAGACTTCTGCCTCAGGTATTTTTGTTATAGAAGTCAATCTATCTATTTCTTCTTCTTGGGTATTAGATACCGGTTGTGCATCTCACATTTGTACTAATGTGCAGGGCCTTCAAAGAGCTAGATCATTGACCAAGGGCGAAGTGGACCTACGAGTAGGCAACGGAGCAAGAGTTGCTGCTATTGATGTAGGAACATATTCCTTGTCTTTGCCCACTGGGCTTATCCTAGAACTAAAAGAGTGCTTTTATGTACCTGCATTAATAAGAACATTATTTCAGTATCTTGATTGGACAAGAAAGGTGTTTCATTTATCATAAAGGACAAGTGTTGTTCTATAATGTTAAATGATATGTTCTATTGTAATGCACCACTAATAAATGGACTCTATCTTCTAGATCTAGAGAACCCAATCTATAACATAAATACCAAACGGTTCAAACCAAATGATTTGAACCAAGTATATCTCTGACATTGTCGCTTAGGACATATAAATGAGAGTCGCATATCCCAGCTCCATAAGGATGGATTACTGGACTCATTTGATTTTGAATCATATGAGACACGTGAATCTTGTCTTTTAGGCAAGATGACCAAGACTCCATTTAGTGGACATGGCGAGAGAGCGACAGAGTTGTTAGGACTCATACATACTGATGTATGTGGCCCTTTCAATGTCGCAGCTAGAGAAGGCTATAAGTACTTCATCACTTTCACTGATGATATCAGTAGATATGGCTATGTGTATCTTATGAGACACAAGTCAGAATCCTTTGAAAAGTTCAAAGAATTCAAGAGTGAAGTACAAAATCAACTTGGCAAAAGTATTAAGATACTTCGATCAGATCGAGGTGGTGAATACCTTAGCCAAGAGTTTCGTGACCATCTAACAGAGTATGGGATCATATCCCAACTCACTCCACCTAGAACACCACAGTGGAATGGTGTGTCCGAGCGGAGAAATCGTACTCTATTAGATTTGGTATGATCGATGATGAGTCAAACGGATCTTCCTACTTCCTTCTGGGGTTTCGCTCTAGAGACAACTCTTTTCACACTTAACCGAGCTCCATCAAAGGTTGTTATAAAGACACCATATACGATATGGACTGAGAGGAGTCCCACGATGTCTTTTATGAAGATTTGGGGTTGTGAGGCTAACGTTCGACATCAAGTCTCAAATAAACTAGGACTCAAATCTGACAAGTGCTATTTTGTAGGATATCCGAAGGAAACGAAGGGATATTACTTCTACAATCCCACACTAGGCAAAGTGTTTGTCGCTAAAAATGACGTTTTTCTAGAAAGAGAGTTTATTTCTAGAAGAATTAGTGGGAGTAAAATCCATCTTGAAGAAGTTCAAGATGGAAATGGTACTGAGGCCTTGATGGACATTGAACAGGCACCACAAGATGTTGTGGATCATGAGATTGTTGCACAAGATGTTGTGGAACAATAAGCTGTTCAAGTAGACCAACCTCTTTACAGATCTGATAGGATACGTCGTCAGCCTGAGAGATACTCATTTCTTTATCTGACCATGACGACGTTACGCTTCTTGAGTTAAACGAGTCTACATCCTATCAAGAAGTTGTGATGAGCCCAGATTATGAGAAATGGCTAGAAGTCATGAGGTCCAAAATGGAATCCATGTACACTAACCAAGTATGGACTTTGGTTGATCCACCTGAGGGGATTAAACCCATTGGGTGTAAGTGGTCTTTAAAAGAAAGACTGACATGGATACCTATAAAAGGCGATTGGTAGCTAAAGGTTTCGAGCAGATTCATGATATCGACTATGATGAAACCTTTTCACCAGTGGCGATGTTTAAGTCTATTCGGATCATGCTTGCTATTGCAGCTTACCATGATTACGAGATCTGGCAGATGGATGTCAAAACCGCATTCCTAAATGGGAATCTACTCGAGGATGTGTACATGACACAACCTGAGAGTTTTATAGATCCAGAGCATGCTGGAAAGGTATGTAAGTTGCAAAGGTCCATTTATGGGCTAAAGCAAGCTTCTCATAGTTGGAATCTTCGATTTGATGATGCAATCAAAGCGTTTGGTTTCATCAAGAATGAAGATGAACCCTGTGTCTACAAGAGGGTTAGTGGGAGCAAAGTTATCTTCCTGATCTTGTATGTAGATGACATACTCCTAATTGGGAATGATATCCCTTCACTACAGTCTGTGAAGATGTGGCTTGGGAATTGCTTCTCAATGAAAGACTTAGGTGAAGCAGCCTATATCCTAGGCATTAAGCTCTATAGAGATAGATCTAAGAGATTGCTTGGCTTAAGTCAGAGTACATATATTGACAAGGTACTTAATCGTTTTGCCATGCAGAATTCCAAGAAGGGATTTCTGCAATGTCACATGGTGTGAGTCTTTCGAAGACTCAATGTCCCTCTTCTAAGGAGGAGAGAGACCGTATGGATCAGATCCCTTATGCATCCGCTATAGGGTCTATCATGTACGCCATGCTATGTACTCGTCCAGACGTTTCGTATGCTTTAAGCATGACGAGCAGGTACTAGTCAGATCCAGGTGAATGTCACTGGACAGCTGTCAAGAATATTCTTAAGTACTTATGAAGGATGAAAGAATATTTCTTGATATTTGGAGGCGATGAGGAGCTAGCTGTAAAGGGTTACAGTGACACAAGCTTCCAAACAGACAGGGATGACTATAGATCGCAGTCAGGGTATGTATTTTGCCTGAATGGTGGCGCTGTGAGCTGGAAGAGTTCGAAGCAGGACACAGTCGCAGATTCTACAACAGAGGCCGAGTATATTGCCGCGTCAGAGGCGGCAAAAGAGAGTGTTTGGATCCGGAAGTTCATTACAGAGCTTGGTGTGGTTCCTAGCATAGCAGACCCGATAGACCTCTATTGTGACAACAATGGGGCTATTGCGCAGGCTAAGGAACCTCGCTCCCATCAGCGGACTAAACACATACTACGGCGCTTTCATCTCATTCGAGAGATCATCGATAGAGGAGATGTGAGGATATGCAGAGTACACACTGATTCTAACATCGCAGATTCTTTGACCAAGACTTTGTACAAAAGAAGCATGATGGTCATACCAGGTCACTCGGTATTAGATACTACAGTGATTGACACTAGTGCTAGTGGGAGATTGTTAGTAGGAGTCCTAGAGTCAATTATATGATGATTGACTAGGGACATTTTATATCATATTCTATTATTAATAAAGGCATGTTTGGTTATTATAATTACTTTGTATTTGTGCCAAATAACTAAGTATAATAATGTCCTTGGGTAGTAGGTTCTTATCTACATTATATCGATTGGTTGAATCGATAGTGAGATGATGTAGAGAACACTACTCTAAACCATTCCTAGTCAAGTATTAATATTCAAGGACAATATTAATACATGGAGACTAGCATGTAGGTCAACTGATGACTTGAGCTCAAAAGTCATGGATATGTGATATCAAGTTGACACATGGGTATACATTGGAGAATGTGTACTGAATGACCCGCCATGAGAAAGTTTCATAGATTGTCATATGAGTGTCATAAACTTTCTCATGTAACTATTGGTATGAATAGTCCTTAGACCTGAAGTCACTACGGTTCCCTACATAAGGAGTTTGTACTTTGGTATCGTCAAACGTCACCCGTAACAGGGTGGACTATAAAGGCGATCACTGGGTATGTAATGAATTATGCGGAGGGATGTGAGTGATATAGATGAGATCTATCCCTCCCATATGACGGGAGTGATATTTGTGGGCCCCTTGATCGAGTAGGACTGCTAAAACGCATAGTCATGCTTGAATGAGTCAATATGAGATATTGAGCTCAATTGTTTAAGTGAGTCTACTCGGGGATCAAGAAACACCAGATTGATTGAGGATGACACGGTCTATGCCTCATTTGCCTCATTGCCATAGTCACGGAGGTTAAGTCGGATCTCGACTTTCTTGTTACTTGGGTAGCATTGATGCATTGCTAGATGCCGCTCATTGCTTTTGTGTCTAAATTGGTTTAGACACATTGCCAACGTTACGAGAGCATATTGGGTCACACACTAAGGACACGATGCTTCGGAGATTAATTGATCTTGATTTGGCTAAGATTTAATTGGAATTGGATTAATTGAGTTAGACTCAAGTGAATCTAATTGGATTATGGATTGAGATCTAATTTGAGTTAAACTCATTTAGATTAGACTCAACTACATTTGGATGAAATATTAATTCATTAAAATGTTTAATGAATTAATAAGAGAGGAAGATGGAGAGTTTCTCACCATTAGAGTGTTACATGAAAAGTTAGAGATTTACATTAAAATGTTTAATGAAGGAAAGTTTAAAAGGCAAAAACTCCTCATGATATGAGTATAAAAGAGTTTTTCCCTTGTCATTTGGATGACAACTTCTCATTTTCTTTCCCCTCTTCCTTCTCTTCTCCATCTTGGCCGAAACCCACATCTTGGGTTCTTGGTGTTTTGTGAACTACCTCAAGTTGCTAGCACAACTAAGGTAGTTCTTCTCCGAAGTAGAGATATTGTATTCGTGTGGATACGAATAGAGACACGGGCACTTGAACGTGCAAGAGATCCGGCGACGCTTGGACGAGCGGGATAAACGTAAGGGCACGCTCCAAAGGTATAAACAGTAGATAAATCTATTAGATAGATATACTTTGTACGAGTTTTCTTTCGCATGGATCGCTCGTGGGATCTTGTTTCCGCTGCGTTTTGTGTTTATGTCGCCTGAAGATCCCAATACTTCACTCACCGGGATTTCAGTCACCTGGCTTCACTCACCAGGACCCGACTTCACTCACCGGGATTCCGTCACCTGGCTTCACTCACCAGGACTAGGCTTCACTCACCGGGATTTCCTTCACTCCGTGCCCAGTCCCCGACCAGGACTTAATCCGAATTCACTCAACCAAACTTAAATCGGTATCAACATCAAAATAACAATCGGGCCAGACTACATCAACAAAAGCTGCTTGGGAAAGTCATCCAGAGCGCCTGTGTTAATACAGGCGCCCCAGGCTTCAGGGCTCCCTCAAGGATCAGGCGCCCTACATCCCAGGCGCCTGGGAAGGTCTAGGTCGCCTGGGATGGCCAGTTTTATCCCCGCGCGAAGTTTGTGATTGCGGATCAAGTTTGAACGTATATGAGGCACCTCAGAGGCCTCTAGGGCACCCGAGACACTACTATAAAAGGGGTTTTGACCCCTCAACTCAGCATATCAATTTCCACATCCGACTAAGCATTTTATGCAAAGCAAAAGCGCTCAAGTTGAAGTTTTGCTACCAAGGAGGCTCCAGGAAGAAGCGTGCGGCTCTTTGGATTTCCAAAGTTGGCCGAATTTTTGGTTTGCGTTTTATTTACAATTTGTATTTCGATTTACTTATTATTTGCTTGTAATCTGAACTGTAAGACGGGTATTCTCCACCTCCGAAAATTTTGTAAAGGAGACCATTAGTGAACTCTCACTGAGTACATAGGCCTTGGACGTACTGACCCAGGGGGTCGGGAACCAAGTAAATAAATCCCGCGAGTTTTATTGTGTTGTTTGTTTTCATTCTTTATTATTCCGCTGCGTACTAACTCTTTGACTAGAACGAACGAACGACGAAGTTCCGACAAGAGTTTTTCGAGTCGATATTTACCCCCCCCTCTATCGACGACACCGATGCTACAATGTTGTCCCTCATTCTTTCTCCAAGCACCATTTTCCTCTAGCACTTGCTCCTTTGACAGTTAGTCCAAAAAGAGCAAACCTTCGCTCTGTTACCACGTGTAAGGGATCGTAGGCCGGCTAGAGAGGGGGTCACTAGTACAAAAAAGACCTTTAACAACGGCTTTTAACATCGGTTGTATTAAAACCGGTGTTAAAAAAAAAGGCGGTGGCATTTTTGTAATTATTTAAACTTTAAAATACTTTTAACACCGGTTCTTTTAACAACCGGTGTTAAAAATATATTTAACTACGGTTTTATAAATAACCGGGGTCATATGTTATAATTATTTGAACTTTAAAATACTTTTAACACCGGTTCTTTTAACAACCGGTGTTAAAAATATATTTGACTATGGTTTTGTAAATAACCGTGGTCATATGTTTTTCGCGCGCATTGTTAAATCCCAAATTTTTCAGTGGTTGAAAAGGCATTTTTTTAAAATTAGAGGCCTAGTTGTAATTATTCAAACTTAGAGGGGCCTTTTTGTAAAAATATCAAAAAACTACTAATAAGCCCTAACTTCCCCCGTTTTCTCTCGAAAAATCACTCGAACCCCTCTCCCTTGGCAGTTCCGTTTCCTCCCGACGCCGCCCGCAGCCCGTACACGAGCGGTTCCTCCTCGTAGCACCGCCTTTTTCACCCCTCTTCTTCTCCTTCTTCTTCTGTCGTTTCTTCTTCTTCGTCTTCTTCAGTGTGCACAAATGAGACGTCGAGCGCCTCGACTTCCCGATTGGCCGCAACCCTAAGCCGGCCATAAAATTTTACTATTTACAGAAGCACGGTCATATAAAAGCCGAACTTCAAATTCTGGTCAGTTCCTTCGCTGTAAAGAAGCGTGCGTGCGAGGGTGAACGGAACCGTTGTAGAGTTTGAAGTTTGAAAAATCGGAAGCGGAAGGTTTTACAGTTCTGTTTCCATTTCCCCTTTTTGTTTCTTTCTTGATTTCTACCATCGAAAATGGTTCTGAATCAGTAATCAATACTCGATCCCTAATGATTTTTTTAATCCGGGGAAGGTTGATCCGTCGCTGTCAGGTAGGCGGGGAGACTCTTATGGCTTTTCCCGGCGACGAGTGCTGATCGAGGGGTATTTCTTACACATTCCACCCTTGGCTCATCGATTGAAGCTTACGGCGATTTCAGAAAGCTAACAGCTGCCTGCCTTCTCTTCGACTACGGCGGCCATCGACCACTCCGCCGAAATGCCTTGCCTCAAGCTCCCATTCGGTTGAGGAAATCGCAGTAACTTCTTATTATCTGTTGTTGGTTCAGATCGAATCTAGTGATCTCCTTTCCGTTCTTTTATTTTTTTGTATTTGGGTGAATACAAAATGAAAATTTGAACTGATGTTCAAGGTTGCATCTTTCTTGCAGTGTTTATTAAGTTGCTTAAGCAAAAGAGTGGTTTACTGCCACTATTGTTTAGGTTTTTTTTTTGGTATGCGTTCTATTTTCTGGGGCAAGTCTGATTTATTAAATGGTTGATCTCTAATTTAGACTACCTTTTCTGTTATCAAGCTACAAAATGAAAGGAATAAGGACCAAGGAAGTCAATGATTACTGTTACAGTTTATGTTTCACTGAGTGTGCTAAATGATTGTTGCATGTATTCACAGACACTTGATCGAAGTCTAGGGATCGATCTCTCACCAAACAAAGTGTTGGGACTAAGTTGATGGAGTTACATTGGAGAATTGCCTTGGCTTGTCTTAGTGGGATTCTCTTGTTCCAGCTCGCCACTTGTGGTTAGTCTAAATTTGTTTTCAGGTGCAAGAGTTTGGGATGATTCATATATGCCACTAAATTTAGTGCCCGCCCTAATTAAAAAAATCTGCAAGACTTGATAAAATTAGGGCACGCCCTAATTTTCCCTCACGCGCGTCTCTTCCTCGCTCCGGACTGTCGCCGTCGCTCGCTCTCCTCGTCTCGTCGGTAAGCATTTCTCCCTCAATTGCTCTTTTTCCTCGCTCGCGACTGTCGACGCCTTTGTCCTCGCCACGCCCCTAAGGGGTTGCGGGCGCCCCAGGGGCGTCTCCGGCGTTCACAGCCTCGGCGGTGTGTGCCTTCACAGCCTCGGCGCCGTGGCCCAGGCGCGTGGCCGAGGTGGCACGACGGCAGCCCTGGGGGCACGCCGGCGTGCCCCTGCGGCCCTGGGGGCACGCCGGCGGCCCTGGGGCCACGCCGGCGTGCCCCTGCTGCCTGGGGGCACGCCGGCGGCCTCCCCTGGCCGACCCCTGGCTTGCCGGCGTGCCAATTGGCACTCCGGCAGGCCATTTGGGCTGCCGGGCAGCCCCGGCAGGTCCAATTGGGCTCGCCGGAAGGCCAACGGCCCATTTGGACCGACTAGCTGGCCCAATTAGGCCGGCTGGCCCAATTGGGCTGGCTGGCTGGCCCAATATGGCCGGTTGGCCCAATTGGGCCGGCTGGGCCCGCTGGCGAATGGCTCAATTGGGCTGTTGCGCGTGCCCGTTTGGATCTAGCGTGCCCAATTGACACGTTTTGTTACCTTAATACTGTATTAGTTGTTATTAATTAGATTTTGTTTGTACTTTTATAGGTTACTGCAGTTGCTGCTTCCCTTCTAGACGTGTACTTGATTTAAGGTATCTATTTTATTTTTATTTTGGTTGCAATGCTTACATTATGTGTTAGATCATTGTAAATTTAATTTGTTATTAGTATATGGTGTAAATTAGTAATTTATTAGAAATGATCTTACTTAGATTGTTCTTACTAGTACGTGTTTTCACTGTTTATATAGATTGATCTTACTTGTTACCTTGATAGTTGTTACCTTGATAGTTTATTTATGACATGTAATTAATATAAAATTGTGATATAGGTTTAATTTAATTTTATTTGTTTGATATTCTCATCCTACAACTGAATTACTCATTATTAGGCAAAAATGTATATGAACAAAGCTTGGATGTACAACCGATTACATAAGGGATTTATCAGAGATGATTTTGTTTCTGAACTGGAAACTTTTATGAACTTTGCTAAAAGTCATCCTGAATGTTTGAATGGTTCTGAATTACGATGTCCGTGTAATCACAAAAAATATAGAAACAGAGCTTTTCGTGATGAGGACACTGTAAGAGTTCATATATGTAGAAATGGATTTGTGTCAAATTATTATAATTGGTACTGTCACGGAGAACCTTATGTGTACGAACCAATTGGACCTTCTGCTGGTTCAACATCTGATATAAATGTTGTAGCACCTGATACAACAACTAATATTGGAATGCAAACAATGCTTGAGGATGCAATCAATGTTGTTCAATTTTCTCATGTAGATGATATACCAACACAAGAATATCAACAATTATCTGAAATGTTAAATGCCAGTGAAAGAGAACTGTAGGAAGACATTCCTTCTGGTCATTCGCAACTTTCAGCAACTGCAAGATTATTAAATTTGAAAGCAGAACATCATTTTTCAGAAAGATGCTACGATGACATATGTCAATTGATGTCTGAGTTGCTTCCTACTGATAACATAATGACCGATAGCTTTTATAATACTAAAAAATTGGTCAATGATTTAGGTTTGCCAGTTGAGAAGATTGATTGTTGTATCAATAACTGCATGATATTTGGAATGAAGACAATGAACTGAGTGAATGTAAAATATGTAGTCATCCTCGTTATAAGCCTCTTACTCGCATACCCGGGATGAAAAAGAAAAAGATTGCTTGGAAAGTGATGTATTACTTTCCATTGACTGCAAGACTTCAACGTTTATATGCATCTACTGCTACAGCTAGTCACATGATATGGCATCATGAGCATGTACACGATGGAGGTCTAATGTGTCATCCCTGTGATTCCCCTGCATGGAAACATCTTGATAGTGTGTTTCCTTCATTTAATATGGAACCACGTAATGTGCGATTGAGACTTTCTGCAGATGGATTTCAACCATTTGGTCAATCAGGACAACAATATTCTTCTTGGCCAGTTATATTAACACCATATAATTTACCGCCATGGATGTGCATGAAAGATGAATTTATGTTCCTTACTATACTGATTCCTGGTCCAAGCAATCCTAAAGAGAAGATAGATATTTTCCTCCAACCTTTGATTGCTGAGTTGAGTGATTTATGGAATGTAGGGTCCTTGACTTATGATGTTGCAACTAAAACTAATTTTACATTACATGCTGCATTATTATGGACAATCAGTGATTTTCCAGCATATTCGATGTTGTTAGGATGGAGTACACGGGAAAATTAGCATGCTCACATTGCATGATGGACTCTGATGCATTTTCATTACCTTGCAGTGGGAAAGTTTCTTGGTTCGATAACCACCGTAAATTTTTACCCATTGATCACCCTTTTCGGCGAAATAAAAAAAATCCTAAAGAATGTAATAGTCAGCAAATCTCCTCCAGTCATTGCTTCAGGTGAAGATACTATTGAACAAATTGACAGTTATGGATTTCTTCCAGTTTCTCAACCTGGTGCGGATGACATAAACAAGTACATTGTCCGGATGTGCAAGTGTGGATGGAAGAAAAGGAGTATATTTTGGGAGCTACCCTATTGGAAGTATCTGCTAATTCGACATAATTTAGATGTTATGCATGTTGAAAAAAATGTCTTTGATAATATATTCAACACTGTGATGAACGTCCCTGGAAAAACTAAAGACACTGCAAAATCACGTGAAGAATTAAAAGAGCTAGTTAACAGACCTGAATTGCATCAGGATGAAACATCTAACAGATATCCAAAGGCTTGTTATACATTGGACAAAGATGGAAAGCAAGTATTATGTAGTTGGTTGAAAGAAATAAAATTTCCTGATGGATATGCTTCTAATATGAGTAGATGCGTCGATATGAACAGATTAAAGATGTTCGGAATGAAAAGTCATGACTGTCATGTGTTTATGCAAAGACTTATTCCAGTAGCTTTTCATGACTTACTTCCTCAAAATGTTTGGGAAGCGCTCACAGAATTGAGTTTATTTTTTAACTGATCCAGATTTGTACCATATAAGATTTGTAACTTTCAGAATTAATTTTGGGAAGCGCTCACAGAATTGAGCTTATTTTTTAACTGTTTGGGAAGCGCTCACAGAAATAATTTTTTCTTTAACTGATCCAGATTTGTACCATATGGCCGATTCCTAGTGAATCACAAATTGATCCTGATCATCTAAGTGTCCTGTTGTTTTGGTTGCAACCCAAACATAGTCTAGCAATGCACTTGTCTTTAATTTAGACGGTCCTTTTCACGTGCTATCTGGAGACATTTTGTTTTTGGAAAAATGATATCTGGAGACTTTATTTTGTTCCCACTAAGTACACGTCAATTTTTCATTTGATCAGATGATGGCCTGAGTGCTGAGAAAAATATCCAAGGTTTTCTTTAAAAAATTGGGTTCACTTGTTAGTTTTCCAGTTCAACATGCATGTAACTTTCAGCTATAAACGTGTATTTATAGGGTTTTATTTTAAGTATTGGCATGTTACACCTTGAGGTGCTGCAGTTAGAAAAGTAGAGCTATTATTGATCATGTCAAAATTTTCATGTGTTTATGTTGAAAAGCTTCTTGATTATTAGTCATCTTAATCCATGCTGCTACATGAACAGAAGGGAACTCTGATATAAGCTAACTTATTAGTGTATGTCTTCTTGACTAATAAACTACTACTTTCTCAGCTCGAGAAACTGGTCTCGGAGGATGCCTTACATCATGCTGTTATATGCTTTCACTACTATATTCAGTTCCATCTACATAAGCAAGTAAGAATGGATGCACTTCACAATTAAAATATAGATGATTGTGGCTGTATTTATTAGTCACAATACCTGCGTTAGACTTTTTTCCTATTGGGTTTGTAATTCGTTTTGTTTTTCTTTCTAATAGTTATCAGAAGCAGCAGATTATGCAAGGAAGAAAAAAATTAAGTTACGTCTGCAGAAGAAGTCTGTTTTCATCTGCAGAAGAAGTCTGTTTTCATGATACTCTAAAACCTCTTCACTTCTGCAGAAGTAGACTTTTGATATTATGATGAGATTGTTGTATGTTTATCATGGTATCTTGGACTTATAATTTATGTATGTTGTTATCATGACATATTGATATTGTATTCTTATGTTGTATTATATTCTTAATGTTTGTTTGAGAAATATTATATTTTTGTTGTCAAATGTGAAAATGTGAATGTATTGTGTTTTAGTATGTGAATATTGTATTGTGTTATTAGTATGTGAAAAGAACTATGTCAATATTTGTAATATTAGTATCAGTTGAGGACAAAATATAATTTGTTTGTTTAATTTTTTTTTTTAAATTCCCGACGGAATACCGACAGAACAAATAATTTCCGTCGGTAATGTATCGACAAAATTTATCAACAATATTTCGACAATACCGACGGAAATAGCGCTTCCGTCGGCAATTTCCGACGGAAACAGATTTTCCGTCGGAAATGTATCAATAAAATTTCAGCAATATTTCGAAATTTCCGACGGAAACACTGTTTCCGTCGGAAATTACCGACGGAAACAGATTTTCCGTCGGAAATTTCCGACGAAAACAGATTTTCCGTCGGAAATTTCTGACAGAAACCCTGTTTCCGTCGGAAATTTCCGACGGAAACAGATCTTCCGTCGGTAATTTCCGACAGAAACCCTGTTTCCGTCGAAAATCTCCGACGGAAAATCTGTTTCCGTCGGAAATTTCCGACGGAAACACTATTTTCGTCGGTAATTTTGTTCATCCCCACCTAGCTTTTTTCCGACGGAATTGTATTTCCGTCGGGTTTCCGTCGGGTTTCCGTCGGTATTGACCGACGGAAAATTCCGTCGGTATTTTTTTTCCCGACGGACCCATATTTCCGTCGGAAACATTGTTCCGACGAATAATTTTCCGTCAATATTATTTCCGTCAGAATTCCATCGGGAATGGTTTGTACCGACGGAATTTCGTCGGTAAATTCCGTCGGTAAGGCTGGAATTTTTTGTAGTGTGTCCTCGATCTCCCGAGGGGGCATGGGCCGACGGCCCAGGAAATCGAGCTGCAGGGCTATCGGCATGCAATAGCTGCTGGGAGGCTCTCTGGGCTCGAGCAGCCCGTAAGAGCTCATACTCTTCGGGTGTAACGGTCATCACGACCTGGTTGGGCACTTCCATCATACACTTCCAATCAGGCTAAGTGTCCCTCCTTCTAGCGCCAAATTTGATCCTGTCGCGAAGCGAGGTGGAAGTCCCAAGGGCGAGATGGTACACCGAGTGCCATGAGCTCTGCTGACCTGGCTCTGAGCTGACTGGGACCTGATCTGGCTCCAAGTTGGCTATGACCTGGCGGGGACCTATGACAAGATGGTCGTTAGCAAACCCGCCGGGGATTTTCCCAGGTTAGGCCCTCCGACGGTCAAGTCAGTATCCACAGGCAGTATAATAGAGCAAAAATGCAAGAGAGTAATGGAGAGTGCTGTTGAGCATACCTGCGGAAGGGGGAGTGGAGGAGCTTATATAGCTGGGGGAGCTGACAACCCCTGTCTGTGTCAACAATACAGGGGTGATAGGCGTATGGTATCTGTCAGCTCATAGGAGCGTCCGACCACGGCATGGCGCGGGGCGCTCTGATGGTATGATAGTACTGCGTTATGAATGAGTAAGGCGTATGTCACCCCGACATCACGGTCGTACCCCGGATGTATTGATTTAGGGTGGCACAGGGAAGCTCTGGTCCGAAGACCGAGTGCCAACTGGCAGGTCCGAGTGTCGTGGATCGGCTCGGGTCATGCCCAGGGAGCGTGGGTCGCCACGCGTCCGATTGAGAGATGTGAGGCATGGGGTATACCCTGAGTCGGGGGTTTGTCGGGATATATCTGTCTAGCCTTGTTCCAAGTCTATAGGTTGCCAGAGCTGAGGGATGCTGAAGGCTGAGGTTACCCGACTCAGTCCGAGGTCGGGGATCTGGGTTAGGTCACCGAGTTGGGATGTGCTTGCGGCCAACCTGCCCAACCCTCACCCCTGGGTCGGTCAACGGTGGCTCGAGAGGGTTCCCGGCTCGGGAACTCCCGGGTGAAGCTTTTGTGGTGCCAAGCTGGCTGGCTGAGCTAGCCGAGCTACCCGTAAGCAAGACCGGGATCAAGATTCAAGTTGAAGATTTTTGGATTCGGGATCGGGTTGGTGAGTTTTCGGATTAGGTTTGGGTTGATCTGGGTTGACCTGGGTTGAGGTTTAGTGAGTTTTTTGATTAAATCAAATTTTATTTTAAAAATTAAAATATTGTTATGTATATTAATATTAATATTAGAATGATAATGATGAAATATTGAGATAAATGTGAAGAAAATTATAGGGAAAATAGTCAAAAAAAAAATAAAATCATTTAGAATTAGAGTTTTTAGATTATTCGGGTTGGGTTTGAATTAGTCAGGTTCAAGTTAAGGTTTGAATTTAAGAATTTCGGATTGAATTCAGATTGGATAATTGGGATTTAAACCTAATCTGACCACAACTCGATATGATCCACTGAATTGACATCCAAGAAGGGAGAGATGGAGAACTGATTTGAAGAACCTTGTACATGGGCCTCTTCGGAGTTCGGCCCATATACGATCCTTCCTAATTGGGCCAATGCGTTTTCGACGGTTCGATTAGGAGACAATTTATTAAAATACATTGTTTTTAATTTTGTTTAATCTAAAATTATATATTGTCAAACTAAATAAATTAATTTCCGAATAAATAAACTGATTTCCGAAAAAATTAACTTGTACTTAAAATGGATTAAATAACATGATTTAATATAATGGCATTCAAACAAATTAGTTTGACTTAAAACAAGTGGATAAGATTAGGTTATAGTACTATATTTAAAGTAAAATAATAATAATAAAATACAATCTCTTTTAATAAAATTTTGCACGTCTCCGAAACCCCACATTTTTTTAAATTGGAGTCAATGGAAAACATATTTAAACCAAATAAATCACTCGGCTTTTTTTTTAATTTTATAGAATCATGATGTGGCATGAGCATGCTCTAGTTTAAGACATTGCTTTTCTTGACATATGTCTCTTTCATCCATCATTTGCTAAACAAATTATATTTTTCAATTATTTTTTTTAATAAGTTAATATTTTTTTTGTATCAGTCAAAAAGATGAACAATGTTCACCTTCAATATTCTATCAAGTATGAGGCCATGATATATATATATATATATATATATATATATAAGCGAACCATGGGAATAGAGATTCATCCAAGTATAGTCCACGGAGACGATGACGGAGAGTGGATGTGATGCTTGTGATATTAACACAAGCGTAAAGGAGATGCATCGGAAGATATTCTGGTGGAGTTCTCTCCAACGTTCAAGTCAACACTCTATCTTCTTAAGAGAACCACAAGGAATTAAAGTACTATAATTCTAAAAAGCTTACCCCTTTTACCTGAGTACCGAGACGTCTTATATACATGATATTTTCCTCGCATATGTCCCCACATCCTCCTTCACGTTTCTTAATCATTAGTCACTTGATAGCTATTCTCTTTTGGTAACGGCCACTGTGATTATTAAGGTCTTAATTACCGTGCGTTGCGATCAATAATTACGTAATGACTTTCATGTTCTGGAAGAAGGAGCGGGTGCTTGAAGTTTGACCTTCTTATCCCTACGTTGATCTTTGGACTTCATTCTCCCGAGTCAGTCTTGGAGTCTTATCTTCCGAGCTGACCTCGGGATCTTCTTTCGTTCTCCCGAGATAGTCCCCGGGGGCCCGATTCCTAATATGACCTCGGGGCCTTCTTTCGTTATCCCGAGATAGTCTTGGGGGCCCGATTCCTGGCTTGACCTCGGAGCATTAGTTCGGTGGGCATTGTCACGTAGCTTCCCCGTACCACATGTCCACCCGGGATGCTCATCCCTATATATATATATATATATATAAATTTTCTTATAAGTACTCTCTATATTCATCCCATCCTTTCAAAAAATAGTTTTGTTGTTGGTCATCCATATATAATGAATCATACATGTCATAAGTGTCTCAGCATAGTCAAGTGTCTTCACCCGGGATGTCCAGCATTAGTTGGAGTGTCTCGTTATTGCTAAGTAAAGACTCTGAATATGTTTTTGTGAGTAGTCATCTCGTCTTCATAGGATGGACTGATAGTTAGTACGTAGGTGTTGTCAACATGAGGTCTGAAGGTTAAAATCTGACAAAGCCAATGTGCCCACCCTTCCCATGTACTAGTCATAACATCCGGATTAGTTACCTCCGTGATTTACCTCCTATGTTAGTCCTAGGACAGATTAACGGGAGCGCTGAAGATGAACAAATCACCTTTGTTTTTTGTCAACTTGAAAGTAGTCATCTCCAATTGCATGTGAATCTAGATTCTGGTCTTTCTCGATGACAAATATGTGATGGGGCACCTGAACAATTGATGATTTTGTATCTCTTCTATATATGCTGACACAAAAGGACAATTTTGATCCTCTATAAATGACAAGAGGTCTTTGGAGGCCATCTACCCATGAGCCAACAATTAAACTATGAACGCGTCACTAAACTAGACATGTAACTTTCATACAGTGTTTGATCTACGGTTGTTTGGTCCTTAGTCTCATGAAATACTCGGGAGCTCTATCAACCTCTTTATATTAGGCGAACCAAATTGTAAGTCCACTAGATGTTGTTGTTGATCCTTCTCTGCTTAGTATCTCATCGTTGATGTGCAAAAATTTCTTAATCAATGGTGAGTTAATACATTTGACCCGTCAAATCCATAAGTCTGCAGGTTTCAAGTATGCGATGAACCCACTTAATCCATAATGATCGAGTATTGGATATGCCATAAGACTTTAGACAGTAGAGCTGTGTTTCATACAAGTATGTGTCTAAGATATTGATAGGGGATGACTAGCTATCCATACAAACCCTCTACATACTACATAGATTATATCAACGATGTCAGAGAGAATCCGAAGAGTAATGATTGGGAGAGTGAATGAGAGAGTGAATGACGTGTAGCTAATGTGTACATGTTCGATCGCCGATCGGACACCACCGATGATCTCTGATTGTCGTCCCGAATCAAACTATGTCTTGGGGGATGGTGAATCCGGCAGGGTCGCCGGTAATTGAGATCTCGTCGGATTGACGGTGAATGCGACGAGATCATAATTGCGGCGATTCCGGATGAGTTCACCGATCTTCTTAGGACATAGTTTGATTTGGGACGGTGATCAGAGGCCGCCGGTGGTGTCCGATCGGCGATCGGACGTGTATACAATAACTGCCACGTCATTCACTCTCCCATTCACTCTCCCTATCATTACTCGAATCCGAAACACTCAACTTCTATAAGACAGCTAGCTGATACTATATATATGTCAACTCTAGTTAGAGTTTGCCCGCACACAATGGTATGTGTCGCGGCCGTGAGTTTATAGAATTTAGCACCATAGTCATTTGATCCCGGAGTTGGCTCATATTCGATACTAAACAAATTTTTTTAATTGACTGACTAGTTGGGTAATTTGTAAATATTTGTTACTTGTAAAACTTTCACACTATAAGTCAATTATTCATTAATATCAATAAAGTTAGGTACACTTCATCAATCAACAAAGTTGTGTGCCCCTATTAAAGTGAATTGAGAAGGTAAGGATAGGAAAAGGAGAGAAATATTATTATATATCAATAGTTATTCGATTTAGTGCGATCAACATTTAAAATTATATAATAATTAAATTAAATTAAAGACAAAGGAATATGATACAGACTTTTTGAATTTCAGAATTCTTAGACGTTGAAATCTCTCCTTCCTAAATCTCCACTGAAGTAAACAAGGAAGAAAGCTTACAAATCACACTTTTAACCCTTTCCTATGCCTTCCGCCGGAGTAAACACAACCCGTATTTAAAGTACTCAGCAATCCACTACATAAACAAGATGCCACCTCCCTTTCAAGCCTTTTTTTTTACGAGGTTTTTTTAATCTCGGATTATTGGTTCGGTCTCACGAAAATTTGCTAATGGTCGCTAGCAGTGGCGTAGCCAGAATTATCGATCAGGAGGGGCGATTTTCGACTAAGAAAAATTATTTTTGAAAATTCCAAACATTAGTGTAAATTGATCAACATCAAAACTTAGACACGAGACATCAAATATACATAAGACTTAATTCAATTAATCGATACCAAAACTATCCAGGTACTTACATAACTTTGGTTCGATAATAATTGGATCAAATCAATTCTAAATCCATCCTGATTTGAACCATTATAATCTTAAGATACAAAGCATCAAATATACACAGGGTCTAACTTAATTCGGTTGATCAACATCAAAACTATCCGGGAGACTTATATAAACTTGGTTCGACTATAATTTGACCAAATCAACTTCAAATCAATCACGAATTGAACCAATATAATCTTTATCTCCGCACCTACCTATTAGATTTATTTCGAATCCGATACAATTTTAATTTAGCGTTTTCACTTCATGTTCTATGAATTAGTTCATTCATTTATTATCATATATTTTATTTTTAAAATTCAATATTTATCATTCTAAATTAAGATATTTCCTTGTAAAATTTATACTAATGGATAGTTTATAATCAATTTCAATTTTTAGGCGATGAATGATGATAAATTAATCCGTTAAAGTGCTAATGACTATATATATATATATATATATATATAAATGTCAGGGGGTGCGACCGCACCCCCTACTATTAAGATGGCTACGTCATTGATCGTTAGGATAAATTAAAAAATACTCACGATGAATTATCTAAAAATTCAACATACCAAGATTTGCATCCTTTCAAGCTTTTAGCACATTAATCACGCGACATTTCATCGGCAAATGCGGGACCTATTAAGTATTGGCCACGTGCCTATTTGGTAGATGGCAAAAATGGGCGTCGTAACACTTTCCAAGTGATTAAAAATTTGATTTGACGCGGTTCCAATTACTTAGTGACGCATTGACGGTCAGGGATCATCTGGCCCCAAAATTTTTGATCTATCCCTAGTCAACATTAAAATTGTGGCTAAATCATGATTGCGATCCGGCTGTAATTTATTTCGATCCCTCTAGGGTTTATCATGCCTCTCAATTTATAGTTTGGGTTCGGATGGGTGCCGGAGACCACCCGACGGCCTAAACTCTAAATCCGGATTTAGAATTTAAGGTTTAGGATTTTAGATTTAGGGTTTAGGCCGTCGGGTGGCCTCCGGCCACCTGCCCGAACCCAAATTATAACCTGAGGGGCACGGTGAACCTTAGAGGGGATCGAAATAAATTGCGGCCGGATCGCAATCACGATCTGGCCGCAATTTTAGTGTGGACTAGGGATGAATCAGAGATTTTGGGATCAGAGGATCCCTGCCCGCATTAACAGGTGAAATTATTTATGCGATTTTAAATATTTTTAAAAACTACTCAAATATTTAAGAATTTAATTGTATATTTTTTTCTAAAACAATTCTTGCTATTTAATTCGACACACCATGTGTGGGAATGCGCGCCTCCGTCCTCGAATAATAAAGAGTATCGCACAATTGTTTACAAGTCAACGTCACAACGACCATATGTCAAGGTCAAAAAAATCCCTATATTTGTAAAACACTTAATCTACCACATAATGACGTCACGAAATATGACGACAGACAATATGACGATTGGTGACGGACACATATTCAAGTGTTCCCATTCAATTGACAGCGTTGACTTCAGCGCCTTCACACACAGAGCAAATTGTGTTTCGCATGCGGACCGTGGCCGCCACACCAACAGTCAAAAGTAACAGAAGGTCTTTCCAGAGGTAGACATAAAACTCTTTGTAAGTCAACGAAAGTATACTAGGTCAATTTGAAGATCACCAAATTTGTATCTGCCTACTTGTACATCGAAATGAGACACCACTTGTGCTATAAGAGCATTACGAAATCGAAGACTCCAAAAGTAATTTTTTCGTGAAATAAAAAAAATTAATAAGATTGAGTAATATTAAATATTAAGCGATCGATTTAGTTTACAGAAATTTTTATTGGTCATCAAGATAAATTAAGAAGCGTTCATCGTGGACGACTCACAAGCCTAACGTCCCAGGGTTCGGACCCTATCTGGGAAAAAATTTATGTAAAATATATCATAGCTGAAGATCGAATTGTAAATATCTAAGATGACAACTAATCACAATTTCATTACACCATAATTCTGAGGCACTCATCAACCAAAAAATAATTTTATGTAGATATTGATTTCAACAAATAATAGTTAGTTATTGGGAATCAAATTGAAAAATATTATTAGCACAAAATATAATCCATTAAATTGGTAACTAATAATTAAAAAAAGTTACTAGTAAATTGGTAACCTATGAAAAAAATTTGGTCGATATCACAAATTTTCTTAATTTTTGGTTGTTGCCACGGGAGGTTTAATATTCCATTAAAATCAAATTAAATAAAATTAATTGAATCGAATCAAATTGAATCAAATTAATCAAAGTAAATTAATTTTTTTAACTGACCAAACCGATCAAAGTTTTAATAAAAATCGAATAAACCGAATCGATAAAATATTGGTTAATCTAGTCAAAAACCAAACTAACCAAAATTTTCTAATTAGGATTTAGAAATTCGGTTCGCTTTTAAAAAAATTGATATCAGCCTAAAAATTAGTGTCTAAAAATTTAATTTGGTTTAAAATTTTGGTTTATTTGATCTAACCGAATAAGAAATTTTAAAACCGAACCCGGATAGAGTTAACCAAATTAATTCGAGATTGTTCGATTCGTGGCTCATCAGCCCGGTGACTTGTACCACCGATTCGATCCAACTCACTTTGCGGTAGCCCGATTCTGCCAATGCCAACTCGGGGAATCGTTGACTTAGTGAGGAGACAACTGCCTTCCTGATGTGAGGAAAAAAATCTGTGAAGGAAGCAGACACATTGCCATCGCTTGACCCGACAATGTAGACGGAAAGGTAAAGCTCTTTGGGGAGATTTAGGCCATGTATTGCCACTGGTGGCCAACTTGGCCACCGAGCGAGTTGAGCCGGAGTGCGTCGGGGTGCACACCATGACTCGCTCCAACACGGGGACGAGCCGCAACTGCCATGAATAGACAACACCACAACTGCCGCTACCGCCACAATGGATTGCCTAGAAGATATCCTCTGTTGGTGTTGGGAGCCTTAGATAATCGAATCTAATTTTGATGTTGGCAAAGATTAAAGTAAAAATTTGTTGTGATCTAACAAGCTGAACTAAGTATGCAGGAAAGTCATGGTTGAGTCTAGGTAACGAAGCCCTGTCAGATGATTGGACACGAAGTCATAGTCGTGAGGATTGTGCATCGAACTCTTGGTCGAGACGGTCGGGCAGAAGTCTTGGCAATCATAGATGATGGACAGGAGTCTAGGCGGGTCGTGGATTGAATGACTAGAGTCCCAGAAGTCAAGATCAGATGTCGAGTAAACATACAAACATGTATTTGGCAAAAGATAATTTCTCTAAGAGGAGTAGGTAAGAAAACGTTCCCCGTTGAGGGAATAACAGGCCTTAGCTTGACCTAAGATTTCAGTTGAAACCTAAAAGTCAAGACCGGACAGTTTGAGATTGTTTATTACACTTTATTTTAATATTATGTATTTGTAGTTGTGTTTTTCTAACTTTATGATACAAAAAGGGCTCCAAACACCCAGAGCCGGTCTAGGCGCCTAGAGGTCTGGGTGTTCGGAGGTGGCCCAGGCGCCTAGACCGATTCAACCTAGTGGGGTGAGCAGCTGAGCTGGCGTGCGCCAATTGGTCGGGGTACATCACATTACAAGCCCGAACCTGGATAAAACTTGACAGATTAAGTTTTGTTGAGGAGTCACCATGTCAGCATCGGGAACAAAATCAAACGCCTGGACTGACCTTTATAAGGAGCTTTAACCAGGAGCACAACACAACAATTTGCTACGACTTTTTGCTCTTGTGTGCTACTCCAAAAACTGCTCCACGATGTCGCAACACTGTTCCGACAACGACACTCAACTTTCTACTCTAAAGTCGTTGGTATCTTTATTGTTTTAAATTATACTTAACATTTACATCATTGTAATCATACGTGATCCTGTCAGCAAGCAAAGAGGGCGACCACGTGATGACGCGCTTGAAAGTTGACTAAAGATTGACCACTAGGTCGCCAACCGGCTGATCAAGAGGCCCGGGCGGACAGTCAGTTTGATTGGGCGGATGCACGGGGTGGATGGTGAATGTGAGTTCCTGTGAGGAGAAGAATCGTTAGAGGCCAGCAAAGGGGATACCCGGTGCCAGCACTCCGACGATCAAGTCAAGACTCCAATGAACCAAAAATGAGAGGGGAGCTATAGAACTGTAGAGTATCAAGCATATTCGAGTGTGAAGAGGGGGCACCTTTACATAGGCGGGACGATAGAAAAAAACCTGCCAAAGTATCCTGCGGAACTTTATGCGCTAATCCGACAGCAGACTTTGTTGGCCAACAAAGGGGCTGAATCTATCACCTTACGCCTTGTTGCCAGACTTAGTGGTATGACCACACCTTTCTTAATTTCCTAACACGTCGGTCGCCCCGTGCCGCCTCACAATTCCCTAGCAGGATTCCCCGAATATCCTCCGTACTCTAGTGGCGCGTAAACGATATCCTCTTTACAGTGTACGAGCTCCTTCAAGGCATGCCGCCCTCTAGTACTCAGTTGATCGGCAGGTCGTGATGCCATTCTTTCCCAGGAGTCTCACCTAAGGGAGCTTGCCACCGATCGACTGTGATCGCATTTACTCGAGCATACCCAGCCGTGAACAAGTGGTCGGGCAGGCACCCCGCTCAGTGGGAATTCGATCGAGCACTATTGGTCCATAGGCCTGCCCATGCTCGAGTGGCCTTCATTAGCCGATGGAGACTGCCTTAACTGCCGACCGAGCCTTTCGCTCAGCCTATTACTGCCAGGTCATCCGCGCACGAGGATCGGTCCAGGTGGCCCCGTATCCGCCCGAACACATACCCTCCCTTCGAGTCTAGTTGAAGGAGTCGACGAGATGACTGACTGGACTGGCCAGTCGGGAGTGCTCCACTCGGACTGCCATCCTTCTCCTCTAACCTAAGAAAGGTGCCTCGCCGTTACCGAGGCGGCACCCATACCTTCATAATGGCGCCTATCGCTTCGATTCCATCTCTCATTTATTACCCTGACACGTGTCACCCTTTTACCAGGCGCACCCCGCAAAGAGGCGTCGCCATACTGGGGACCACGCGGGGTGTCAGATGCATATTCTCGACTCCCTTTATCCCTGTGAGGAGATGAACGATGGATATTGAATCTCACCCTTTTTCCCCAGTCATCAGATGATCCTCCTTCTAGGGACTCTCCTATAAATAGCCCCGGGGACCACCTAGGTCATTTTCACCTCCTCTGCTTCTTTCGGTCTTACGCTCCGCAATGGCTAGTAGCTTCTCCCTCCCTGCCTCTTACAACTTCTGGCGACCTCTCCGATCCCGTCCTACTACCAGTTAGTTCTCCGGTCAGTCACTCCGTCTTCTTTCCTTTTTTCCTCATTCTCCCGAGCTCGTCCACCCAGGCTTCCCCTCGCCCTGTCTGACCAGCCTTATTCCCGCCTTTATGGCATCTCTAGTAGCCGTCCCCGGCCTGTGGTATATGATATCCGTGTCCACTATGGGCAGCCATGACTTCGACTCCCTCTGGGAGGAATATCATGTGCCCCCCGACCATCGCCTAATCATCCCTAATAGTCATGACCAACCCCATCTTCAGTCGTTCGACTTCATCACAGTGTTCAGGGACCAATTTTTGGGCGAACTTAGGTTTCCCTTGCACCCCCTTGTCGTTGAAACCTATAAATACTTCGAAATTCCGCTCTCCTAGCTATCCCCCAACAATATTCACATCTTGTGTGAACTATCATGCTTTTCACCCTTTATCGAGTGCCCCTTCGACTCGGAATCTTCCACTTCTTCTACTACATGAAAAAACAGGAGCCCGAGAACTTCTTCTTTCAAGCCCGGGCCAAATCCTCCTATCTAGATAAGATCCCAAGCTCAAATAAGGGTTGAAAAACCTACTATTTCTTTATCAACACCACTCCCGCCTCCAACTGACTGACTAACTGGATCAAGGATTTGCCTGCCCAGCTGGCGATCAGGATGAATTACCATTTTGATCCCGAGTGTGAACTGACCTTTCCTCGGATTGGGGGTCTCCTGTTCCATGACATCCATCTGCTTAGCGAGGCCATGCCTTATATATTCAGCCTGAGTCAAATGCCGACCAACTTGCCTACCTCCTTCGGTAAGTGTTTGCTTCTCCTCAGAGCACTTTTTGTGTTGACTTTAACATTCTTCTTATTTTGCATCCGAAATGATGTCAGCCTTGGAAGAAATGCTCGGGCTAGAGGATGCCGAGCTGAATGCCTGGGTGGCTGCCGAGTTAGCCAAAAGGGTTGTCTTCCCCCTCACTAAAGCAGCGTCTGATGACGAGGTACTTCCAGCAGATGAAGGCGCCTTGGTCAGCAGAGCTTCTCCAACCGAAGAGAGCCCCAGACCCTCCATTTGTGCCATAGTGCCCGAGGCCTCCATGGAAGCTCTCACCTGGGAGATCCCAGAAGACCTTGCAGACACAATCACGGCGGTCGTGCCCTCCGTCTGACTGTGCCGTCGGAAGAAACGTCGCTTGGTCGTCAAGTTCATGCCTTTGGTGACCAAACTAACAACCGACGCCTACGACCTAACGGCCTCGTGTTCAGCCGACCCCCGCTGCGACAAGCGATTTCACACCGCTGTGCTTGGCTCACTACGATGAGCCGGGTCACTACCTCGCACCGACCAGGAGGGGATCCCCGGTCACGAACTTTTTGGGGAACCTTCCTCTCCCAAGGTTCTCTGGCCATCGGGACTTCTACTGGCCCCGGTTCCTCCTCCGCGACTAGACCGTCTGACCAGTCGCCCATTGATAGTGCCCACAATACAGGTGTCATGGATGAGCCTCAAATTTAGATATTTATAAACTGAAAACCCTTAGCTAACAAAGTTAAAGTGTAGTAGAGGGGCCTCAGGTCGTATTTTTCCAAGGACTAGTTGAATGAATGTTTAACTCGAGCTTGAAGGTTATTTGTCGTTTGATATTTTGGGTTTTCTAATAGAATGGGGGGTTTTTGGCGATAAGAAAATGACAATATGAAATAGACTAGAATGAACTCAACTAAAGCATGGAATGGATAGGAAATTGCAAGAACTATACTTAACCTAGTGGAAGAACTAAGCACTTAAATTCAAATGATTGAATTGAAATTAAGGAACTGATTGCAGGAAATTAATTGCAGAAAACTAATTTGCAGGATAAAGGAAA
Organism: Boesenbergia rotunda; assembly: GCA_024364735.1. Classification (NCBI taxonomy): domain Eukaryota; kingdom Viridiplantae; phylum Streptophyta; class Magnoliopsida; order Zingiberales; family Zingiberaceae; genus Boesenbergia; species Boesenbergia rotunda. The sequence goes on from JAGFNQ010004450.1 coordinate 101,603, forward strand.
TTAGAACAAAACATTCTTAAGAACTTGACTTGAAATGTGAAGGCAACAAGCTAGAGCAATTGAAGAAATACATGTTTAAAAACCAAAATAATCCTAATTAGAACATCAAATCAATTCCTAATCAAAACTTCCCTTTGCCGTCACACAAAGGATGAGCTATGAACCCCTAGCTCAAAAACCAACGAAGACAAGCTTCCTTGCTTAGTTGCTATGAATCTGGCTGTTCTACTCTTCCTGATCGGTCAACCGACCGATCAGGTCCTCTTCTGATCGGTCACGGGACCGATCAGATGCATCTCTGTCCGATCGTTGTGAACGATCAGTAGCTGACAGATCATCCCCGAACTCTGCCTTCTCAATCGGCTGGATAGCGATCGCGCTCCGAAACCTTCAACACGCCTTCGAAAACCCCTCTCAAGCTTCGACAGCTCCGGACGACGAGATCCAGCGATCAACAAGGATCGATCGGCAGGCACAGTAACTCCGGCAAAACCCTCACCGTAGCTCTGCCAACTCAGAGAATTAGCAATCTAAACAGAAAACATACCTCATTGATTTGAAACCTTGAGAAGAACGAATTTGGTGTGGTCGCGCACGCGATCTGAGAAGAAAACTAGGAGAAAAATGATGAAAAAATGAAGAACTCGATGAACTCTACGCTACTCTGCTCTGCGATCCGTGACGACCACCAGATCTGATCGGGGAGACTATTTTTATAGTTAAGAATGAACGGCTGAGAACTTCCTTGCTCCATCCAACGGTCGGATCTCCTCAGATCTGAACCCAACCTTCCAGATCTTGATCAAGGGTCAGGATCTGCCTCTCAATAGCTCGGATCTACCAGATTTACAACGGATGGCTCAGATTGCCCTGATCTTCGAATGGACGACCTAGATCCTCTCGTGCTTGATCCAACGGCTGAATTAACTCTGATTTGGCCCAAATCTTCAGATCTTGATCTGTGGTTTAAATTAACTCTAACTTGAGCTCGGATTGGTCAGCAGATGATTGATGGCTCAGATCTAACCATTTCTTGATCGGACGACCCACATTGATCCACCTCTTGATCCCCTTGATCAAAGCCAATTCTGACTCAAGTTTGACTCAGTCTGATCTAGGTTCATGGTCATTCAAAAGTGTACAAAATTAAATTCATATTTTAGTGGCAAAATATCTCAAATATAGAAAGAATTGTATCCAAAGACAAAATAGAAAGATTTCATGAAACCTAATGTAAATGCAAACTTAAGCATATAAAAGTGGATCAAAACATGGATTTGAGAGCCTAAATTTATCAACAAAATGGTAGTTATCAACTCCCCCTCACTTACTCTTGGGCGTCTCGCACAAGCCAACTAGTTAACCTAAGATGTATCCTCCTAGATTATTCTCAATCATAGTTAGAAGCAATTGAAAGAAATTACCTAGGGTTGTCAATTCTAAAAAATTTAAGCTCAATGGACTAGTATCTTGTCCTTAAATCAACAACTTAGCATACTTCATCCTTCATGACTCATTGAGATGAATTAAACTAAAAAAAACCTTTCAAAGAGAGTTTTGGGGCTCTCTTCCTAAGTTCTACATTTTTGATGAAGTTGGAGCTCACTCAAACACAACATGGTTCTTGCACTACCATAGGCTTGCTTATTATCTACTCTCCACCATCATTCTTGATTTGGATCCACACTTACAAAAGCTTATTCAAAAAAGTTAGGAAATATGAAATGATAAAAATGAAATAGAAGTGTAATGAATGTTTGGTTACTAAAGAATCATGATAAAGAAAATAAAGGAACATGACATGATAAGGAAATATGGAGAAGAAATATAGCATGATAAGAAAATATGAAAAAAGTAGAGAAAATGGAAGACTTGGATACCGAAAAATGTTTCTAATGCACTTTGCCCATTTCTTTTGACTTATCTTGCATGTATCAGAGTTGTGGTGGAGCAAGGCTTGAAGAAGTTCACTGAATTCAGTGTGCCAACGCTACTGATCGGTCAAGGGATCGGTCAGCCACTACATGATCAAACTGGAGATCGGACTGGACTGATACTGATCGTTCTGGCTTCACTCTGATCGGTCATGTGATCGGTCTGTGATAGTCCTGATCGGTCTGGAGACCGATCAGGTGACGATTAGTAGCTAAAATTTGCAGAATTCCTGAAACTGTCTTCTGAAATTTGTCTTCTTTCAATCTATAACTCACTCTTGATACTTGATCCCTTCTTCCAATTCAATTTCTAACCCAGAACTTGACTTCCTCTTCATGTTCTTTTCTCTTTCTTTTCTTTTCTTTTCTTTTTTTCTTCCTTCTGTTTTTTTTCCAGCTGCTCTGTTTTTGTATCTGCAGCTAATTTTTGTTTTTGTTTCTGCTTCTCTCTCTTTTTTTTTTCAATTTTTACTAAGCTTCCTCATCTCCATGAAATTGTAACAGCTTAACTTCTGCTCTTTGATTCTGAATTCCAACAATTGGGTGCAGCTCTTGGAAGTAGGGGTCAAAACAAGCTTGAAACTGAAAAATTCCAGCTTCTCTTGATACCATTCAAGCTTCAATTCAGCCACTTGCTTCAGTGTCCCATAATCCTGCTCTATTTATTACTGATTCAACACATGTAAGCTGTGAAGACCTGCCCTTTATGTATTCCACTTGCTCCAATCAGAAATTGAAGAATTGGTCACAAAAATTTGGCACTTAACTACCACTAGTTGATACATCTATTGCAACTCCTTATGTAAGCTCTCATTCCCTTCAAAATTTGTCTCATAGAGCATTAATCGTCAAATTATATTCAAGAACTTAGATGTTCCACATGTAGCCTTCACTAACCAATTGTTGCAACTCCTTCTTGATACACCACTCCATCAACTTGACACACTTCTTCATTTTAAACTTCATTTTCTTTTCTTTTTTTTTTTTCTATTTTTGCGTTGCATCCCTCATACTTCTTCACCATCTTAAAGTCCATCAAAACAGATTGCCAACACAAAATAAACTTCAAAATGCATCACTTCTCATCAAAACTATTTAAAAGCACTAGCCACCTCCCCCACACTTAAACTTTTGTCCGTCTCGGGCAAAGTAACATCAAGAAACATTAAGGTACCCAAGTCCTATGAAAAACTTATGATGAACATAAAACTTAGGGAAGGAAAATGGAAAATAGAGTACATCAACAACAAAATTGCAAAAATGATATGAGAAAGGAAACAAAGTGATTTACCTCTATAAATGTGGTCCAATCAAAGAAATATAGTTTTGAAAGAACCTAGGCAAGTTCTAGAGTACAATCACATGTGTGTATCACAAATATTAGGCCAATTCTCACTAGGTAAAAAGAATTCATCTCAAGTCATCAATCTAGAGTCCATAACTAAGTAGTACTCAAGCATCCAAAAGTTTCATCCAATGGCTCAAATCTAAGTTTTAACAACCAAATTTAATTTGCTTTCAAAGGACTCTAAAATGATATAGAGAAAATCTAGATGGATACATTTATTCCAAATCATGCAAGAAAATAAAGTTTCAAAAGGGATCAAATGGTATCTACAATGAATTTTTATCATTCTACACTACCTAAGCATTTATTAGCAAGAACTTATTCTAAAAGAAAAATTACTGCTTGAAAACATGAAAGTGATATTTACAATGAAATAAGAATATTGTAAGAAGAAACAACTCCCCTTCAAATTGGGTAAAGAGCACGGAGCATCCATCTTGGGAGAACTATCCTCATGTGATCAATCTCATATTGCACAGATTTCTCCCTCATCAACTTAGCATAAGTAAATTCCGGTGATCGGAGATGATTAAGGTTCAACATCCAGTGTTGGGGTATATAGTTAAAAGTCAAAGTAAGTTCAACTCCTCCCACTACATGCTCTTTAGAAGTCCTTCCGGAGAGGTTGTAGGCTGTTAAGTTTGAGTACCCATTCTAGGAGCCTACGAGATCCTGCAAAACCATGTAAAGAAAATACCTCCCGCACGCATGCAGGGTAAGAAAGGAATGAAATATAAACAACCTCTACATAAAATGTATCCAGATATGCATCACATCCAATAAAATCCATCTTAGGTACTTCTATGAAATTTTCACAGTTAGTTTCCACAAAGGGTATATCAAGAAACTCATCACAACCAATGAAATCAATTTTGGGTATCTCTATTAGTTTTTCACCATCAATTTCTGCATAGGATGTATCAAGAAATGTTTCACAACCAACAAAATCAATCTTGGGTACCTCTATGAATTTTTCACAATCAGGCTCTACATGGAATGTATCAAGACATGCTTCACATTCAACAAAATCAACCCTAGGTTCCTCTATGAATTTTCACACTCAAGCTCTACATAAGATGTATCACAACATGAATCACAGCTAATAAAATCAATTTTATGTACCTCTATGGAATTTTCACAATTAATTTCTACCAAGGATGTGTCAAGAAATTCATCACCTTCAACAAAATCAATACTAGGTACCTCTATGAATTTTTCTAAAAAAATAGGAGAAATACTTACCTTATCATGCTAAAGAATACCTGGAGGTTCTACAAGAATAGATGTAACTAGGGCCTCCTCCTGGTCATGTAAAGGCTCCTCTTCAAACTCAGGTTCTGGTGGGCGTTCAACTAAGAAAGGTGATTCTTGGGTTCTTGCTTCCACCATGCAAGTCCCTACACTTTCATACTATTCTCTGAATCTTCTAATGTATCAATCAATGATGGTGGTCCCTGAGGCTTAGTGCAATCCCCTACACCTGTAGAATCATCTGCAACGCATGCTTCATCAACAATATCTGCAACAGCCATATTAGAAAAATTAGGACCAATAACAACTATATCATCACAAAATAAAAGTCTAGAAGGGTCCTGTGGAGCTTCAGAATCGAACTCAAGGTTGTCACAAGCTCTACTATCCATCTCCTCCAATTCCTCCATAACTAATGCATCTTCAGCCTTCTCTGAACTAAAATCTCCTCCCACTATGTCAAGTGAAGCTTTATCAGCAATTAAATCTGCCTCAATAACTTCCTCTAAAGTACCCATGCTAATGCTAGGAGGATCCTCTCTGGGGTGCTGTGAGAAGTGTAAAGAGACCCTTAGTTTCTCCTCTTGAGCTGAAATTTTCGGGCATGGATCTTGAACAGGAATTTCAGGAGGAATAACTGCTGTAGGTGTCCTAATTTTATGGATTTCTTCTTCTTCTTCCACCAAAATTGCAAGATCAATTGAAGAAGACTTAGGCTTGCACTAGGGTCACTTTGAACCGGTATAAAATCAATTCCGGGGCTATTTTGAGTTGGAAAATAGGCTGCTGGAAATTTTTCAGAAAAATTGGCACTTGGAGTGTTTAGACTTGAAACAATTTCGTCATTCCTCAAAGTTAGTTCACAATCATGCCCCTTAGATTAAGGTAGCTTGAAAAGGCAATTGACTTGATTCTTGGGCTTGCATTTGATTCATTTCACGAACCAATTTTCCCATGTGCCTCTCAATGCTTTGAAGCGCAGAATCATACTCTTGTTGTTGTGAATTTTGTTGTTGTATGATTTGTTGCAAAATCTCCTTAAGCCTTTGTTGTTGAGCCTCAAACTCACTAGAATCCTCAAAGTCTCCTTGATTGATACAGGACTCTTGTTGGTCTTGAAATGTGACATAAGATTGCTGAGCATTATAAGTAAGCTGTGAACTCAGAAAATAAAGTTGTTGGGGCTGATCAAACGGTTGATTTGGCTGCTGGAATTTCTGAAAATTGGGCTGGGAACTTGGTTGAAACTGCTGAAAATTGTAGCTTTGAAAATTCTGAGTTTGAGGTTGAAATTGTTGTGGTGAGGGCTAAAATTGTGGAGGCTGAAAACTTGAATTGAAGGCTAGAAATTTTGATTGTAAGGCTAGAATCCTTGCTGAAAATTTTGGAATTGTGGCTGAAATTGCTGTGATGGCTGATTCAAGGATTGGTTTTGCTGAAAATTCGAATAGGGCTGCTGAAATGCTTGAGAATGCTGTTGGAAACTCTGAATAGGCTGCTGAAATTGTTGGAAAGGCTGACTTAGCTGAAAATCTTGATAAGGCTGGAATGGTTGAAAATTTTGCTGAAAATTTTGGAATTGAGAATAGGGTTGCTGAAAATTCTGACAAGGCTGCTGAAAGTTCTAAAAATATTGATATTCTGCCATGGAACTGCTTGAATGAGTAGGAAAATTTTAATAGCTTCTCAACTCTCAAGATCACCACCTGCAGTCCTGGCCATAAACAAACAAAAATGGGAGCAAATGTATACAAAAAGATAAAGCAAATGAGAATAGAATCAAAGAATTTAAATATTAAACACAAGCTCAAATCAACAAACTCAACTAGTGGTTCCCTGGCAACGACGCCAAAAATTTGATAGTGCCCACAACACAGGTGTCACGGATGAGCCTCAAATTTAGATATTTATAAACTGAAAACCCTTGGCTAACAAAGTTAAAGTGTAGTAGAGGGACCTCAGGTTGTATTTTTCCAAGGACTAGTTGAATGAATGTTTAACTCGAGCTTAAAGGTTATTTATCATTTGATGTTTTGGGTTTTCTAATAGAATGAGGGTTTTTGGTGATAAGGAAATGACAATATGAAATATACTAGAATGAACTCAACTAAAGCATGGAATGGATAGGAAATTGCAAGAACTATACTTAACCTAGTGGAAGAACTAAGCACTTAAATTCAAATGATTGAATTGAAATTAAGGAACCGATTGCAGGGAATTAATTGCAGAAAACTAATTTGTAGGATAAAGGAAATTAGAACAAAACATTCTTAAGAACTTGACTTAAAATGTGAAGGCAACAAGCTAGAGCAATTGAAGAAATACATGTTTAAAAACCAAAATAATTCTAATTAGAACATCAAATCAATTCCTAATCAAAACTTCCCTTTGTCGTCACACAAAGGATGAGCTATAAACCCCCTAGCTCAAAAACCAACGAAGACAAGCTTCCTTGCTTAGTTGCTATGAATCTGGCTGTTCTGCTCTTCCTGATAGGTCAACGACCGATCAGGTCCTCTTCTGATCGGTCACGGGATTGATCAGATGCATCTCTGTCTGATCGTGGTGAACGATCAGTGTTAGTGATATAAGAGAAGTGTCCTAAGGCAATCGCCTTATGATTGTAATCATTTATTCTAATAAATGAATATTCACTATTTGAGTATACATGTTTGTGTATTTGATTGAGATCTTAAATTCATTTACTGAATGTCTGCAATACAATTCACAGCATGAGAGAATTTGTGATGAATTCACAATTAGTGATTATCTCTACATGTGCAATTATGAAGTATTGAAATTGTCCCTGATCGATGAATTGATAAATACAGACACTATCAATTCTGTTGAGACTAGCATGGGTTATTCTCTAATCAGCTGATTCTCACTGGCTGGTGACATTGAGATGTCTGGAGATAAACATGAATGCTAGTTAAGGGAACTAGTTCATTGGAGTGTATGGCTGTAAAACTTCATATGGTAATCTACATATAGATATGTCAGTGAAGTTCTTACTGCAGCTTAAGTGCGATGTTCCTTTGACTTGCGGTGTTCAAGTCATCTTGGTCATGGAGACTTATACTTTGACATCTTAAGCAAGCATCTCCAAGGAGGTGTGGACCCAGGATAATTGGGTATAAGCCGAAGTGCCCGAAGATGTTTGAACAGCCTACAAAGGATTCACCACTCCTTGCGAGGAGATGTATACCCGAGGCCTATCGTCGGATTGTTACTCGAAGCCTCTGGCCAGAGCATGACATGTTCAGAGTATGAATCTCTTAAATACATGAGAGTAATTAGAATCCGTAGGACGAGAAAACGTTACTTGGGCTAGGTGTGACGTAGTCAGCCTAGTGGGGACTGACACACATAGACCATGTCCTGAACCAAGTGGGTATAAGATGGTAAGGGAATGGGGCACGATTCATTATAGCTGCTAAGGGTTTCAGAATTGTTTCTGAGGTCAAGCGTTGATCTTTCGATTAATTGGGGATCATGATGTACTACTAGGTGCCACTCATGATCGTTCTATAATTAATTGATTAATTATAGACGACCAACATAAATCGAAAGCCTATTTAGTCACACGCACTACGAGTAATCCGAGGGATTTAAAACGAGTTGAAAATTGGATTTTCCAATCAAGAAAGATTAAGTTTGGTTGAGCCAAACGATTAGTCAAAACTGAATTTATTTCAGACGCATCGGAAGCATAGAATGGCTAAGTCTTTAAAGACTTAATGGGTGAATTAAATAAGTTTAATTCATTAAGGGATTTGATCCAAGGTGGCTTGTTTTATTATAAGCTTAAAATAATCCATGGGATTATTTGAATTAAAATAAACCAAAGAGTTGGTTTGTTTTATAAAAATTTATAATAAATCAAAGATGACAAAATTTAATCCATTGGTGGGTTTTGAACCATGGACCTATGGTTTGAATGAAAACTTGGCCGATCACTTGAGTTGAATTCTCTTGTGTGTAAATTTTGGCCCGTAATTTATTTGAACCAAGATGGGTCGGCCAAGGAGAATATTCTCCTTGTTTGGCGGCCCTCTCTCTCCTTCTCTTTTGTTTTGTTTTAATTAATCATGGATTGATTGGAGATTTATTCCATAAGATGGAAGAGGCTTGATTGATCTTATTATGAATTAAAATTTGATTTTAATCATGAGACAAAAATCAATTATGGTTTGATATAAAAATTATGCCAAAATTAAAATGCTTGATTATTTTTTTTATCATGAATTAAAATTTGATTTTAATCATGAGACAAAAATCAATTATGGTTTGATATAAAAATTAAGCCAAAATTGAGAGGCTTGATTGAGGAGGAGCTCCCTATATAAAGGACCCAAGGGGTGCCATGAAAGATGATCCATCCAAGTATTCTTGCCTGGGCTCTCTCCCTCTCCTCCCTTCTTCCTCTTGGCCGGCCACAAGGTTCTTCTCCCTTCTTCTTGCCGTGAGCACAAGGAGAAGCACCGAGGCGACGAAGTTCTTCCGTTGGGACGATCTTCCTCTCCGGCCATCATCACCTTGGGATTGGGCGCAAGTCATCTTCCTCCTTCTCGCCGGAATTGTGATTCCGGCCAACCTTGGTAGTGAGTTTTTCCGATGTGATTACTTCTCTCTTGGTTTTTCTTGTCGCGTTCTCGGAGAATCTAGTAGTTCTCGAGAACACGAAACTCGTGGCTTTGCGAAGTCATCCCGAAGATACTCGGCGTGGACGCGAATAGAGGCGGAGCTTTCGAGGGACGCTTACGGTTGGATCTCGTCCCTTCCTTCGAGTTACGTGTGGTAATAAGTAAATTAGTTTACGTTTCTGCAAAATTTTAAATATATGATCATGTCTACACAAGATAAAGTTGCATGCTTAGATGTGTGGTTAAATAATCTGAGAAATTATTTATGCTAAATTTCCGCTGCACGAAATTAATTTTAAAATTACGAACCCGCATAGATGTAACATGCACCCGGTCCCAACAATCAGTAGCTGACAGACTGTCCCCGATCTCTGCCTTCACAATCGGCTGGATAGCGATCGAGCTCCGAAACCTTCAACATGCCTTTAGAACCCCTCTCAAGCTTCGACAGCTCCGGACGACGAGATCCAGCGATCAACAAGGATCGATCGGCAGGCACAGTAACTCCGGCAAAACCCTCACCGTAGCTCTGCCAACTCAGAGATTTGGATTGGCAATCTAAACAGAAAACATACCTCATTGATCTGAAACCTTGAGAAGAACGAATTTGGTGTGGTCGCGCACGCGATCTGAGAAGAAAACTAGGAGAAAAATGATGAAAAAACGAAGAACTCGATGAACTCTACGCTACTCTGCTCTGCGATCCGCGACGACCACCAAATTTGATCGGAGGAGACTGTTTTTATAGTTAAGAATGAACGGCTGAGAACTTCCTTGCTCCATCCAACGGTCGGATCTCCTCAGATCTGAACCCAACCTTCCAGATCTTGATCAAGGGTCAGGATCTGCCTCTCAATAGCTCGGATCTACCAGATTTACAACGGATGGCTCAGATTGCCCTGATCTTCGAATGGACGACCTAGATCCTCTCGTGCTTGATCCAACGGCTGAATTAACTCTGATTTGGCCCAAATCTTCAGATCTTGATCTGTGTCTAGATTAACTCTAACTTGAGCTCGAATTGGTCCGCAGATGATTGATGGCTCAGATCTAACCATTTCTTGATCAGACGACCCACATTGATCCACCTCTTGATCCCCTTGATCAAAGCCAATTCTGACTCAAGTTTGACTCAGTCTGATCTAGGTCCATGGTCATTCAAAAGCCTACAAAATTAAATTCATATTTTAGTGCCAAAATATCTCAAATATAGAAAGAATTGTATCCAAAGACAAAATAGAAAGATTTCATGAAACCTAATGTAAATGCAAACTTAAGCATATAAAAGTGGATCAAAACATGAATTTGAGAGCCTAAATTTATCAGCAAAATGATAGTTATCATCCATCCACCTATAGGTCCCCTTGGCCAATCCCAACTCCTCTACCACCTCGATATAGTAGATAAGCCTACATGGTGGTTTGGTAGAGTGCTGGGATCAGGGGATCATGGCTACTCACCACCGGGTCGCGATCGGTCTAGTCAACATCTTTCTCATGGATGCAACACAGGTAATCTTTTAGATCCTAGTTTTCCCCCCTTTTGTGTCTTTTTCCTTGACCTTTAATCGTTTCTTTCCTTCTTCAGTTCTGGGAGCCTGCAAGGGTGTGCCTCAGTCCTTGGTGTTCAATGCCTATGGGCGGCGAGAGGCTGAGCGGTGAGTGCAGGAGTTGGAGACCACTCTGAGCCACTCGACCCTTCCTCCTAGTGATGAAGGGACAGACCTCCTATGCTAGAAGGTCATAGGGATAAAGGCTCAGTTGGTTGAGGCCAACGAGTGACTTGAGGAAGAGAAACGCTGGTCGGCCACAGTCGAGCGGGCAATCACCTAGGCTTTGAACCACGTGAACAACCTGGATAGCCAAAAGAAAATGGCCTTGAGCCACTAGGCCCGTGCCCGGTTAGACCTGGACAAGAAGACCGCAGAGGCTAAGACCCTAGCTGCCCACATGAAAGAGTTGGACACCGCCCACCATCAAGCTCAATTGGCGCTAACCAACAAGGACACTGAATTGGTCGCCAAGACTCCGAGCTGACTGTTAAGGACGTGGAGCTAATCACCAAGGAGAGCCGATGTGCTTCGGAAGACCAGCCTGCCATTCGGACCGTCGAGCTCTCCGCTTGCGATGAGAAGATCAACCACCTGCACGAGGAGTTGGCCGCTCTGAAGGCATATCGGGCTGAAGAGTCCGCCCAGCTAGAGACACACCGCGTGGAGTACATCAACTCCCCCGCCTTCGGCCAGCATATCGCGTATCGAACGGCCAATATATTCATATATGGGGTCAAAAGTGTTGTCCAACAACTAAATGAAGCCAGACATCTACCTCAGGACCTGTCGTCGAACGCCGTGAAGCTGTCCCTGGCTAGGAAAATTCTTCCCCCCTCTTCAACCCCTTCACTTAAGATTAGCTTGGTTATTTTTCTTCTTTGTAGCTTATACTTTTGCCCCTTCAGCCCTTAGGGCTTTATTAATGAAATATTTCCTTATGACCACTCGGCCCTTCGAGCCCCCTTAATGAATTATCTTCTTTAAGACCTTTCTGTGATGGGGAAGTGATGTTTTAAAGTGATATTTCATTTATTATATTCATTCTAACTCTATTTTTTTATACCATGAATATAAATTCAAATTTTTATTTTTTGATTATTTATTAACTTTAACTTAGTTTTCATATTATAAAAAAGGAGATTATTGGTGCTGGTTGCACAACATGTAACCCAAGATTTTGATATATCACTAAGGTTAAAGTTAGGTTTGTTATGATCTAACTAGTGGTGTCAAGTTTGTAGATGCAGGATACTTGACAAATGTTAAAGTTCTGGTTGTGAATATGGCAATGATCAAGTCCAAGTCGTTGTAGACCGTTCGCAGTGAGCCCGTGCATGCCTGTCTCCTAATCGATTCACCAATCATTGGTGAATCGATTGGCGAGCATTCCACCTCTCTTGCTGTCAACTTGATGTCTACAACAAACGACGTCCTTCGACTACCAGTCCTAAACTAAATTATAGCCCTGAGGAAAGGTGAACCCTAAGAGTAACACGACTGAATTCCAACCACAATTAATCATAGTGCCTGTGACTCTAAGATGTCTTACGATCCTCAATCGATTGAGTGGTGCATCAATCGCTTGCCACTAATCGATTGGGATGCCTCCCAATCGATTGGTGAATTGATTAGGAGGTGGACGCGCACAAGCGTGCGGCGAGCGATCCGCAACATATATATATATATATATATAATGTTACCCTGCCCGACCTTATATGAGTGATTATGGGCAACATCCGACGTGGGCAATCTGATGCGACCAAAACTCAATTTTTTAATCTCTTTCTCATCTGCATGCAACAACTTTTCTCTCTCATTTGCATCAAGTTTCTGTTTTCCCCCTCTCATTTGCATGTAAATATTCTCCCTTTCCACTCTTATCCGCATACAATAACTTTTCTCTTTTTCCTCTAAAATTCTTTCTCCTTTAATTCCATGCAATTATAGTAGTTACTGTTGATGCAGTCTGACCTGATTGATGTTTTGGTGTTGACACTGATTTAAGTTTAGGTAAGTAAGATAAGTTCGGCTTAAGTCCTGGTCGGGGATTGGGCATGAATTATGGTGAGTGAAGCCGGGTGAAGAAGCCGAGTCCTAGTGAGTGAAGCTAGGTTGAACAAAGTCCTGGTGAGTGAAGCTGGGCACGAAGTCTTGGTCCGGGGGACTGAGCATGAGTCAGAGAGTGGCTGGATCGGTCTGGAGACTGATCAGGGAGTTGGCATGAACTCCCTTAATAATAGATCAGTCTGGTGACCGATCCAGGGTGTCTGATCGTTCGGGTGATCGATCAGAAAGAGGACAGAAACTTTCTTGTGGTTTCTGATCGTTCTGGTGAACGGATCAGGGAGAGATCAGGAAGTGCTGGAGAGAACATGATCGATCACTTGGACCGATCAGGGTCCTCCTGGACCGATCAGGATGGGTCCTGATCGGTCCAAAGGTGACCTGATCGGTCACCTTGACCGATCAGGGCATAACCTGATTGGTCAGGTGACCGATCAGGTTAGTGAGCTTGCGAGTTGTGGTTTGGAATCCCAGTGGGCTGGTGGATCGGTCTGGTGACCGATCCCCGATCTCTGAATGGTCAAGGTGATCGATCAAAGCTTCACTGGATCGATCAAGCAGGAGCCTGATCGATCAGACCCTTCACTGATCGGGCAGGGTGACCGATCAGTGTCTGATAACTTTAATTTGAATCATTATCAGACGTCTGATTTCGCTCTGAATCCTTTCTGATACCTACTGATTTCCTTTTGATTTGCTATGCTAATCCTTTGATGAGTGTGCAGGTGGTACAGGGATGACTCAAACCAAGAAGGAGGGTCAATTGGCGACTTTCGCTTCGGGCAGGTTTGTTTGTTTTCCATTCGCAGGATTCAACGGCTTCTGGCGCGAGATGGCAACTATCTGGCGGGAGCTGGCAACTGACCTGAGCCTCACTGAAGAGGTTTCAGTGGACTGAACCCAGTAGAGGTCAGTGGGTCAGTGGTGACGGAGTTGTGATCAGTGGTTGCAGACGCGCCGGGTGAGCAGAGGCTTAAGAAGAAGCTGACAAAGCAGAGGAGCGAATAGAACAGACAGAAAACGAGCGAAGTGTTTTGCTGTGGGTTTTGCTGGGTTGTTTAGCTCTCTGTATAGTCTTCTTGCTTGAGCGTTTCTGCTACATCTGTGTGAGCTATACTTCTCGTTGTCTTGAGCACTTAACTGTTATTCTATTGAGACGGTTGTGGAGAGGTTACTCCACCGAGAAGGAGAAGATTCTTATCCGGAGTTCCGCGGCTTGATCTGCCGACGATCAAGGGGTCACCCATCTCACGGGCACGCCAAGGAGTAGAGGCATGTTATCCCTGAACCTTGTACATCGCTGTGTTAGCGTCTCATTGGTTTGTTCTTCCTTCTGTATTTCTTTCTTTATGTCTGTTTTGCTTCCGCTGCTAACCTAATCGCAGAAAGAAAGAAAGTTTTGAAGCCAAAGGTTTTTGTGTCTGGCTATTCACAACCCCCCCTCTAGCCATCCAAGGTCCAACAGTTACTACATAATAACTGCTATAACGTGTAGCAACTACTCGACCACTAGCTGCTACTGTGCTACAATGTGTACTAGCTACTCGACAATAGTTGCTGCAATGTAATAAACTTTCAAAAATCATAACTTTTGGCTCGGATATCAAAATAAGTTGATCTTTTTTTGAATTATAAATCTCTAAATGAACTTCAATTAAAAAAAATTGCCTCATTCTAATATCACTGCAAGAAAATTATCATATACTTACAGTAAAAAACCGTAGGTAAATGTATGAAAACCGTGTGTACAGACCTCAAAAATCTATTCCCACGAACGTTCATTTCCGTCAATTTACTATGCCTTTATTGACGATTGTTTTGCCGTCAGTATAACATATAGTGACGATACCCATTACCGTCAGAAAATGCCTCGACTTATACCTATGAATTTCATTATATCACTATAATTTTTAGTGGCAACTAAAAACTGTCACAAATAATCATCAGATAATTACCCATGGAAATAATTTTATCATTATATACTTTAATGGAAATATATTTTTTCCGTTGTTATAGCTTATAGCAACATGATTTTTAATTTTCTATGGGTATAGATTGTAGTCACATTTTTGTTAAATTTAACTTTTCTATGAATATAACTTATAATGATTTTTTTTGGGTAGAAAAAATTAAAATTTATATATTTAAATTTATATATATAAGAATAGCAATCATATTAAAAGTAAAAGAAGTCCTAAAGTAATAGGTATTAATATTACAAATAAACAGAATCAAGAAAATATATTAGAAATACATGTTATGCTCACATAGTTGGTAAATATATATGATGCATATTAAGGCAATCTATGGTTCGTGGAATCATGTATTTTGATGTTTGGGCAAAAGGTTTAAGTTAGGTTTACCCTTGTGCTTGATGTGTATTTGAGTGTGTAGGTTCTGTAGGATACACATATGACTCAGCTTGATGGCTTTGGGTCCGATGAAGGATGGAGGAGTATCCGAGGGACCGTGGACAAGGCAACAACAATGAGCCAAGGGAAGCACACTTTGAGGTATACATGAAGGATGACATGTGGAGACAAGCCGCGGGCTTGTATGCATCCGACAGATGAGAGTCAAAGTGAAGAAGGCTTGAAGACAAGAGTCAAAGTTGCATAGGAAGAGTCAAGTGAGTCGTGAGAGTTCGAGTGCGGGTGAAATGTAATTGGAAAGGGAAACCCTAGGTTTAGGATTTTACCAGTTGACTAGTGTGGGATCAGTCGACTAGTAGAGGTCACAGAAAAATCAGACGACTAATATTCTGTGCAGTCGACAGGTGTCGGCTGAGAATTCGAACGTTGGGCTGTAATGTTCGGATTCGGCTGGATCAATCTACTGGTATTGGAACCAGTCGACTGGTAATGGCTAGTTCAGCCACAAACTTTATTTAAGTGAGCTCGATTTAACTAGCTAGGGTTGACGAAATTGATCTTGGTTGAATGCTAATTAGTAATCTAAGTGCTCAGAGTTCTTGTGCGAGTTTGTGATGAGGTTTCTCCACCCACAAGGAGCTACGCGAGCTAGCTGGAGGATTTTCGGGGAGTCATCCACCGATGAATCACAATCGTCCACCTTACGAACAGTCGTGGAGTAGGAGTTTATCTCCGAACCACGTAAATCGGTTTGCCTCTTCTTTGTGTTAGTTTTAGTTTAATTATATTTCACTTGTGTACTAACCCGTGTAGGAAGAAGAGAATCGAGCATTTGGGCGATGAGCTATTCACCCCCGTCTAGCTGGGTCATCCGATCCCCAACAAGTGGTATCAGAGCGAAGGTTTGCTCGTCTATGGACTAATCGCCGGGAGAGCAAAGTGCTAAAGGAAGATGACACTTGAAGAAAGAATGGGGGACGACATCACCATTTCACCTCCATATAATCGCGAAAATTTTGATTATTGGAGATTACGGGTGAAGACATGGTTCGACATGAATTGGGACATGATGATAGCCATAGAAGAACCATTTGAAGCCCAAAAGATAAGCATGGGAAGAAGCTCGGACCATGCTATTAGACCAAGGAGCAACAATCACAATCAAAGGCAAACAAGAAGGTAATCTCAATTTTAATTAATATTTTACCTAATGATGTGATTAGGAGTGTAGGTGAGTACAAGTGTGCTTATGAGCTATGGAGCAAAGTGATTGCTCTACATGATAGCCCTACACAACCACTAGAAGAAGAACTCAAGGAGATGAGTTTAATGGTCTAAGAGGAGATGAAGGACCAATCAGATGAGGAGATGAGCTCAACATCTGAGGAGGAGAAAGAAGAAGAAAAATCAAGCACCTCCTCAAGTGAAGTGGCACAAGAAGGTGAAGAAACACAATCCACTTCTGAAAATGAAGAAATAGCATCTAAGTTTGAAGAGGAAGCCAAGACAAATGAAGAAGAAATCTTGGAAGTCAACCTTGCAACCACCTCCACCAAAGCAAAATTAAAAGACTACATTATTTGCTTTGCATGTAATTAGAAGGGACACTAGAAGGATAAGTGTCCATTGGATAAGAAAAAGGAGGTAAACCATAAATCTATTTCAATTTCTTTGAAAACTAACATGGGTTATAGGGAGAAGAAGGAGAAGAAACACATTAGATGCTTCACTTGTGATGAGTGGGGGCACTTCCACACCAAATGCTCAAATAAGGGAGAATTCAAGAAGTTAGAGCATTTGAGGAAAAGTGAGAAAGAGAAGAAGAAAAGCTCACATCAAGGGGAGCTACAATGGTATGGGAGATATACCCTAACTCAAAATGTAAATTAAATTTAAATTCCTTCATACATGCTAGGAATAATATAAATTATTAACCCATACATAATTTTGATTTTAAATATCATGATATAAATAGGGTCATTACATATCAAAATCCTAGACAATTCATTCATGATAAATCTAGAAATATTAGACTTAAGTATCAAGGCATTAATCCCAAGAAAGGGGGACACATGCTTAGAAAGATGGATAGGTCTAGGAATGTCCATGATGAACTTGTTCATTCTATGTTTAAGAACCTAGAAAGGAAAAATTAGGCTTTGAGGGCAAAACTTGAGAAATTAGAGAAAAACTAGCTAGATTCACTATTGGATCTAATAATTTAGGTATGGTGTTGGAGAGCTAAAAATACAACAATGATAGATCAGGTTTGGGATACTGATCTAGGTTCTTCAATGCTAAGGAAAAGTCATATGCAAGAGTGCCATATGACTATAGTAAGGAGAAATTCAAAAATGGCAAGGGAGTGTCATTTAAGGGCAAAAAGATCTTAAGCAAGGATAAGGTGTCCAAGGTTAAAGGAAAAGAGCCTTCATCAAGGACAAGGTATCCAAGATTAAGAAGGTTAGGTTTGTAGGCCAAGAGTGACCAAAGGTACACCGGTATGACCTAGTAATTGTAGATGAGTCACCTAGGGAGGTGACTAAGGCTAAGAGCTTAAGGGGGAGCTCAAAGAGTCAAGTTGGGACCCATGACAAATGGATCTTAGGAGGATAACTCTTGAGAGTCTAGATAGGCCATGGAATGTGCCAAAGGATTTGGAAATGGACTTGAGTCTCAATCATTGGGATTTAGCACATTGAGAGTGTGTTTCATGCAAGAAATATGACATTGGGGTCAGTCAACTGGTAACTATCTCAGTCGACTGATACATACTGAAATTATTTTCATCAAAGTCGAAAAGTGTCCTAATGATGTCAAACTTGTGTATAATCTTATGGGAGGTTATTATACAATATTTATAATTATTAGAGGTTAAAGAATCCAATAATTGGGATATTGTTGGAGTTCTTTTTGATGTGTAGCAAAGGGTAAAAAATGTTAGATTTAAGTGGGAAACCAAACATACTTTTGCAAGAAATCCTAGCTCAAGGGGAAGCTTAGGTGAAGGGGGTGCATTGTTGCTCATGTATTATCAAAGGGGGAGCCTTGTGATAGGTTCTTAAAAAGCCCTTGGTAAGTCCAGGTGTAGG
This sequence comes from Boesenbergia rotunda, assembly GCA_024364735.1. Lineage (NCBI taxonomy): Eukaryota > Viridiplantae > Streptophyta > Magnoliopsida > Zingiberales > Zingiberaceae > Boesenbergia > Boesenbergia rotunda. The sequence goes on from JAGFNQ010004450.1 coordinate 119,862, forward strand.
GGGAGCCTTGGGAGAGATTCTTAAAAAGCCCTTTGTTAAAAATCCTAACTCATTGAGGAGTTTAGGTGTTGGGGATGTCTTGTGATAGGATCCATGCATATTTGCATATGCATTGGCGGTATAAGTCCAAGGTGTAGCCTTGGCAATGTAAGCCCAAATGTTATTAGCATTTGTATTTGCTATTTGTTTTCCCTAACTTAAACGTCTTACCAAACATCAAAAAAGGGGAGATTGTTGAGGTAATCTATGGTCCGTGGGATCATGTGTTTTGATGTTTGGGCAAAGGGTTTAAGTTAGATTTATCTTTGTGTTTGATATGTGTATTTGAGTGTGTAGATTTTGCAAGATACACATATGACTCAGCTTGATGTCTTTGGGTTGGGTGAAGGATGAAGAACATCCGAGGGAGTGTGGACAAGGTAGCAACGATGAGCTGAGGGAAACGCACTTCAAGGCATACGTGAAGGATGACATATGGAGACGAGCAGCGGGCTTGTATGCATTCGACGGACAAGAGCCAAAGCGAAGAAGGCTTGAAGGCAAGAGTCAAAGTTGCAAAAGAAGAGTCAAGTGAGTCGTAAGGGTACGAGTACGAGTGAATTGTACTCGGGAAGAGAAACCCTAGGTTCAGGGTTTTACCAGTCGACCGATGTGGGATCAGTCGATTGATAAAGGTCACAGAAAGATAAGTTGACTGATCTTCTGTGCAGTCGACTGGTGTCGACTGAGAATTTAAACGTTGGGTTGTAACGTTCAGATTCGGCTGGATTAGTCGACTAGTGTTGGGACCAGTCGACTGGTAACGATTAGTTCAGCCACAAGCTCTATTTAAGGGAGCTCGGTTTGGCTAGCTAGGGTTGATGAAATTTGTCTTGGTTAAAGGCCAATTAGTAGTCTAAGTGCTCAGAGTTCTTGTATGAGTTTGTGATGACGTTGCTCCACCCACAAGGAGCTACGTGAGCTAGCCGAAGGCTTTCCGGAGAGTCATCCACCGATGGATCGGGATCATCCACCTTACGGGCAGCCGTGGAGTAAGAGTTTATCTTCGAACCACATAAATCGGTTTACCTATTCTTTGTATTAGTTTTAATTTAATTATATTCTGCTTGCGCACTAACACGTGTAGGAAGAAGAGAACCGAGTATTTGGGTGATAAGTTATTCACTCCCCTCTAGCAGGGCCATCCAATTCCAACAGTGTATATAAAATATAATTTTAAAATATGACAGGCATGAATCACCAACGATTAACAAAGATTGTTGATGCAGTCTGACCCTGATTGTTATTTTGGTGTTGACATCGATTTTAGTTTAGGTTGATGATTATGATTATGATTGGGTTTAAGTCCGGGTCGTGGACTAGGCATACCTAATGAGACTAGATTTGATAAAATCCTAGCTTGGAGGGCTAGGTGTGGAGAAGTCCTAACCTGGAGGGTTAGGTGTGAAAAATCCTAGCTTGGAGGGCTAGGTGTGGAAAAGTCCTAACTCGGAATGTTGGGTGAAAAGTCCTAGCTTGGAGGGCTAGGTGAAAAGTCCTAACTTGGAGGGTTAGGTGAAAAGTCCCAACTTGGAGGGTTAGGTGTGAAAAATCCTAGCTTGGAGAGCTAGGTGTGGAAAAGTCCTAACTCGGAAGGTTGGGTGAAAAGTCCTAGCTTGGAGGGCTAGGTGAAAAGTCCTAACTTGGAGGGTTAGGTAAAAAGTCCCAACTGGAGGGTTAGATGAAAAATCCTGGCTTGGAGGGTCAGGTCCTAGCTTGGAGGGCTAGGTTGGATGAAACCCTAGCTTGGAGGGCTAGGTTGGAGCCCCTGGATCGGTCTGGTGACCGATCAGGGAGATTGGCATGGTGCTCCTTCGTGGATCGGTCTGGTGACCGATCCAGCGATGACTGATCGGTCTGGTGACCGATCAGGGAGTATGCGTTTCACTCACTGCACAGCTCCTGATCGGTCTGGTGACCGATCAGGGAGCCCACAGTGAGTTGAGTTCCCCTGCTGATCTGCTCCTGATCGGTCCAGTGACCGATCAGGGAGCATCCAGTAGGTTTTTGGCAAACCTACTGATCGGCTCCTGATCGGTCTGGTGACCGATCAGGGAGAAATCGTGACCGATCAGACTGAACGATCATCTGTCGCGAGGTTTCTCACCCTGACCGATCAGGCTGGAGCTTGATCGGTCAGGGAGCAGCCTGATCGGTCTGGTGACCGATCACCTAGTGGATTCCGGGCGGGATTGTGGCAGGCTGACTTCCGGATTGGTTTGGTGAACGATCTGCTGACCAGTCAGGGTGACCGATCATACGAGCTTGCGATCCCAAGTTTCTCACTGTGGACCGATCAGGTTGGAGCCTGATCAGTCTGGGATAGTCCTGATCGGTCCAATGACCGATCACTTTAATTCAAATTGTATTGTCAGACGCTCTGATCGCGTCTGAACGTATCTAATTCTCTGCGCTTGATCTCTGATACTTGATTTACTGCTTGATATGCTGTTCTAATGGTCTGATTAAGCTGCAGGTGACAGGGATGGATTCAAACACTCAAGGAGAGTCAAAGAAGGCCTTTCCTTGGAGCAGGTTTGTCCATTTGCCATCTCAGGTTGCAACGGCTTGAGCTGCTGACTGGAGCTGCTGACTGGAGCTTAGCTGAGGGAAGCTCAGGGAGTCCAGGGAGAGCTCAGTGGTAGCTGGCGTTGGCAGGTGAGTAGCTGGAGGCTGCAGTGAGATGGTGTCACCTGACGTTCAGTGGAGAAACAAAAGGAGCGTAGCGGAGAAGAGCAGAGTAGAGTTCTGTGAAGAGAATTTTGGCTTGAGTTCTTGCTGCGCGATCCTTTTCTCCACACTTTGCTTATGCGATCTGATGTTCCATCATCTTGAGCAAGCAACTGTGATCTTTGAAGCAACCCTCTGTTACTTGGGCACTTGGGAGAAGAGAAACAAGAAGCTTAAGTCCATCAGCTAGAAGACACGAAGATGAGAGTCTTGCGTGAGATCTGCACTGGGTGGAGCTCAGAGAAGTTTGCTTGTGTTCTTGTGGTTCTAAGTGCTAAGTAAGATCCTTCTTGTGTTTCCTGTATTTTATACTTGATCATCTTGAAATGCTGTGGAGAGGTTACTCTACCGAGAAGGAGGTTGCTGATTATCCGAATTTACCGGGGCTTGATCTGCCGACGATCAAGGGATCGCCCACCTTAAGGGCACGCAAAGGAGTAGGGGCAAGTTATCCCCGAACCTTGTAAATCCTCTTGTTAACATTCTTGTGTCTGCTCATAGTTTAGGGTTTAGTTTTCTGCAAATACTCTATTTTATTGTGCTTTCGCTGTGCTACTAACGATTGAAGTGCAGAAAATCGATAAGTGTTAAAGTCCAAGTGTTTGGCTATATTCACCCCCCCCTCTCTAGCCATCCGCGTTCCAACAAGTGGTATCAGAGCTTGGGGCTCTGTACAAGCGGATTAACAACCGAGAGCTATCTACAATGGCTTTGAGAGAAGACTTCTCCACCACCCGACCTCCTTTCTTCGATGGAGCAGATTTTCAATATTGGAGATCGAAGATGGAATACTATCTTAAGATGGATATCAACACTTGATTCGCTGTGAAGGAGGGGTTTACCCCTCCAAATGATGATGAAGGCAAGGAACTCGAATCATGGCGTTGGTCGGCTGAACAAACCCGGAAGAGTGAAGCCGACGCGAAGGCGGTGGTGACCCTACAATGTGGCATGAACAAAGACCAACTCATAAAGGTTGGTCCATTTTCAAGTGCAAAAGACTTGTGGAACAAGCTTATAGAACTCCACGAGGGCACCCGAGATTCAAGAATTGCCAAGAGGGATTTATTCCTCAACCAACTCCAAAACCTCTCCATGAAGGAGAATGGAACGGTAAGTGAACTCCATAGCCGGTTCAAGAAAGTCCTCAACGGTCTTCATTCCATAGATGAAAAGGTCGAAAACCGCGACCTTGTGAGGTACGTGTTAAAAGTATTTCCAAGGAATGCTTTGTGGTCATCCATGGTGGATGCCTACAAAGTTTCCAAGGATTTATCAATTGTTAAACTAGATGATCTATTTTGTGAAATGAAATTACATGAAATGGCTAACAAAGGCCCCAAGAAGAAGGGGATTGCCTTAGTTGCAGGGGAACGATCCAATAAGAAGAAGAAGGAGAAGGAAGTCTCCTCATCTTCATCCTCATCCGAGTCTGAATCCGAATCCGAGGAGGATGGCAACGGCTCTTCTTCCTCCGAGATGGTCAATTTCGTTAGAAGGATGATGAGAAGGGGTCGACGCTTCAAGGGTAAAGGTAACCCTAGTGAAGCTAAAGTTGATAAGTCTAATGCTTCTTGTTATGAGTGTGGCTGGAAAGGGCACTTCAAGAGTGAATGCCCAAAGATAAAGAAGAAGGAGGAGAAATCCAAGAAGAAAGAGGAGAAATCAAAGAAGAAAGAAGGCCTTGAAGGCCTCTTGGGATGAATCCTCCTCAAGTTCATCCGATGAAGAGGAGGAGAAGAGCACACGCATGTGGCACTCATGGCTCTTGGAGAAGAAAGCAGTGATGAATCCTCCAACTCCTCAAACGCGGCTTCATCATCTTCGGATGATGAAGAGGTAACCTCTCCGAACTTGAAAAATGTTATAGAGCAATTGCGTGCTTAACCAATATGCTGAAAAAGTCAAAAAATAAGGTTAAATCATTGCAATTAGAAGTTGAACAATTGAAATCATCTAGGGATGAGAACATAGATGATTTGCATGTTGAAATGTTAGAGGATGAGATTAAATCTTTGAAAATTGAGGTTGAGCGTTTGAAATCCTCTAGGGTTGAGGATGTAGATGATTTGCATGTTGAATTGTTAAAGGATGAAAATAAATCATTAAAGAGCGAAGTTGAGAGACTCAAGAATATTCTTGAGAAGTTCTCAACTAGCTCAAAGACCCTAGACATGATCTTGAATGCCCAAAGGGCGGTCTACAATAGGGCTGGTATTGGTTACCGACCCAAAGAACCTTCATTTGTGTCCTTAATGTCTAGGACTGGTGTTAGGCCACTTAAGACACCCAAGGTTCAAAAGAAAGTTGTCAAGGCATGGGTGCCTAAGTCTTGTCTAGTAGGTGCTTTAGGTCCCAAGGTTTGGGTACCTAAAACTTCTATTTTTCGAATTGTGTAGGTTATGATTGAGGGGGAGCATCTATAAACTTGGTTCGTTGATAGTGGATGCTCCAAACACATGACCGGGGATAGATCATTGTTTACCACACTTCAAAGAAAAAGTAGAGGTAATGTTTCATTTGGTAACAATGGTAGTCTTAAGGTCATAGGAATAGGAGACATTCAAATATCCGAATGTCTTAGAATTAAGAATGTCCTTCTAGTCAAGGGGATAACATTTAATCTCCTAAGTGTCAGTCAATTGTGTGATGCGGGTTACACAATTGATTTCCAATCAAGTCAATGTCTAGTTAGACACCATGACAATGTTGACACGGTACTAGTAAGAACTAGAGTAGATAACATTTACCAAGTTTCCTTTAAAAGTGCTATTAATGCTTTTGCTAAGTGTCTCATGTCAAAAGAAGAGGAGTCCACCCTTTGGCACCGGAGGCTAGCACATGTGAACATGAAGAATATCCGGAAGTTGGCTAACAAGGGATTAGTTCGTGACTTACCAAACATCAAGTATGAAAAAGAAAAGATTTGTGATGCATGTCAAATGGGTAAGCAAACAAAATCTACACATAAAGGTAAAAGCGCTGTAAGTACATCTACCGCTTTAGATTTACTTCACATGGATCTATTTGATTATAGCACTATTATATCTTTGAATGGAAGTAGATATTGCTTTGTTATCATTGATGATTTTACTAGATATACATGGACTTATTTTCTTAAATATAAGGATCAAACCTTAGATGTCTTCATTTCTTTTTGTAGAAGGAGTTTTGTCAAGAAAGAGGGTATAGACATGAGTTCTCTACTCCTAGAACACTACAATAAAATGGTATTGTAGAGAGGAAGAACCGTGTTCTACAAGAAGCTACACGAAGCATGCTCAATGAGTACTCACTACCGAGTTACTTATGGGCCGAAGCTATAAATACAGCTTGCTACGTGCAAAACCGAGTCCTCGTCCATAGGTTCTTAGGTAAGACTCCCCATGAACTTTGGTTTGGAAAACCACCTACAGTTAAACACCTTAGGGTGTTTGGTTATAACGTGTTCATCCTAAACACCAAGGACCACCTTGGAAAGTTCACGGCTAAGGCTGATGAAGGGATACTGGTCGGGTACTCCCTAGTTAGCAAAGCCTATCGAGTCTACAATAAGAAATCTAGACTGGTTGAAGAGTCTTCTGACGTTGTTTTTGAAGAAATTCCAAAAGCAAATGACCAATCAGAAAATGTAGATGGAGTTCAACTCGAACTTAGGAGACTAAGTTTGAATGAAACTCCAAATTTTGTTGATGGTGATGAGTTCGATGACGGTGAGCCTAGACAACACATAGATCAGCCGGATCCTGAGGCTGAGCTGGTGTCTAGTGAAACCATTCAAGAAGCACCACCAACACCTAGGCCAACTAGATTAGCCTCTAGTCATCCCCAAGACTAAATTGTTGGAGACATCCATCATGGGGTTAGGACTAGATCATTCTTCCGGAATGAGGCTAATGAAGTTGCTCTAATTTCCGAAATTGAACCTAGAAAAGTTGGTGAAGCATTAAATGATCCCGATTGGATCATTGCGATGCAAGATGAACTAGGTCAATTCGAAAGAAGTCAAGTTTGGGACCTAGTCCCTAGACCTAAGAAGACCACCATTATTGGAACCAAATGTGTCTTCAAAAATAAATTGAACCATAAGGGAGAAATCATAAGAAACAAGGCACGCTTAGTAGCCAAGGGCTACAGTCAAGTTGAAGGCCTTGATTATGATGAGACCTATGCTCCCGTGGCACGATTAGAGTCCATCCGATTGATGCTTGCATTTGCAACACATCGGGGTTTCAAGCTATATCAAATGGATGTCAAATCGGCCTTTCTAAATGGTTTAATTAGAAAGAGGTCTATGTCGAACAACCTCCGGGGTTTGAGAGTACCGAATTCCCAAACCACGTATTTAAGCTCAAAAAGGCACTCTATGGCCTTAAACAAGCACCCCGAGCTTGGTATGAGCGGTTGTCGACATTCCTAATTGAAAAAGGATTTGTTAGAGGCCAAATAGACCCTACACTATTTCTACGGAGTGATGGTGACAATATATTTGTAGCCCAAGTATATGTCGATGACATAATTTGTGGCTTAAACAACAAGGGCTATTTAAATGAGTTCATTGGACACATGGAGAGCGAATTTGAAATGAGTCTAGTGGGAGAGTTGACTTTCTTTCTTGGACTTGAAATCAAGCAAACTTGCGACGGAATCCATGTGCACCAATCAAAGTATACTTAAGAAATGCTTCAAAAATTCAATATGAGTGATTCAAAAGAGGTAACCACTCCCATGGCTACAAACACAAGATTAGACAATAATGAGAGTGGTAAACCCGTTGATTTGAATCAAAATCGGAGCATGATAGGTAGTATGCTATACCTCACAGCTAGTCGACCTGATATACTTTTTGCTGTGGGTATGTGCGCTAGGTATCAAGTTTGTGCCAAGGAATCTCACTTAATTGCGGTTAAACGAATTTTGAGATACCTCAAAGGCACAATTGATGTTGGTCTATGGTACCCCCGTACCGAATCATTCGACCTAATTGGCTATACCGATTCCGACTACGCTGGATGTAAGTTGGATCGGAAAAACACAAGTGGGGGCTGCCAATTTTTAGGATCATCTTTAGTTAGTTGGTCAAGTCGGAAGCAACATTGTGTTGCTCTCTCCACGACCGAGGCAGAATATATTGCTATGGGTGAGAGTATATCGCAATTGTTGTGGATGATTCATACTCTAGAGGACTATGGATTGAGTTACAAGGGTGTGCAAGTGTTGTGTGACAACATTAGCACAATTAACCTAACCAAGAATCCAGTCCATCATTCTAGGACTAAACATATTGAAGTGCGTCACCACTTCATTAGAGATCATGTTGCTAGAGGAGATGTTGTACTCTCATATGTAGAGTCCAAATCAAATTTAGCGGCATTTTCACTAAACCACTCCCCGAAAATGAATTTAGTTTCTTAAGAAGGGAGTTGGGAATGTGTCGCGCTTCATAGACATCAAAATGCATTCAAAATCCTTCATGATTAGTTCTAATTGTTGGGATACAATTGGGTAACTTTGGGGATATCTCACAAAAACTATAAGGTTTACCAAAACGTTTTTGTTTGCTAGAAATGGGGTGAGATGTTAGGATCAACTCAATTTCTCAAAATGTCAATGCATCCCTTGAGAAATTAAGTTGACGAGATAAAAATCACTTCGGTGACCAAGTATGGGGAAAACAATGCATAACACATGTGTATTTGGCTCCATGATCATACTTGGACATTCCAATCAAGGAAACTTGATTGGAGACTTGAATTTGGTACAAACTTGGTTGATTGATTGTTGATTGAGTTTGACTCTACTTAGGTGGAGCAAAGTGATTTGCCAAAATCATAAGGACCTTTGATCCTTGTTCAGGGATCAATTTTAGTCAAGGGATCACTTCCAAGATCGATATTCTTCATCAGATCTTATCAGAAATCGAAGAGAAGTCTGAAACTGAAAGTTTCAGATCGTATCAGGGAATATCAGGAACCCTGATCGGTCACTGGACCGATCAGGAGTAGGGCTGATCGGTCCTCGGACTAATCTGGCGCCCTCTGTGGTGATCGGTCCACAGACCGATCAAAGGGGTCACAGAGACTTTGCGAAATTTTGTCTACACATTTTGTGCTCGCCTGGATCGGTCCCCAGACCGATCTGGCACCCTGTGGGGATCGGTCCACAGACCAATCAGGGGGGTTTCCTGAATACCCTTCAAACCCTACTGTCCGCTTCCTGATCGATCAGCCGATCGATCAGGAGCCTGCCTGATCGGTCACCCGACCGGTCAGGACCAAGCCAGTCCGATCAGGGCGGAGCCTGATCGGTCTGGGCGTTTCCAGATCGAACGGTGATCCGTTCGATTACATTAAATTTCGGTTGGTGGACCGATCCACCAACCTAATAACTTCGCGAAAACCCCTCATCTCCCAAGCCCTAGCGCCGAAACTCACTACTTGCGCCTCTTCATCCTGTGCGAGAGCCTTCCCTGCGTCTCCTTCTTCCTCTTGCGTGTGAGCTTCTGTGTGCGTGTGATCCTGAGAAGGTTTCCTGCGAGCCTTTCCTTGTCTTCTGGAAGTTCCCTTCTCACTCAAGGTCTTGCGCTCCTTTCTTGCGCCGAGAACTTTTCCCCTGCGCGAGCTCTCCTTCAAGCCTTCAGAATCTTCTCAAATCAACATCAATGGCACCTAAGTAAGCATTTTTGGTTAGTTTTTCTTGCAAGATCAGTTCATAGATTATGAGTTTGTGCTAATCATGATCTTCATTTTGTGCTGTGGTGTGTCTTGTGCAGTGACCCTATGTTTCTGTCGTGACCTTTCCTTGCCATGTTACTGATTAAATCTAATCATCTTTGCTCAATGCCTTACCCTTGTGTTCACTTGATTTCTCTTGTGTCTTTGATTACATGATCAAACTTGTGTTCACTTCACTGATTCAATTTGTGCCATGATAATCAACTTGTATCATGATTTAATCAATCCCATTTCATGCCGTGATCTTGTCTTGACTTTAACTCTACTGATTGAACCTACTCCTGATCATTCCAATTCATTAGAAGATCATCAAAGGGAAAAGAACCCTTGGAGGAAAGCTCAAAGGGCAAAGGCCCTTCATCATCTACACCTCCTTCGAGACCTCCACAACCTCTACATACTAGATTTCAAAACATTCATTATGCTCTAGCCTTCCAATGGCACAATTTCAAACTCATGCCATGTCGTACTGTGGACCAAACCTTCATTTACGAACATTGTCCAACAGTACGGCAAATCATTAAACACTATGACCTTCAATCCATTCTTTTCCTTGAAAGGCCAATCAACTTTGATTTGGTCTCTAAATTCTATAATAACATGGTCAGTGGGGAGGGCACGGGGTGGAGGACCCGTGTCGCCAGTGTCGACCTTGATTTTAATCTATCTGCTTTCCATGCCTTTCTTGGTTGTCGCCGGTCAGATAACAACTTCTCACTCTACCCTTATCTTCCTGATCCCCTTCCGGTTCCCTTTGATGGTGTCACTCCTGACTCCGTCTATGAGTATTTTCTAGGCCACCCCAGGCCAAGGGGTTTCGATGAGTGCGCCCATGATTTTTCCACATTTCCTGCTCTCCTCCTTTCCCCCATAGATTATGTTTTGTTTAAGATCATAACTAACTGTTTCCTCCCGACTACTTCGAAACACCTAGATAAAATTCACTCCTTCCACTGCTTGATGCTCTACGGGATGCATCAGTAGTTAGACTTTGACCCAGTGACTTCCATCACTTCTCCATCATCGTCCACAGTCAGAGGTACGGTCAGATAGTTTACATGCCGTTTGGCCATATCATCACTGCCTGGCTGCAGTCCGTTGGTATTGGCGTTTCCCGAGGCAGCATTGTACCCATGGTTCGCCAGGACTAAGATGGAAGGATCGGAGACGCGTGGTGGAGTTACCGGGAGCAGCCCATGACCAGGAGCAGCCCGCTGTTGCTGAGGATTATGATGAGTGGACTCCTGACCTACGCTGGCAGGTTGCGGAGCTAGAGCGGACGATGCAGCACGAGTTACATATTTTCGAGCTCTGGAGACAGGAGGTCAGCTCAGAGTTTCGGTCCTTCGATCGCCCCTAGATGCTCTAGCATCCGATGTTTCGGGGATTTGCTCATTACAGGAGACGTGGTATGAGAGTGGTACCATCATACATTTCTTGGAGCTGCGACCTCCAGCAGCTCTCCATCAGGGGATGTTATATACATTGATGATTCATCAGACGATGACCCTGTTGAGGGTTGATGCTATCTGATGGTTTGGATTGTATGACTTTTGGGTTGTCTGCCCCATGACTTGACTTTTATGGCTTTGTGCCATTTGCCTTGACTTTGATGCATTGATATGCGTCTGTTTATTTGGTCTTGTTGACTTTTCAGGCTATGTTTTAGGCCTTCCTTCTATAACTAGATTTTGCTATGATTATGCTTTACCATGTTTTATATGGTTGCCATGATTATGCTTTGCCATGCCTTATATGATTGCTATGATGATGCTTTGCCATGGTTATTGTTGGTTTGTATGATTGGTCAAAATATTGCTATCATTATGTATGCTTTATTACGCATGATTATGCTATGCTCCATGTTCATATGATACATATGCTTATTTTGCCATGTCTTATCATTGTCATATGTTTTCATATGTCCTCACACTTTTCATATCTTATGTTGTTTTGGGATACCCCTAGGGTTGAGGGGGAGTATGGTTAAACTTTACAGCCCCTCTAGACCCTTTTCGATGTTCGACAAAGGGGGAGAGTGTGATTGGTTAAGTTTAGGATGATCATGTTGTAGGGGGAGGATCCTGATTCCCCTATGATTCTGAATTTGAAGAAATTGATTGAGAATCCCTAAACTTAAAATCGGGTTGTCAAACAACAAAAAGGGGGAGATTGTTGATGCAGTCTGACCCTGATTGTTGTTTTGGTGTTGACATCGATTTTAGTTTAGGTTGATGATTATGATTATGATTGGGTTTAAGTCCTGGTCGTGGACTAGGCATACCTAGTGGGACTAGGTTTGATAAAATCCTAGCTTGGAGGGCTAGGTATGGAGAAGTCCTAACTTGGAGGGTTAGGTGTGAAAAATCCTAGCTTGGAGGGCTAGGTGTGGAAAAGTCCTAACTCGGAAGGTTGGGTGAAAAGTCCTAGCTTGGAGGGCTAGGTGAAAAGTCCTAACTTGGAGGGTTAAGTGAAAAGTCCCAACTTGGAGGGTTAGGTGTGAAAAATCCTAGCTTGGAGGGCTAGGTGTGGAAAAGTCCTAACTCGGAAGGTTGAGTGAAAAGTCCTAGCTTGGAGGCTAGGTGAAAAGTCCTAACTTGGAGGGTTAGGTGAAAAGTCCCAACTGGAGGGTTAGGTGAAAAATCCTGGCTTGGAGGGTCAGGTCCTAGCTTGGAGAGCTAGGTTGGATGAAACCCTAGCTTGGAGGGTTAGGTTGGAGTCCCTGGATCGGTCTGGTGACCGATTAGGGAGATTGGCACGGTGCTCCTTCGTGGATCGGTCTGGTGACCGATCCAGCGATGACTGATCGATCTGGTGACCGATCAGGGAGTATACGTTTCACTCACTGCACAGCTCCTGATCAGTCTGGTGACCGATCAGGGAGCCCACAGTGAGTTGAGTTCCCCTACTGATCTGCTCCTGATCGGTCCGGTGACCGATCAGGGAGCATCCAGTAGGTTTTTGGCAAACCTATTGATCGGCTCCTGATCGGTCTGGTGACCGATCAGGGAGAAATTGTGACCGATCAGACTGAACGATCAACTGTCGCGAGGTTTCTTACCCTGACCGATCAGGCTGGAGCTTGATCGGTCTGGGAGCAGCCTGATCGGTCTGGTGACCGATCACCCAGTGGATTCCGTGCGGGATTGTGGTAGGCTGGCTTCCGGATTGGTTTGGTAAACGATCTGCTGACCGGTTAGGGTGACCAATCATACGAGCTTGCGATCCCAAGTTTCTCACTGTGGACCGATCAGGTTGGAGCCTGACTGGTCTGGGATTGTCCTGATCGATCCGATGACCGATCACTTTAATTCAAATTGTATTGTCAGACGCTCTGATCGCGTCTGAACGTATCTAATTCTCTGTGCTTGATCTCTGATACTTGATTTACTGCTTGATATGTTGTTCTAATGGTCTGATTAAGCTGCAGGTGGCAGGGATGGATTCAAACACTCAAGGAGAGTCAAAGAATGTCTTTCCTTGGAGCAGGTTTGTCCATTTGCCATCTCAGGTTGCAACGGCTGGAGCTGCTGACTGGAGCTTGGCTGAGGGAAGCTCAGAGAGTCCAGGGAGAGCTCAGTGGTAGCTGGCGTTGGCAGGTGAGCAGCTGGAGGCTGCAGTGAGATGGTGTCACCTAACATTCAGTGGAGAAACAAAAGGAGCGTAGCGGAGAAGAGAAGAGGAGAGTTCTAGGAAGAGACTTCTGGCTTGAGTTCTTGCTGCGCGATCGTTTTCTCCACACTTTGCTTGTGCGATCTGCTGTTCCATCATCTTGAGCAAGCAACTGTGATCTTTGAAGCAACCCTCTGTTACTTGGGCACTTGGGAGAAGAGAAACAAGAAGCTTGAGTCCATCAGCGAGAAGACACGAAGAGGAGAGTCTTACGTGAGATCTGCGCTGGGTGGAGCTCAGAGAAGTTTGCTTGTGTTCTTGTGGTTCTAAGTGCTAAGTAAGATCCTTCTTGTGTTTCCTGTATTTTATGCTTCATCATCTTGAAACGTTGTGGAGAGGTTACTCCACCGAGAAGGAGGTTGCTGATTATCTGGATTTACCAGGGCTTGATCTGCCGATGATCAAGGGATCGCCCACCTTAAGGGCACGCCAAGGAGTAGGGGCAAGTTATCCCCGAACCTTGTAAATCCTCTTGTTAGCGTTCTTGTGTCTGCTCATAGTTTAGGGTTTAGTTTTCTGCAAATACTCTATTTTATTGTGCTTCCGCTGTGCTACTAACGATTGAAGTGCAGAAAATCGATAAGTGTTAAAGTCCAAGTGTTTGGCTATATTCACCCCCTCTCTCTAGCCATTCGAGTTCCAACAATAATAACCATAGAGCTCTATTGTGTATTTTTCATACCTAATAATCTGGAAGATGTGCCCTAATCGATCATGGGAGGCACATATTGGAGCAGTGGTGTCATTAACCTTAATCCTTATTATATTATCAAGAAACAATAGAATGTGTACCTGATTTTTTGAGAATAGTACCTCATTCTCTTGAATATATACCTGATTCTAAGCCAATTGTACTTGATTTCTTGAGCCATTGAGAACTAAAGAGGGTGTCTCGTACCTGAATACTCAATTTCTGACCAAGGATACTCAATCTGCTCAGGCACGTACTTGAATTTGGATGTTTCGTACCTAATAATCTGGCTGATGGACCCTAATCAATCATAGGAAGCAATTAACCTTAATCCATATCATATTATCATGGAAACAAGAAAATATGTCGATAAATATGAAAACTCACCATCACCAACCCCTTTTCATGATTTTGATTGTAGGTGTACACGACATAAGGTAATGTGAAAGACAGATACATGTATTTTTTCTCTTCTACTTCTAAGGTATTCACTATCATGCTAGGTTGTCTATGGTCATAATAACCATAGAGCTCTATTGTGTATTTTTCATACCTAATAATCTGGATGATATGCCCTAATCGATCATGGGAGGCACATATTGGAGCAGTGGTGTCATTAACCTTAATCCTTATTATATTATCAAGAAACAAGGGAATGTGTACTTGATTTTTTTAGAATAGTACCTCATTCTCTTGAATATATACCTGATTCTGAGCCAATTGTACTTGATTTCTTGAGCCATTGAGAACTAAAGAGGGAGTCTCGTACCTGAATACTCAATTTCTGGCCAAGGATGCTCAATCTGCTCAGGCACGTACTTGAATTTGGATGTTTCGTACCTAATAATCTGACTGATGGACCCTAATCAATCATGTGAAGCAATTAACCTTAATCCATATCATATTATCATGGAAACAAGAAAATATGTCGATAAATAAGAAAACTCACCTTCACCAACCCCTTTTCATGATTTTGATTGTAGGTGTACACGACATAAGGTAATGTGAAAGACAGATACATGTATTTTTTTCTCTTCTACTTCTAAGGTATTCACTCTCATGCTAGGTTGTCTATGGTCATGATAACCATAGAGCTCTATTGTGTATTTTTCATACCTAATAATCTGGAAGATGTGCCCTAATCGATCATGGGAGGCACATATTGGAGCAGTGGTGTCATTAACCTTAATCCTTATTATATTATCAAGAAACAAGGGAATGTGCACCTGATTTTTTTGAGAATAGTACCTCATTCTCATGAATATATACCTGATTCTGAGTCAATTGTACTTGATTTCTTGAGCCATTGAGAACTAAAGAGGGAGTCTCGTACTTGAATACTCAATTTCTGGCCAAGGATACTCAATCTGCTCAGGCACGTACTTGAATTTGGATGTTTCGTACCTAATAATCTGGCTGATGGACCCTAATCAATCATGGGAAGCAATTAACTTTAATCCATATCATATTATCATGGAAACAAGAAAATATGTCGATAAATAAGAAAACTCACCTTCACCCACCCCTTTTCATGATTTTGATTGTAGGTGTACACGACATAAGGTAATGTGAAAGACAGATACATGCATTTTTTCTCTTCTACTTCTAAGGTATTCACTCTCATGCTAGGTTGTCTATGGTCATGATAATCATAGAGCTCTATTGTGTATTTTTCATTCCTAATAATCTGGAAGATGTGCCCTAATCGATCATGGGAGGCACATATTGGAGCAGTGGTGTCATTAACCTTAATCCTTATTATATTATCAAGAAACAAGGGAATGTGTACCTGATTTTTTGAGAATAGTACCTCATTCTCTTGAATATATACCTGATTCTGAGCCAATTGTACTTGATTTCTTGAGCCATTGAGAACTAAAGAGGGAGTCTCGTACCTGAATACTCAATTTCTGGCCAAGGATGCTCAATCTGCTCAGGCACGTACTTGAATTTGAATGTTTCGTACATAATAATCTGACTGATGGACCCTAATCAATCATGGGAAGCAATTAACCTTAATTCATATCATATTATCATGGAAACAAGAAAATATGTCGATAAATAAGAAAACTCACCTTCACCAACCCCTTTTCATGATTTTGATTGTAGGTGTACACGACATAAGGTAATGTGAAAGACACATACATGCATTTTTTTCTCTTCTACTTCTAAGGTATTCACTCTCATGCTAGTTGTCTATGGTCATGATAACCATAGAGCTCTATTGTGTATTTTTCATACCTAATAATCTGGAAGATGTGCCCTAATCAATCATGGGAGGCACATATTGGAGCAGTGGTGTCATTAACCTTAATCCTTATTATATTATCAAGAAACAAGGGAATGTGCACTTGATTTTTTTGAGAATAGTACCTCATTCTCTTGAATATATACCTGATTCTGAGCCAATTGTACTTGATTTCTTGAGTCATTGAGAACTAAAGAGGGAGTCTCGTACCTAAATACTCAATTTCTGGCCAAGGATACTCAATCTGCTCAGGCACCTACTTGAATTTGGATATTTCGTACCTAATAATTTGGGTGATGGACCTTAATCAATCATAGGAAGCAATTAACCTTAATCCATATCATATTATCATGGAAATAAGAAAATATGTCAATAAATAAGAAAACTCACCTTCACCAACTCCTTTTCATGATTTTGATTGTAGGTGTACACGACATAATAAAGATGGAGGCTCGTACCTTATTACTCAATTTATGGACATGTATACTCAATTTGCTCAGACACATACTCAAATTTCAGACCTTAATACTCAAATTGTGTACTTGAAATTTTTAGAATAGTACCTCATTCTCTAGAATATATACTTGATTCTGAATCAATTGTACTTGGAAGGTTTTAGCAGTTGACAACTAATGATGGAGGCTCGTACCTTAATACTCAATTTGTGGACATGCATACTCAATTTGCTCAGACACATACACAAATTTCAGACCTTAATACTCAAGTTGTGTACCTGAATTTTTTAGAATAGTACCTCATTCTGTAGAATATATACTTGATTTTGAATTAATTGTACTTGGAAGGTTTTAGCAGTTGACAACTAATGATGGAGGCTTGTACCTTAATACTCAATTTGTGGACATGCATAATTAATTTGCTCAGACACATACTCAAATTTCAGACCTTAATACTCAAGTTGTGTACTTGAATTTTTTAGAATAGTACCTCATTCTCTAGAATATATACTTGATTCTGAATCAATTGTACTTGGAAGATTTTAGCACTTGACAACTAATGATGGAGGCTCGTACCTTAATACTCAATTTATGGACATGCATACTCAATTTGCTCAGACACATACTCAAATTTCATACCTTAATACTTAAATTATGTACCTGAAATTTTTAGAATAGTACCTCATTCTCTAGAATATATACTTGATTCTGAATCAATTGTACTTGGAAGGTTTTAGCAGTTGACAACTAATGATGGAGGCTCGTACCTTAATACTCAATTGGTGGACATGTATACTCAATTTTCTCAGACACATACTTAAATTTAGACCTTAATACTCAAGGTGTGTACCTGAAATTTTTAGAATAGTACCTCATTCTCTAGAATATATACTTGATTCTGAATCAATTGTACTCGGAAGGTTTTAGCAGTTGACAACTAATGATGGAGGCTCGTCCCTTAATACTCAATTGGTGGACATGTATACTCAATTTCCTCAGACACATATTCAAATTTACATTGCAAGAGTAAAAACCAACACTAAATTGTCAAATTTGATTAGTGGCAGTGGACACACTAAAGAGGGAGGCAGTTCTCAATTGTGCTTACAGAATATAAATCAATATTGCCACATAATTAAAACCAACATGTATCTGTCATTACTAACAGAATACATTGTTTTACATAAGTAAGCCATAAGTCTGTCATTACACCAGAATAAAAACCAGTATTGCTAAAATCCTGTACAAACCAACATCTGTACCAGAAATTTGAAACACCACAATCTGTCATTACTAACAGAAGGCAAATTTGAAATAGAAGGCAAATTTGAAACACCACAATCTGTCATTACTAACAGAAGACAAATTTGAAATACCACAATCTGTCATAAGAAGGTAAATTTAAACATAACTGTACCAGAAATCATAAGAAGCATATAACTGTACCAGAAATCATCTCCTTAACATAACTGTACCAGAAATCATCTCCTTAACATAACTGTACCAGAAATCATCTCCTTAACATAACAGTACCATAAAACTGTTGGTGCAGGAAGCACCGTATCGAACCTTGTTTTGATATTGGCAAAGGGTTCAAAGTTAAGTACTATTTGTGATCTAATAAAGTTACTCAAGTGTGTAGGAAAGTCCTAGGTAATCTAGGCAATAAGTCCTGGCTGTGGGCTGGGCAACTAAGTCCTGACATAAGGTTGGGCAATAAATCCTGGTTGTGGACTGGGCACTAAGACCTGGCCGAGGGCTGGGCACCGAAGACCTGGTTTGAGGAATTGGGCACTAAGACCTAGCCGAGGGCTGGGCACCGAAGACCTGCTCGGAAGGTGGGCACTGAGACCTGGTCGCGGATTGGGCACGAAGACCTGGTGAGTAAAGCTGGGCAAAAGTCTAACCGGAGGAGCTGGTTGGCAAAAGGTAAATTCTCCTGAGAGGAGTAGGTGAGGGCGCGTTCCCCATCGAGGGAACAGTAGGCGTCGGCTCGACCTAGGGTTCCATTTTGGGATACCCGAAGTCAGAACCAAGACAGCTACGGCTGTAAAAAAACCTAACATTTCTTGCCTTGTTTGTTGTAGAACTAACCTTGGATGCAGGGACCAAAAGAATGTGTTTCTGCAACTCAGAACGCCCCAAAGGAGAGGGGCAGCAGCTGGGCAAGGCGCCCGGAAGGTCCCAGGCGCCCAAGGTCAAAGTCAAACGAGCAGTTGAGCAAGGATCGCTTCGGAAGCTCACTGGGCCAAGCGCCCTCAAGCTCCCGGCGCCCTGATGGTCCCGGGCGCCCTGGATGCCTCGGGCGCCCTGGGTCCAAGCCAACCAAGCAATCGAAGCGAATTCAAGCGAGAAGCCAGCAGACCAAGTCAACTGGGGCGCCCCCGTCAGCTCCGAGCCCAATTCTGGAGGGATAAGCGCTGACCGAGCTTCGGATGAGAGTTCTCAGATCCGAAGGCACGTGTTAGGCGCCCCCCAGGAGTGCTATAAAAGGGGCTCGACCCCTAAGGCTTCAGAATCAACTTTTCAACGCCTCTACACTCTTCGACTCAAGCGCTCTGCTCAGAAAACCTCCAATCTCGAGATTCAAGCGCCGATGACGACCCTCTGCTCCGAAGTATTATCCACACCGGGCGTCGGTAACGAAGAGTCTAATTTTGTTTACTGCACTACAACTGTAACATTTTCTGTAAACATTTGCGCACATATAGAATTGCCCGCAGTAAATGGTCAAGGACCGTGGGCCTTGGAGTAGGAGCCGACCGCGACTCCGAACCAAGTAAAAATCCTTGCGTTCTGTGTGTTTGTTTTAATTTCCGCTGCGTATTCTCTTAACTTCTAATCTGAAACGTTTTCACGATATTCACCCCCCCCCCCTCTATCATGTTTTCTCGATCCAACAAAAACATCTACAATACATCTGAATTTGGTTACACAAAAAGGTAAATTTGAAACTCCAATACATCTGCTTGAGCATAAGAAGCAGATAAGGTTGTCTATCTTCAGATGGTTTACATCTTAGTCAAATACCAACATTGCTTTACATCTTAGTCCATTACGTTTTTTAACAATCCTTTCTCATCTGATAATATATTTGAAGAAACCCGGGCCCGATAAGCGTCTATGTTGACATGATATTGAAAACTCCAGATATCATCAGTGTCATAAGAGAGGCACTCCACCCACAGCAAATGTAGACACCACAATCAACGGTAGCGCCTTGATGACGACAATGTTCTTTCACCACCTCTTCACTACCTATGGCAAATGCATGAAGATGCAAAATGCATCCAGCCAAAAACCTAGCCTGCAAAATAGTAAATGCTTTAATACTGTGATCTGTTAAGATATATTGGAGTAGAATATTGTCAAACTCACATAAACTTTAGCAGTCCTAAATGCAAATGAATCAGGGTTTGAATTCCACAATTTGAATTTCCCTTCAGCTGGATTAAAAACCAATAAATACCAATGCCATCTATCATTAATTAGGAAAATGATATATCTACATTTTCTAAATAGATCTTCATTTAGTTCCTGTAGTTTGTTCCTCGTTGTGGATGTCAACCTTGCAAGGAAAGCACCATAATCTGCTTTGTGTATCTGCCTATATTTGCCATATTTCTGCAAATGCTGTAAGACTTCTTCTACACATTGAAAATAAGATATAATCATGTTTGTTAATCTAATAAGAATTAAAAATCAAATATCAACTATCAATTATCTCAATTTGCTACAAACCTATACGTTTGTGTCCATACAGTAAATCTCAAATCCATAACTTGGACTGTGTTTTTTATAATATTCATATACACATTTATGATTTGACTATCAACAGGCTCACCAAACAAAAAAGGACAAAATGTAGCTCCAGTTAAGCTTAGGAAATCATCTTGCCATATGACAACACTGCGGGGAGTAAAAAATAACATTACAAAATTGATAAGAAGTGTTTAGCAAAATTTCAATTATTGAAAATAAACCTACTCCAATTCTTCCCTACTGAGAAAGTCTGTCAACAATTTTTTCTCTTCTTCAGCTGCTTCTTGATGTCCACAAAAATCAGTTCTCTTTTTATATACATCCAATGTAGTCTTGGGTGGACTCTCCCAATCCTTAACATCTACTATCAAATTTACCTATATAAAAACATACTTAGTAATGTACGCTAAAATCTATACGTAGTTAGTAACAATATACAATAACATGCAAAAACAAGTAAATTTCAAAATAATGAATCTCGGATTTATACTTCATCTACCTGTTTTTTCCCCTTCCTCTTACGTTTTGGTGTTGAGCTAGGACGAGTCACAAACATAGACTCCTTTCTTTTCGGCACACGATCAGCTCTACACCTCACAGTATCCACAATGGAAGATTGAAAGTGGCTGATGTTCTCTGCTTTCGAAGTACCAATGTCACTGCCAGAAACTTTCTCTTTATTCAAATCAGAAATAACATCTTTTATCACCAAATCAACATTGTCATCAATGTTGGCAGTTGTCAATTCCACATTCAACTTCTCCAACCCAGCAAGTTCATTTTCACCACCCACTTCAACCTCAACAATCTTAGTCTCTTCGAAAATCAATTCCTCACTAACTTTTTTGGCCTCCAGCTCAGTGCTCTTAACAGCAACAATTGGTTCAAGCAACCTCTAGGGTATTAGAAATTCCAGAACATCTCAAACAAAGTGGCACCTGAAAAATATAAGTAATGTAGTCAAAAATATGTTGTCATCATTATTTAACATAATAATTTTATTGTTTCTATATTTAGAGAATAAGTTACCTGCTTGCCACTTAAGAGTATCTTCTCCTCCGGAAATGGTACTATATCTAATACCTTTTCACAATTATAAATAAAATGTCACTTCTACAATCATATCTACAAAAAACATACTAAAAACATAACAACTTACCCTACTAAAACCAATTCTACAAAATAAACTCTCAGCAACATCATCTTTAAGTGATATCTTACTCCTTTCCCAGCGAAACAACCTGGGAAAACAACATAAAGAACGTGCATATCCAAATGAAGGAATTCTTTCATACAATCATTCCTGAATACATATAGAGAGAGAGCAATATAATAATATTAAACATATCACAATTGCACTTGAAATATTAAAAACTCACCATCAAACCTACAGTACAACCATCTAAATACATTTTGCAACCAGCCTTTCCTTTGCCATTACCGGTATGCAAGATAATTTGGTGGCACAAAAATCTATATGTTGCATCTCCCCATGAATAATCAAAGAACCTCGTCAAGTTATCAATGTAGGACATAATAAATCGAGGAGTGGAATAGTTGCTAACTGGAAAAATAACACAGTTAAATAGAAGATAAATAAACAGCCTAACAAAATCATCCACTTCAGATTCCTTCTCAGATCCAGCTAATGACCGCAAATTATCATGAATCATGGTCCTATTCACGTTGCCAACTTTCCCTCCAAATAGCCTAAGAACAAAATTGGACTCCATGCTAGCATCAAGATCAACCGGTTGCCCCACATGGGCCAAACCAAGGACAATGCTAAACTCAGTCGAAGTGAATGGAACTACAATGTTGTCATAAAAAAAAAAGAACGAGAAGGCAATAATTGGAATCTCTTTAAAACTAAATCAACTCTGGTACTACTGATAGGTATCTCAGGCATCTCGAGCCATGGAGCAAGTGGAGTGCTTTTAATCCTCTCTTTTTGCTTATCACTCATAATTGGTACCACCTCACCCAGTACATCTTTGAAATATCCAGGAGAGCAACGGGGACAAGATTGTTTGCTACTCTTAGTCTTTCCCTCATCTTTCATTACTCTCTTCCCCTTATCTTTCACCATAGATTTAGCCTTAGCCTCCCTTGTGCTCTGTGTAAGAGCTTTTTTTCTCATATCTGCATAAAAAAGTAAATTCATCGAAAATAAATTAAGTTATCAGCCATACCATCATGTACAAACCATACAAAATTAGGTATCATACCACTTAAATTCAGTATCTTATTTAGTTTATTGATAATAATTACATAATCACCACATAACTCATTCAATCATTCAATTAGAGAAGATAAAACACAAACACATTTACTCATTCATACCTTAAAGTACAAATCCTAACCTTTTGCCCATCAAAGTGCTTAAATTGGGATAATCACTACAAAATACACAGATATCTCATTCATTACTTGAATTTAAGAAGATATAATAGAAATACATTCAGATAAATTATAATTTAAACACCACAAACCCTAATTTTATTCAACCTAACAAAATCAACAACACCCATGAAATAAAATTTCGAATTTTGACAGAATTTTACAGAAACATACGTAAACAATTATCTTAATTTCATTCTACAAACAAGATTAACCAAGAGGTCAAAATCTAGGGCACAGAAACAAAACCGACCTTCTACTTGAGATATATCTGTTTCTGCCTTTGGAATACACGCAGACCACTTCTTCGCGTTAGTATTCCTCTGGTTGTACCGATTACCACTTTTTTACTTCTTCAAACTCGACGTTCGTCGACGATTCTTGGGTTGAAGGTGAAAGCCGGGTCTTCACTTGGTCGAAGAAGACCGACACTTCGAAGATGCGGTTCTTGGGTTGAAGGTGATAGGCGGGTCTTCCTCTGCCTGTCGCCTCTCTGGTTTTTGTGTTCAATGCTCACCGGAAGTGATTTCGACGATCGTCAATTTCGTTCGACGCAGCTCCAAGCCGGGAAGAAGACACACGGAGTAGAGAGCGTTTGAAAGTAAAGGGAGGGTAATTCGATAAATTCATACGAGAGGGAGTTAAGTCAAACGATCAGGCGTTGTCAGGGAGTAGAAATGAAAATTACTTGTCACGAGAACTGAAGCGTAATTTATATTTTTGATCGGGGATATAAGAGAAAGTTTCCCTTTTTTTAATTGTTGTCCAACGAAAAAAACTTTTCAAATATTTTTTATGAGGACTCACTCAACAGCCGTGTGGAAAGGAACTCCGCTCGTGCGGGAAGCCATGAGTGTGTCGGATCCTAGTTCTCACTTTCTGAAACAGCAAACACAATCATAGCGAATGAAAACTGAGCACGTAATTATTTGTCCGCCAAATGCGATCCTACGAGCTCCCGAAACGAAAGCGCGAGAAGAGAGAGAGAGAGGTATATATAGGGAAGAGGGAGGGACAGACGAGAAGAGAGAGAGCGCAAAGCGAGCATCCTGGAATCCCTGCTACTTTTTGCCCCCAAATGCCATTCCGATTACCGACTGGAACCCCTCTCGCGGTTTGATCGGCGAGCGAAGCATTCGCCGCGAAGTTTTCGCTCAAAAATCTGCTTCTTTTTCGCCTCTTCTCTCGCACTTCCGCACAAAAATGATTTTCTCACCTCCTCGAAATAGCCCGCAGGGCGAGGTATTTGCCATGGAGTTATCGGAGGCTTGAGCCACCTTTCTGCCGACCATTCTCTAGTTTTTTCTCTGTTTGTTTGGTTTCGGCTTCTTTGGTTCCCGGTCCGCTGGAGGGAGGAGGAGGACGGTGGCCATGGAGTTGAGCTTGTGGGCGCAGCTGCACGAGCGTCTGCAGGGGTTGGCGTTGACGACGTCGGATCATGCCTCGGTGGTTTCCATCAACCTCTTCGTGACGCTGCTCTGCGGATGCATCATAATAGGTCACCTCCTTGAGGAAAACCGCTGGATGAACGAGTCCATCACCGCTCTAGTCATCGTGAGCTATTTCTTCCTTTAGCGTTCGCGCCGCTCGATGCGGATTTTTATTTCTTTTAACGCTTTTCCTCTTGCAGGGAGTGTTCACTGGATTCTCCATCCTGCTGTTGACCAAAGGGAAGAGCTCGCATATCTTCATCTTCAGCGAAGACCTCTTCTTTATTTACCTTCTTCCCCCAATTATATTCAATGCCGGGTAATCTTCCTATCTGTCATCTAAAAGGAAATAATGCTTAGAGAAGAAGCTCCATATTAGTCATGGTTCGTCGGAACGGACGTGGAACGGCCGGAACGGGCATTCCGGCACGGGAACGCCTCACGTCGTTCCAAAGTTCCGGTGAATAACGTGGCTTGCCTTGAAACGCCGTTCTCGGACGTTATAACGGCAAAAGAACGGATCGGAACGGCCGGAACGGAAAGGCAGCGCCTTGCTGCCTTTTCTCCGGCGGCGGTTCACGGTGGCAGGCTATCGGCGGAGATTATTCTCCGGCTGTTCGAGATGGGAAAGAACGAGGAGTGTCAGTCGGCAGTGATGCCTACGGTGCGCCGGGAAGGAGGAAAACAAACCGGGAAATATTTGCAGTGCGGCCGGTGATGATTCCCGTCGGCTACTCGCGAGCAGAGCGACATCGGTTTGGACGGCAGCGGAGGCACTGTGGTGCGAACCGCAAGAGAAGCTTTTGCTTTGTTGAAAAGTTAGGTTTTAATTAAAACTATATATTAATAATTCAAATTAACTCTCAAAATAATTTAATAAAACCTAAAGAAATTATTTCCTAAAATTCCTAAATAAATTTTATATAAAATTGAAAATTCCTAAATAAATTTTATATATTTATATTTATTTATTTTAATTATCTTATTATTATTAATCAAATTAAAAATATTACTATTATTATTAATTTGATTAATAAACTTATTTAAATATAATTTTAAATGAAACGATATATATATATATATATATATATATATATATATATATATTATATATATATATCCGCGCTGCTACCGTTTTATGACATGATATTGGAACTGAAACGGTAGAGTCCACAACGATCGCTACGACCGTTCTTGCAAACAATGATATTAGTCTCTCTCTTTCTCCCCCATTTCTAGTGGTTAATTTTTATTTTTATTTTATTTCCATTCCATGTATAGTCATTCACTGGACAACCGCTATGGGGATTTAAACCGCTATGGGGATTTGAAATTGATATTTTGTTTTTATTGATGTTAATGTAAACCGCATAATTTAAAAGTTCTTGGTTTCAGTTCCTTGTTATACTCAGGTTTAGGCTTTTTCTTTCCTCTTTTTATGCATCCTTTAATATGACATCTGCGACATGGAATAATGATCCTCGCAACCTGTGAATCTTTAGTTCTGATATTGTCAGCGATTGACTACAATGAAAGCTATCCTTTAGATGACTACAATCAAAAAATATTTTAACAGATTCTCAATTACTACTTTAGCTGGTTTTTTCTAGTATCTTAACTAATGGAACACAACCATTTGATTAACTTGGTTATTTCCATCCAAAACTTTGTCTCCTGCATTTACTGAAATTGGCAACATTCTTAGCATCTCCTCTGGTCTTGTTATTTCTATTTATCTGGTGAACATTCTTGAATAATTTAGTTTCATTTTGAATTTCTAAAATAGGTTATCATTTGATACCTCTTGTCTTAGTTACCCTTGGTCTGTTGACAATGATAAAAAAAACGAGAGAAAACATGGCATTAGGCGCTTCCAATTAACTTGCTTGATTCTGAAGTGTTTTTTTTTTGTATTTTCACTGAAATTAACCTGATTAAATGCTTGCATGATAGGGGAGCAGAAAACCACAAATATTCTGATCAATGCCAGTGTGACTCTTTTGTAACTGAACTTTTAGTTGTGCACATGTAGCGTGCAAATCATAGTTTTAGATAGTCATATCCCACTAGCCTCTACTGAGAAATGATGTCTATAAATGCAGCCTAGGATATAACACAAGTCTGGAGAATAGGATTTGTACCTTCTCGAGATCATATGGACTTGTGCAAGTGCATGAATCACCCTTGCCATATTCTTGCAAGCATAATTGAGCCTAATTGCTAGTATTTGCTGTTTAATATTATGCAACTGACGAGAACCAGAATGGAAACTTTACTATTTACTTCCTCTATGACAAGTGACGGTGATGATTATTTTTTCCTTCATGATGGAAGAGAGTAGTATTCAAGTTTTTCTGTCACGTGGAATGTTATCTGAATACTGTGATGTCTCTTATTACTTAATTTTTTCATGTTAAAAGTCTTGAACAATAAACCTTGCATGTACTTTCTATGTGCATATCATTTACTCTAGCACCCTTGGTATAAAAGCAATTCTCCTCTGTTTGCTAAAGAAAATGATAGTTTCAGGCATTCGAGACTGATTACTTTTTCTTTATGACCAGGTTCCAAGTAAAAAAGAAGCAATTTTTCCACAACTTCATGACTATAATATTGTTTGGTGCAGTTGGGACATTAATATCCTTTTTCATAATTTCCATCGGTAAGTTATTTGAGATCAGTTGCATTGTTCTGTTTTACTATGGACAAACTTGTGATTGTTTTAACAAACTATTTTTTGGGCCATCAAACTCGATGTGCTTTTGTCTGTTTATTTAACTTTGGGTCCTTATCACACTCGTTGATTCTGAACGCAGGGGCAATTGCATCATTCAGAAAAATGGATATCATCTCATTAGAAATCAGAGATTTTCTTGGTGAATTTCTCTATTACCCTTCTCTTGTTGTTTGCTACATTACTTAGATATATTTGGTTATCTGCAATAAGTTTAGTTCCATTTGTGAGTATGCTTTTATTCATGCAGCAATAGCAGCAATCTTTTCTGCGACCGATTCTGTTTGTACATTGCAGGTCTTGAATAAATTAACAGCAATTTGTTCATTGTATGTACCTTTTAAAAATAAAGATTAATGGTACTCATAATACTGTTTCTTCCAAGACAGGTTCTTAATCAGGATGAAACCCCCTTGTTGTACAGCTTAGTATTTGGCGAAGGTGTGGTTAATGATGCCACATCAGTTGTACTTTTCAATGCAATTCAGAATTTTGATTATGCGCATATGGATGCCAATATTATCTTAAAGTTGTTGGCAAATTTTGGACACTTATTTTTCTCCAGCACCCTCCTTGGAGCATTTGTGAGTTTTGTTTTCTCATGCTATTTGACTTAGTATCATGCCTTGATTTACTAATGTTTTTTAATACAAATTTTATGATGATATATTTACTCTGTTAATTTCAGGGTGGATTGCTAAGTGCATACATCATTAAAAAATTGTACATTGGCAGGTCTGTTGAAATTTGATAGATTTTGCATGTCTCTCTAATTTTGATTACAAATTTTGCAACTGATGAATTTTTTGGGTGAAACTGATTCCTTCAACTTTCAAATCTTCCGTTTGAGTGTCTTTGTTCCACTTCTTAGGCACTCTACTGATCGTGAAGTTGCACTTATGATACTCATGGCATACCTTTCCTATATGCTGGCAGAAGTGAGATTCTTGTTTAATTGTGCTGAAGGAGTCAGAGAATCTACACATTTCAAATTAGGATTTGAGTTGCTATGTACTAAGCCATTTGTTCTATTTTTCAGTTGTTAAGTTTAAGTGGCATTCTCACAGTCTTTTTCTGTGGGATAGTAATGTCTCATTATACCTGGCACAACGTGACAGAGAGCTCAAGGGTTACCACCAAGTATGTATTGTTGGCTACTTAATGCATTATCGATTGACTAGCTACATCTACATGATCATGAATTTTCTATTTGATTTTTCTTTCTCCATTGCTTTTTCCTTACCACTTGCTTTGATTCCAGGCATGCATTTGCCACATTGTCATTCATTTCGGAGACATTCCTCTTCCTGTATGTAGGAATGGATGCAATGGATATTGAGAAATGGAAGTTCGTTAGTGACAGGTACGCTGCAGTACACCTCCTGGCCAGTCTCTTTTCATTTTTGCTGCTTAGTTTGTGATGGAACAACTTCACAATTTTGTAATTTATGCACCCAAAGTTCTCTCTTTTGAAGTTTGTTTGAGCATAATCTCTTATCTACCTTCTAGATTAACAAACAGTTTCTAATCAATGGTTTATTGGTGGATTAGTGATTTATTTATTTGGGTTCTTTGCATCTTGCAGTCTGTAAGCAACTATTTAAGGGTAAACGTTTGCTTTTGTACTCCAGTATACCATATCTTATAGCTAATTGTTATGAAAAGATTAGCATGCCGGTTGGTGTTTATTGTGCACTCTTTCTTTGATGTTTATTTTATAAAGGTAGCCTTACTTTGTCACTTGTCTGACGGCTTTTGGTACTTAGTATGTATATATATGCATTATAAATTAATTTATTTTATTATTTTATGCAGCCCTGGAAAATCAATTGCTATTAGCTCGATTCTTCTTGGCTTAGTTATAGTTGGCAGAGCTGCTTTTATTTTTCCACTCTCATTCCTGTCCAACTTAACAAAGAAGTCTCCAGACGAAAGAATTCTATTCAAGCAACAAGTCAGTGCATAAAATTCATATTCAATGTTTTTTTTCTCCTTTTGGTTCTATTTAGCAGCTGGTGCTATCTGTTTGACAGATTACAATATGGTGGGCAGGTCTCATGCGAGGTGCTGTGTCTATAGCACTTGCTTACAATCAGGTTAGCTCTGGTTTGTTCGCAGTCCTTGCTCTTGTTGGCAGTTACTTGAGATTTCAAGCTTCAACTCTCAGATATTCAATTTCTAAGTTGCACTCACATTTAGACCAATTGAAAAACAAAAAGATCTTAAGTTTGAGTTTACCCCACTATAGTTTCTTTTTGAATATGTAAGATCTCCTGGTGGTTGACTAGAAAATGCACCTGCATTGTGATTCAAAATCATCTTAAAACATGATCTAAAAAGATACTAAAACAAAAGAAAGGATCCAGATCTCACCATGAGAGTGAATGCTGAATCTTTTCTCCTTTCTAAAAGCTACGGCTAAAACTGCTTTCCATAATCTTTAGGTATTTCAAATAGTTTATTGGTACAATTTATATGGTTGTGCCCTTACCTTCCAAAAAATCGGTAGCCACCATTCTTGCATTTGTTTGCAGTCTATTTTAGGAGCCATCTTCGTTTAATAACATGCTCAGCCTTTTGCATTAGAAGAAATTATAAGATCCATCAGAGATTCTGAAGTCATAGGTTGCCTCTTACTTCTGGTGAATGGTGACAACCCTGAGGTATTTCCTAGTGATATGCATATGCTTAGCATTAAACATGAGTTGCTCTAAATACTTCTCATTTGCTAGACCGCTTGCGCATCTAACTTTCCACAATCTATGCTCTTAAAGGATATTAAGTGGGCATTTGTTTATGTACTTGTGGATCATGAAATAGTCATGCTACTAGATATCCAAAAAGCCACCAAAACAAAGGTCTCAGGCAAAGAGATTGATCTCACCATCCTGCCTGTTATTGTTATTTGCTTGGAAAGCAGTATACTCTGTTGCATACATGTACCTTCAGATTAACCAAATCTATTCATGACTATAAACTTTATGTTCCTGAAGAATCTTGAGTTTCTTATGTTGTGGTTCAATTCTAGAGGTTTAATCATGATCTTTGTATCTGATTAGTCTCCATCTCTTACCTATAAATTTCATGCTTGTTCTTATCCTTTGTATTAGACAAGTTTAATCTATTCATCTTGAGAATGTATATCCATTTGTCTTCATAATTCCTTATCTTATTAAATTTGTAGTTTGCAAGATCTGGCCACACACAACTACGAGGGAATGCATTTATGATCACCAGCACAATTACAGTTGTTCTCTTCAGCACTGTGGTAAATAGCTGCTCCCACCAAAATGTCCTCTACATTATTGATGCCTCTTCTTCAAATTTAAATGTGTTTCAAACAATGATAATCATTTTTCGTTTTCTGATCAACTATTACAAACTCTAGCATATCAACGACAATGATCCATCTATTTCATTGTTATTGCCATCGTTATCAAAACCATGTTTTCCTAAACTAAAATGAGTTATCTGTGTGCTTTTATTTTACTCGAATAGTGTGAGACCCCGGTACATTATCTTCAAATTCAGTTAATGTATGTACTTGGAAAATTATCTTCTCAATTATCCTTTTCCAAGGACGCATAGAAATCTATTTTAGCATTATCTATTGCTTTGAAAATTCACAACATTCACTTTTCTCTTGTTTTTTTTAAACTTGTACATGAAATATCAAAACGCTCGGATGACTTTGCTTTGATGTCTTAGGTTTTTGGATTGATGACAAAACCTCTTGTGAGGTTCTTATTGCCTAACAATTCAAAGCACACGATGAGCATGTCTTCGGAACCGTCAACACCGAAGTCTCTGTGTGTGTCGTTGCTATACAATTTGCAGGGAACAGAGGCTGAAGCCGAAGCAGAATCCGTACACCGTGGACCTGGCCTCCGGATGCTCCTAAGTAAACCTTCTCATACAGTTCATCACTACTGGCGCAAGTTTGACAATGCTTTCATGCGGCCAATGTTTGGTGGTCGAGGTTTTGTTCCCTTTTTCCCTGCTTCACCTCCTGATGAGGGCCTTCAAGGGTTACCATAAGCTAACAAAGAGCATACGTTAAGAGTAAAAAAGGGCTGAGTTGGGAAAAAAAAGAAGACTAAAATTCAATAGTTTTGCTGAAACTTTCCAATTTGCAGTGACAGTTCTTGACCTTGACCTCACCATTGATCAGTTCTTGTTGGCCATTCTAGCGGCAGATCAATGTGTGAAACATGCAAATGTTGTCACCTAGATACTTGGTGAGTATTCTGTAATTTTTGTTTATATATACATAAATATATATTTCTTTTGAAATTACACGGTGCATTTTAAAGTCCAAGGTTTAGAGTGTTCAGGCTCACCTGTTGTATCTGCAATCCTTTAGGAATTGACTCTTGTATGCAAACATAATATTATGAAGAATGACAGGCTTGCCTATACTTCATTGTGGTTATCTCATCTGATGTTGTAAGAATTTTGCATACATACAGATGAAACTTGTGTCGGCAGTTATTCATTTCTTCGGGTTCTAAGTTGGAGGATGACTCTAAAAATGTGCGCTAAAAATGATTACTCAAGATGGATGAGGGTCTGAAGCTTCTTGCAGTCATAGGCAATCTGTTGATTTAGTAGGTTGAAGAACATGTGTTTTAAGAACTCGAGCTGAAAAATAACTTTGGCATTTGAAAGTATAACAACACAGATCTAGTAGGTTGTATTGTACACAGATTGCCACAAGATAATCCTTTTAACATATATGAAGATCACCCCACTCAAGTTCAATAAACTTAATTAGACAAAATGATAACAACCAAACAATTCGCCAGTACAAAAGTTTCAATAATTAGTCACAAAGGCATAAAGATAATATTGCAGGTCAAACTATCAGAAGTAAATTCCTGGTAACTTTGAACCCTATAGAAACAATCTCATCATGCCATATGATCATCATTAAGCTAAGTTGGTCAAAACCTTTTCAGCTATCTATAAAATTCTAATGAGATAGTGCTAAATCCCCCAACCAATGTCATGTGGATGGATTTTCCGGCATAGGAATATGGACACCAGGCCTGGATTCCCATCCTCTCTTCTTTCTGTAAGATTCAATTGTTTCTAATCTTACTCTTTCATGAAAAGCATCAAGAGGTCCTTTTGTGGATCTCTGGGGGAAAAAAAAAGGAAAACAGAACAACAGCATATTGCATCAGCTCTTTCAGGTCTCAGTCAAATGCAAAGCATAAGTTAGCATTGAACTCAAAATTCAAAATTCTACCTTAGGAACAGATAATTTAGGCGGAGCTTGAACAACTTCACCAAACACTATCTCGTCACGACCAGGAAAGTCCCGGACATCATCAATTTTGGGCCTTTTGTTTTTCTTCTTCTTTGCCTCTAAATATCTTAGGATCAAAGAAAAAAGCACATATGAACATTGAAAAGTTTTTTAAAATGAAATCCTAGGAAATATATAGCTCCCAAGAAACCAATATGTACAGGGAATTTAAAAATGATTCCATTCTCTTCTAAGATAATGGATTCATCCAAATTTAATAAAACTTAAGCAGTAACTTACTCTTTGCGTTTTTTCTTCCTTGAGAGACCAGCAACTTGATCCATGTTCACAAAGCGTAGGTCCTTAGGCACCTTTCTTTTTTGTTTCCCCTTTCCCTCACCATTTAAGAATTGAGTTTTAATTGCATCATCATTATTTAAACGGTCTTCCTTTATTGCCGGGATGCCATCTTTGTTTTCAGAACTTGTTGTAGATGAAGACTCATTTTTGTTCAATTTCTGTAATTACAATATCAATTAAATTTAATAAGCAATCAACCAAACTAGGCAACTAAAGTACAAAAGTTATTGCAGGAACTGCATGAACACAGAATGAAATAATTCTATGGGTTATAAAGATGAATTAGAAATTGACTAGGATTTGAAAAGGGCGATTTAATTTGCAGAAGTATCTCATACAGAACTAATAATTTGAACTTGAAGATAAGAATTCAGTGAGTGCATTGGATTTTGGAGGAACCATTTCATTGAATCCAATATTCATGAAGAGTCAGGACCATAATTAGCTATATTGGATACTTGAACACATGTTAAAAGACATGATAAAGAAAGGTGGAAGGAAAACAAAGAAACTTGGCTCCTTTTAGTCTAACATTGCGTTTCAAATTGATACATAAAACTTCTTAAGATTAACTATTTAGACATCGCCACCTACTACCTTGGTATGCATTTGGCTCCCTCTTGAACTTCAAGATGATATCGAAGTCGATCTCTGTCCACTAACAATATTGGGTACAAAAAGGCATCCTTAATTTACCTAGTAGGCGATCCAGGAGGAAGGTCGTCTACCTCTAAAATTAGTCGGGCGAAGCCCGGACACCTAGATTAGCATTTTTTATTTTACAAAAAGACATCCTATAGTAGGTAAAAAGAATGAAGAAGACGAAAAACTTCATTCCTCTAGTCTCACATTGCTAAGTGAGACTCCTTACACATGCTTAACTATAAATGGGATATCAATAGGTCTTTCACCTAAGTTGTATTAGCAATTGTTGTTGGATTGGACTCCTCTTGGAATTAAGATGGTATTGTTAGCCTCTCTAATGATGTTGGACTCGATATGTTAACGTCATGTTAAAAGAGGCAAAGCCAAAAAAACTAGAGTTCTCTACTCCTTTACCACTGCGTTGCAAATTGAGGCTTCTTAAGGATGCTTAAATATCATGCAGTCATACATCTAAAGTGCTTTGGTATTTTCACTTAAATATCAATGGTCTTTACTAGCATACTAATAGCAACGTACAAAAACACATCATTTGCCTAGGCTTCGATAGTCAGGCATTATATATATATATATATATATATATATATATATATATATATATATATATATACATAGAAATTTTATGCTAAGGACCTTACCGCGCAAACTCGTGCAAACCTAGTGTATTTGTTTTTTTCTTTATTTTTCATTTTATTTTTTTTCTTTATTTTTTGATTGCGATTATCCCTAGGGTTTAGTCTTCCCATTTGGGTTATAATATTAAGCACAAAAAAATTTTCAAATCAAAAAAATTATTAAAGTTTGCACGGTAAGGTCCTTAGCATAGCAAAACTCTCTCTCTCTCTCTCTCTCTCTCTCTCTCTTTATATATATATATATATATATAATATATATATATATATAAACAAATTATGCTAAGGGTCATACCGCGCAAACTCGTGCAGACCAAGTGTATTTGGCTTTTTTTTTTGCTTTATTTTTTTTAGCTTGTAATTACGTTGTTTAAGATTTTGCCTTTAAAGTTTAATAGTTGGGTTATAGTATTAAGTATAAAAAAGACTTTAACCGAAAAAATATCAAGGTTTGATTTATATATATAAGGGTTACAAATGTCTAGGAACACACTTAAAATGGTAAAGCAATATACTTTTATCTTTTGTTTTATATATTTACTTGTAAACTGGCTCCATCAAGTAATATGGTTTGATTTATTATTCCAATCAATCTCGAACAAGAACCCTCTTCAAGTCTTCACTTTTAACAACTACAATACCAAGAACCCTATCAACCAATATTTGATAGGCCATGCTGTAACAGATCAAACATGCTTATTGCGTACAAAAACCCTATGATACGAAGCTAGAGGAATAAAAATATAGGGTGATGATAAAATCTTACATCAAATGCAAAGAAATGTTAAAATTGAAGCAAAATATAAACACAAAGACTTAATGTAATTGATTATTATGCTTACCTTGTTCTTCTCAGAGACGCACTCGCTTACTGGCTTTCTCTTCTGGCCTCCGCTGCCTTTGGACGTTGGTGCGTGCCCTAAAAAATTAAAAATGCTCCAAACATCAACAGGAAAGGGAAAATATGGAAGAACTAGTGAACTGCACGTGGGGTATTTGTGAAAACAGCTGCTACCTTGCTTGACTGCAGAGAAGTTCTCGTTCCTGAGCTCCATGATTTTGCGGAGCTTGAAGGGAATAACATCCAACTCTTTCAGGCTGGGAGGAGGAGGGAGCCGCGTTTCACCCCCGTGAGCGGCTCTGTAATTCTTCTCCCTCCGTCGCTGCCCCTTTCCGCCCATTGCCGCTCCCGCTGCCGCCTGCCGCTTGCCGCCTGCCGCCTGCCGCGCCGCAATCAAAAATAAGGCTCAGGGTCGATCAGGGGCTCATGCCGTAGGCAATTTTCAAAATGCCCTTGTTCTACGGTTTAACTAATTTATATAAAAGTCCTTTAAAATTTTATTAAATGCTAAATTTAAGGGCACAATTAAATCAATCAACCTAAATGTATACAAATATTAAGAATTTAACTTTAGGGTGTAATTGTTGAGTGATAATATTACAGATAAAAAAAATTTATATTGAAAAAATAGTTAAGATTTGCATGAAATTTATGCTGCAAGGTCCTTAACATAACAAATTTTATAATATATATATATATATATATATATATATATATATATATATATATATATATATATATAATTTAATGATCTTACTGTGCAAATTTGTGCGGACAAAAGGTATTTATTTATTTATTATATTATTTTTTTAACTTGTGATTACGTCATTTAAGATTTTTACCTTTAAGGTTTAGTAGTTAGGTTATAGTGTTAAGTATAAAAACAAATTCAAATTGAGAAAATAGTTAAGGTTTACACGAAGTTTGTGTGATAAGATCCTTAGCATAGCAAACCCCATATTTATACAAAAATTTTATTCTAAGGACCTTACCACGATGACTCGTGCGAACCAAGTGTATTTTTTTTAAGCTTGTGATTACGCCATTTAAAATTTTGCTTTTAGGGTTTAGTGGTTGGGTTATAGTGTTAAGTATAAAAAAAATTCAAACTAAAAAATTGGTTAAGGTATGTACGGAGTTTGCATGGTAACATCCTTAACATAGCAAATCCTATTTTAGTGGTTGGGTTATAGTGTTAAGTATAAAAAAAATTCAAATCGAAAAAATAGTTAAGGGTTAAGTTTGCACGTAGCAAACCTCATATATATATATATATATATATATATATATATATATAAATTTTATGTCAAAAACTTTACCGCACGAACTCGTGCGAACCAAGTGTATTTTTTTATTTTAATTTTTTTTAGTTTGTGATTATGTCGTTTAAGATTTTATCTTTAGGGTTTAGAGGATGAGGTATAGTATTAAGTATAAAAAAAATTAAACTAAAAAAATGGTTAAGGTTTGCACGAAGTTTGTGTGGTAAGATCTTTATCTTTAGCATAGCAAACCCTATATATATATATATTATGTGAAGGACCTGATGGGACCGGTAGACGAGCTAGAGGGGGGGTGATTAGCTTCGATTCGCTTGTAGATGATTTATCGCGGCGGAAGACTTCAAGCAATCGCTAACACTTGAATTTTACTTGGTATCCACCCCGGTCGGGTGACTAATCCAAGGGTCCACTCTCCTCACACTCTCATACACTATGAAAGTCTCCTTCTTGAGGTGGAGAAACCTCTTACAAGCTTACAATGAGATACAACAAGAGGAAGCAAAAATACAATGGAAAATCTTACAAGATTTACAATATTAAGCTCACTTTGCTTTCCTTGCTATCTTCAAGCTTGTGGTTGCCTCTAGAACCTTAGAAATGCAGCAGCAAAAACCTCCAAGACTTCCCTTGAGATGACACCAATGAAGGAGGAAAAAGGGGAGAAGAGTTGTAGCTCAAAACCTGCGTGAAAACCCTTATACCCGACGCCTAGGGTTCCCTAATCGATTACCCAATCGATTACCACGTCATACTAGCCGTTCAACGGCTAGTTTTTGAACCTGAATCGATTAGCCAATCGATTAAGACTGCCCTTAATCGATTGACCAATCGATTAAGAGAAGGCTGAATCGATTACCCAATCGATTCAGCCACCTTCTGTTCTCGCAACAAACTCTCTTAATCGATTACCCAATCGATTCACTTTCTCCTTAATCAATTACCTAATTGATTAAGATCCTCCTTAATCAATTACCTAATTGATTACCATCCTTCTTAATCAATTACCCAATTGATTAAAATCCTTCTTGTTTTCGCGAGACAACAACTCAATCGATCACCCAATCGATTGAGACCAACCTAACTTGTGTTCACGGTCAACCCCTTTAACCAACCTCGATTTTACGGTCAACCCCTTTGACCAACCTGGACTTCTTCTGCCTAGTTCCCAACTAGGACTTAACCTGATTCCCCACCAGGTTTGCCTAACGCTCGAGTTAGGTCTAGTCTCTCGGTAGACTTCCACCTTGCCAGCATGTGATCTCCCCGATCCATCTGGACTTCACCTAGTCCCACTAGGTCTTCTCCCATGCCAGCGTGCGATCTCCCCGATCCACCTGGACTTCACCTAGTCCCACTAGGTGTGCCTAGTCCCACTAGGTCTTTTTCCATGCCAGCGTGCGATCTCCCCGATCCACCTGGACTTCACCTAGTCCCACTAGGTGTGCCTAGTCCCACTAGGTCTTTTCCCATGCCAGCGCACGATCTCCCCGATCCACCTGGACTTCACCTAGTCAAGTCTCCAGTCAACCTTGACCCACTTGACACCATACGACATTCAAACATAATTATCAAATTCAAACATCAATGTCAAACATCGAAACATACACCTCAAGCTCACCCGAGCTTGCTAGACTCAAGCTCACCTGAGCCTAGTCAACCTAGGTCAACCCTGACCTAACCAAGATTGCACCAACAATCTCCCCCTTTTTGATGTTTGACAATATGTTTGAGAAAGACTAAACCCTATTAGCCTTTCAATTTTCTCCCCCTTTGACACACATCAAACACTCTCCCTGAAAGTCTATATGGTCAAAGGTATACACAATGAAAATCCCATACTTTTCATTGAACCTATGCTCAACCTTGAGCATTCATCATAATGAAGATTTCCAATCTTCATCCTTTCATTTTACCAAAAATAAAAATACAACCACATGTTGTTAAGGAAGACCTCCCCCTCAAAACATGCTCTAAACCTCTATCATTGCACCAACAATGATTTTCGAGTTCCTAAAACCTTTAGGAAAACTCAACTTGAGGTGATTGAGATTTTGGGATTCAAAACTTGAACCAAAACCTCTCCTTAACCCTTAAATGTTCACCGAACCGTTTCCCTTTTTGATTTCACAATGAAATTTACCCAAATATACTTATAAAAGTAATTCTAGGGTTTAGGGATTGGTAGGTTACTCAAAAATGGGTTATTGGACTGAAAACTGACAGTTTCAGTCTCACCAATCGATTGGTGTTGGGAACCAATCGATTAAACTAGCCTTAATCGATCAACAGATCGATTACGGCTGACTGTAATCGATCAGATGATCGATTACGCGAGCTTCTGTGCACGCAAAAAGATCCACCAATCGATTGACCAATCGATTGGCTACTGCCCCAATCGATCACCTGATCGATTGAGAGTTTCTGAAATCTGAAAACAATTTCATATTCGAATTTCAGAAACTCCTAAATAATTCTACAAAATTCGAAAAATCCTAAAGTTTCGTGTAGACATTATTTATACCATATACTATCAAGGAAAAATAATTTTCTATGAAAATAGCCTTCTTTTTCAAAGATTGACACAAAATTAGAAAACATTGAAACATTTCAATGTTTTACTCTATTTTGTATCCATTTCATCAATGATGAGTGCTATCAAAAGATAGTCTTCACCAAGGTTTTCCAAGATAGTTTTAAAATGTTTTTCAAAAACAATATCCAACCATGTTCCTTGGGCTAAATGCACATGACTTATACATTAGCTTTCCCAATGATTGGAGTTCATTGAATTTCATGTTTTGATGATACTAAAACTCAAATAAGTGCACTTTATCAATACTTTGAGTTTTGTTCATCTCCCTAACATCTCACTTGTTTCTAATGTGTCTCAAAAATACATACAAGTCATCTTATAGTCTTAGTGAGATGTGAAAGTCATGTTCTCCCTAATCTAAGGGTTCATGCATTTCTACCTAAGCATTATAAACCTTGATCATCCACCTAGGATGTCAATTAATGCCAATGCCCTTAATTTCAATAAAAATCAAATTTATGCATGATTAATGACTATGACATGCATCATATTAGGATTTTCAAAGGAAATTATAACTATATGATGAATGTATGACATGACATGTAATATTTTCATAATAAAATATGAATGATGAAATATGATGTCATGACATGTGATAGGGCATACAAAAACATGGCATAAAAAATACCTAGATTTCCTATCTAAGTATCAATAACTCATCGCTAAGTCATTGATAATCCTAAATTTGCCCTAATTTCCAAGATAATGCCAAAACTCCCCAACTTGGCCTATCTTTGGATTCTAACCTAGTTGTGCCAACTTTATCAAGTTTAATCTCTCAAAAGTATAGTTTGGCACAAATTTACTCCTCCTAGAGTAAATAAATAAATCCTTCATTTTCAAGGGTAGTAATTCCTTGAAAATGTCCCAAAGTGTCAACTTCATCAAGGTTGGGTTAACTACCCTTCCAATTAGAGTTGACACTCCCTAGACCTATCTAGGGTGTGGCGAACACACTCTTAGGAACCCAAAACCTATTGGTGCTCCTTGGGTGTTCTAGGTATTCACTAGGGATGACCTCCCTTGATACCTTCCTAAAGACTTTCTTAGGCTTTTCCGAAGCCTTAGTCATGTTGGTCTTGTCTTGGTCAACCCTAGGGATGGCTTCCCTTGTGTCCTTGACTTGACTTTTAGACCTAGATTGAGTTCCATACCTATATGGAACTCTATGGTAGGATGGACCATCATCCTTAGTTTTAGGTTTGTACCCCAAACCTTTCTTGCTCCTAGAGAGTCCTTAATTTCCTAAATCTAGGTTTTGATCCTTAGATCCCTTAAATAGATTTTCTATTCTTTTGAGGGATTTTTCTAATTTATCAAGTTTGGACCTCAAAACTTGATTTTCAATCAATACCTCCTCAAGGCTTGGTTTTCTAATATAGCCTTGGTGATTGTTTTTCTTAGCCTTGGATTGGGTAGGTCTACCTTGGAAATTCCTAATTTGTTCCCTATCCTTAGAGGTGGTAGTCCTAGCATGGAAAGCTCTATAGTTTTCCTTAGGGTTTTTATACCTCCTATTTTCATGATAAATAGCATTAAAATGATAATAGTTATCTCTAGCATGCATATTATCATGATGAAAATAAGTATCATTACCTAATGATACCTTATTCTTGTTCTTGGAGGCTCCCCCTTGATTTAAGCTCCTCCCTTTTGCCTTGGTCGGTTTCTTCCCTTTTGGACATTGATTTCGATAATGTCCCTTTCCTTTGCATGAGAAGCACACTATGTGCTTCTTATCCTTCTTTATCACGGGGTCGACCTCCTTTGCCTTCTCCTTGGTCTTGGGTGCCATTTGCACCTTCTTCTTGACCAATTTTGGACACTTACTCTTATAGTGCCCTTTTTCCCTACACTCAAAACAAATGATATGATTTTTATTTTTACAACTTGAAATTCTTATACCTTCATGTGGTGTAGAGGTGACACTTTCTTCTTCTTCATTGACATTGGAATATGATGTTGAAGCTTGTCTTTGATCCGATGCCAATGACACATTTTGCTCCCCCTCAATCCTAGAGGTGGAGGCTTCTTGAATTTCCTCTTCAACCCTTGAGGTAGAGGCTTCTTGAGCTTCATCTTCGGATGTTGAACACCTCTCAACTTCCGAGTCCTCTTCACTTGATGAATCTCCCTCTTCGGATTTTTCTTGATTTTGTATAGTGGAGGGATATTCATGAAGCCTTGCCAATTTGCTCCATAGCTCTTTGGCGTCTTGAAATTCTCCAATCTTGTCCAAGATGGTGCTTGGCAAAAGATTGACCAATAGCTTGATCACTTTGTAGTTGGCCTCGCATCTCTTGATTTGCTCCTCATTCCATTTGCTTTTCTTGAGGAGTTTTCCTTTTGAGCTTGTTGGAGCTTCAAAACCCTCCATTAGAGCAAACCATTGCTCTATCTCCATCATGAAATAATTTTCGATCTTTGACTTCCAAAGACCAAAATTTGCCTTGTCGAATGGTGGAGGTGCCCTTGTGTCATAGCCAAACTCCATTCTTGAAGTTGAAACCCCTTGATGATGACTTCTTGAAATTAGGGTTTCTTCCAACTTCTTCTTCTTCCTCTAGCTCTTGCCCTCTTGGCAATGAGTCCAAATAAGAGCAACCTCGCTCTGATACCACTTGTTGGGACCGGTAGACGAGCTAGAGGGGGGGTGATTAGCTTCGATTCGCTTGTAGATGATTTATCGCGGCGGAAGACTTCAAGCAATCGCTAACACTTGGATTTTACTTGGTATCCACCCCGGTCGGGTGACTAATCCAAGGGTCCACTCTCCTCACACTCTCATACACTATGAAAGTCTCCTTCTTGAGGTGGAGAAACCTCTTACAAGCTTACAATGAGATACAACAAGAGGAAGCAAAAATACAATGGAAAATCTTACAAGATTTACAATATTAAGCTCACTTTGCTTTCCTTGCTATCTTCAAGCTTGTGGTTGCCTCTAGAACCTTGGAAATGCAGCAGCAAAAACCTCCAAGACTTCCCTTGAGATGGCACCAATGAAGGAGGAAAAAGGGGAGAAGAGTTGTAGCTCAAAACCTGCGTGAAAACCCTTATACCCGACGCCTAGGGTTCCCTAATCGATTACCCAATCGATTACCACGTCATACTAGCCGTTCAACGGCTAGTTTTTGAACCTGAATCGATTAGCCAATCGATTAAGACTGCCCTTAATCGATTGACCAATCGATTAAGAGAAGGCTGAATCGATTACCCAATCGATTCAGCCACCTTCTGTTCTCGTAACAAACTCTCTTAATCGATTACCCAATCGATTCACTTTCTCCTTAATCAATTACCTAATTGATTAAGATCCTCCTTAATCAATTACCTAATTGATTACCATCCTTCTTAATCAATTACCCAATTGATCAAAATCCTTCTTGTTTTCGCGAGACAACAACTCAATCGATCACCCAATCGATTGAGACCAACCTAACTTGTGTTCACGGTCAACCCCTTTGACCAACCTCGATTTTACGGTCAACCCCTTTGACCAACCTGGACTTCTTCTGCCTAGTTCCCAACTAGGACTTAACCTGATTCCCCACCAGGTTTGCCTAACGCTTGAGTTAGGTCTAGTCTCTCGGTAGACTTCCACCTTGCCAGCATGTGATCTCCCCGATCCATCTGGACTTCACCTAGTCCCACTAGGTCTTCTCCCATGCCAGCGTGCGATCTCCCCGATCCACCTGGACTTCACCTAGTCCTATTAGGTGTGCCTAGTCCCACTAGGTC
This sequence comes from Boesenbergia rotunda, assembly GCA_024364735.1. Taxonomy (NCBI): domain Eukaryota; kingdom Viridiplantae; phylum Streptophyta; class Magnoliopsida; order Zingiberales; family Zingiberaceae; genus Boesenbergia; species Boesenbergia rotunda. Next base: position 162,121 of record JAGFNQ010004450.1, read on the forward strand.
TTTTTCCATGCCAGCGTGCGATCTCCCCGATCCACCTGGACTTCACCTAGTCCCACTAGGTGTGCCTAGTCCCACTAGGTCTTTTCCCATGCCAGCGCACGATCTCCCCGATCCACCTGGACTTCACCTAGTCAAGTCTCCAGTCAACCTTGACCCACTTGACACCATACGACATTCAAACATAATTATCAAATTCAAACATCAATGTCAAACATCGAAACATACACCTCAAGCTCACCCGAGCTTGCTAGACTCAAGCTCACCTGAGCCTAGTCAACCTAGGTCAACCCTGACCTAACCAAGATTGCACCAACAGGACCTTGCCGTACGGACTTATGCAGACCAAGTGTATTTGTTTTTTTTTAATTTTTTGGTTTATTTTTTAAGCTTGAGATTATGTCGTTTAAGATTTTTGTCTTTGGGGTTTAGTGGTTGGGTCATAGTGTTATGTTAAAAAATATTACAAATCGAAAAAATGATTAAGGTTTGCATAAAGATTTTGCGATAATGTCTTTAGAATAACAAACTATATATATATAGAGAGAGAGAGAGAGAGAGAGGAATGATATGGTGCACAACTTATGGTGCACAACCTTGAGCACCTACATAGGTGGCAACTTGCATATCACCCATCAAAAATGCATGATAGAGATGAATGATCAAGATTTCGCCACCTATACAGGTGCTCATGGTTGTGCACCATAAATTGTGCATCGTATCATTTCTATATATATATATATATATATATATATATATATATATATATATATATATATATATATAATATGCCAAGGACCTTACCGTGCGGACTTGTGTGAACTAAGTGTATTTGTTTTCTTTTATTTTTTTTTAGTTTATGATTGCGCCGTTTAAGATTTTGCCTTTAGGGTTTAGTGGTTGGGTTATAATGTTAAGAATAAAAAAATTAAATGAAAAATGGTTAAAGTTTGCATGGAGTTTACGCGGTAAGATCCTTAGCATAGCAAATCCTATATATATACAACAATTTAATGCTAAAGACCTTACCGTGTGGACTCATACAAACCAAGTATATTTGTTTTTTTTATGTTTTTACTTTATTTTTTTAAGCTTGTGATTATATCGTTTAAGATTTTGTCTTTAGAGTTTAGTATTAGGTTATAATGTTAAATATAAAAAAAATTCAAACCGAAAAAATAATTAAGATTTGCATGGAGTTTGCACAATAAGAACCTTAGCATAGCAAACTCATATATATATATATATATATATATATATATATATATATATATATAGTAATGATTGATAGAGTGAATTTGGGAGAGTGAATGAGAGAGTGAATGACGATCAGTTATTGTATACACGTCCGATCGACGATCGGACACCACTGGCGGCCTCTGATTGTCGTCCCGAATCAAACTATACCTTGGGAGGACGATGAACTCGTCAGGATGGCCGGCAACGGTGAACCCATCGAAATCGACGGTCAATGATGCGAAATCGCAATTGTGACGATCCCCGACGGGTTCACCGTGCCCCCCAGGGTATAGTTTGGTTCGGGGCGGCGGCCGAAGGCCGCCGGTGGTGTCCGATCGTCGATCGGACGTGTATACAATAACTGCCACGTCATTCACTCTCCCAAATTCACTCTCCCTATCATCACTCATATATATATATATATATATATGGCGCCTCAGTACATGTAGGACGCCTTCCTACCTTGCATGTAGTCGGGGCACCCATGGCATGCGCTCACCATAGGCGTCCAGGATAGCAAGACGATATATGTAAACACACACGATTTTTATATGTTGTGCCCGCCTCCCAATCAATTCACAAATTGATTGGGAGGCACCAATTGATTTGAGGCGACTCGAATCGATTCAAGACGCCTCGAATTGATTCGGTGCGATCAATTGCAGTCAAATTCCGATTGCAACCGTCTTGACGCCGAGCCAAGGTTTGGTAGTGATTGAATTTCGACCGCGATCAAGCTGGATCACAACAAGAATTCAGCCATAATCCTCCTAGGGTTCACCTTTCCTTCTCAGCTATAATTTGGTTCGGGGCTGACGGTCGGGTGTCGAGCATCGACTAGGTAGCGGTCGTTGTGTGTTTCAAATACAAATTAAAAAAAATATTCCAATTGAAATAGTTGATCACTTTGATTATTGAACCAAAATTATATTATTTAATTTAAATAATAAACTATTCTCAAATAACCAATCCTCCCACCACATCAACAAAAGGCATCAAAATTGGAAATGACATAAATGGATAGTTTTTAACTATTCCGGATTAACAAAAACACGATCTCAAAATTATCCTCGTTCTTCTAACGTAGGCAGAAAAATATCTCCGCCTCTTCTCTGCTATTGGAAAATGATCGGAAAAGGTATGAACCTATTCTGATCTTTTTGTTCGTGCTTTTAAGGGTTTTTTGATCTGCTGCCTCGTTGATATCAAATAAACGAACACATCATCCAATCAGTAGAAAAGTAATTGTAATTATAACCTACTGTTTAGTAAAAGCTTATGAAAGTAAATGTTCATCCTTTTTTAAAAGACACAAAAATAATTCTCCACTATCGCAGGAATTAAGTGGTAATTTTTTTTTTAAGTTTTCATCATTATCACGTTAATTGAGGGACTTAGCTGATGGTTATTTCTACCTAGATAATGATATCTATCCGAAGTGTGTAATAAATTTGGTGCTCTTTGTTTGTTTTTCTGATGCCTTCTCTTAGATACTTCACTGCCGTGCATATAGAAACATTTAACACTATATTTCTAATTCTAATGCAACGAACGAATCAAGTATTATATTGGGTTCCATTTTATATGCGTAGGTGGTGTTATATCAGTTGCTGCATGTGCTGCATAAAAAAGCTGACAGTCAGATTATTGTGAAACATGAGTTTGATTACGGACTGAGCTATTGCTCAGGCTAGTTGATCTGGGCGATCTCTTCCAGCTGACTAATTTAGTAAATAATCAGTCGACCTCATAAAATTTGTTTATATATCATTAAGATAAATCTAAAAAGTGTAGATGAATCCTAGGAGACGACCCAACTAGAGGTGAGTAATTAGTGATCCGGGCGTATGATTTTTAGAAGGATCGAGAGTTCGGTCGGGTTCGATTATCGATCTGAACCAGTAGTGAATAGGCCAGGACAAAGGTCACCACAGGGTCGGGGCCCTCGGGGTCGGTCATCCGAGGTCGGGACCCTCGAGGTCGGTCATCCGAGGCCAGGACCCTCGGGGTCGGTCATCCGAGGTCGGGACCCTCGGGGTTGGTCATCCGAGGTCGGGACACTCGAGGTCGGTCATCCGAGGTCAGGACCCTCGGGGTCGGTCAGCTGAGGTCAGGACCCTCGGAGTCGGTCATCCAAGGTCGGGACCCTCGGGGTCGACCATCCGAGGTCGGGACGCTCGAGGCTGGTCACCCAAAGCCGGCCCCTCAAAGTCTATTGTCCGAGGCCAGGTACTCGTGATCACACGGGGACGACAGAACAACTACGAGCCTCTCCTATCGCGTGAGCCTTTCTTATCAAATATTCAGAAGATAATCCCCCGGCATAATCATTATCTGGCAGAGCCGCCAATAGTTAAAGAGTGACAGAAGAGATATATTAGACAAGGTGTCAGACAGCTATGAGTGTCAGGCGGCTATGACAGTCTCACGGTATTAATGCGGCTGTCACTATCACCATCTGTCAACTGACCATCCCTTAATGAGATTTGCCAACCCTGACACAGCAGAGAGTTACCTCTCCCCTATATAAACCCCCCATATGGCTCTGTAGAAGGGATTGCTGCCATTTTGCAACCACGCTACTGTTGGGACCGGGTGCATGTTGACAAGGATACGGGTTCGTAAAATTTTAAATTTTTACGTGCAGCGGAAGAATTAGCATAAAATAATTTCTTAAATTATTTTAACCATGTATCTAGCATGCAACCTTATGATGTGTGGATATGATCATAAATTAAAACTTTGCGAAAAAGTAAACTAATTTACTAAGTACCTCGCGTAACTCGAAGTAAGGGACGAGATCCAACCGTAGCGTCCCTTGGAAGCTTCGCCTCTATTCGCGTCCACGCCGAGTTCTCTTCGGGATGACTTCGCAAAGTCACGAGTTTTGTGCCGACGAAAACTACTAGATTCTCTAAAGGCACAACTAGAAGATCAAGAGAGAAGAAAGGAAACTAACCACCAAGTAACGGAATCTAAATTCCGGGAAGGAAGGAGTTGTGATCCGCTTCTTCTTCTTCTTGGTTGGCTTCTCCTTGGTGATGGTGACTCACGGCAACCTCAAGGGAGGATGAGGGTGCGCCGGCCCTAGCTTGGACAAGGGGCGCCGGCCCTAGCTTGGGAAGGAGAAGGAGAGAAAGAGAATAAGAGAGAGAGGGAGAGAATTAATCTCTTGATTACTCTATTGATTGGAATTCAAGGCTTGCCTTTGGTTCCTTTATATAGTAATCTCTCCCTTGCCAAGTCTCCCTCTTAACAGAATTTTCATAAGAAATTTATCCTATAAATTCTCTTATGAATTATTCTGTTTAAGCCAAGTTTTATTATAACTAACTTTATAATAAAACAAATACTTCTCTATTTTAATTATGGAATAAAATTTGTATAAAATTTTCTTATCATGGATAAATCAATTCATAATTGATTTTATAAATTAAAATTAAACCAATTCATGGTTCATTTTAATTTCCATAAAAAGAATAAATTTCTACAAATTTTTTATAAATCTCTTTATATAAATTTCTTTATATATCAATTTATTTATCCATAATTTATAAAACAAATGGCGCTAGATTTATTTTATTAATTAAACCAATTAAATTGGTTTATTCCCCTTTTAATGGCCGACCAAACCAAGAGGGTGGACACCCTCTTTGGCCGGCCAAACCAAGCCGATCCCATCGCGAATTAAACTCATTTAATTCGCCCAATAAGCCTTCAAAAGACTTAGCCATTTTTAGCTTCCATTGCGCCTCTGATAAATTCAGATTCGACTTATTTCTCTTGATCGAAAAATCCAATTTTCAACTCGTTTTAAATCCCTCGGATTACTTGTAGTGCGTGTGACTAAATAGGCTTTCGATTTATGTTGGCCGTCTATAATCAACCAATTATAGAACGATCATGAGTGGCACCTAGTAGTACATCATGACCCCCAATTAATCGAAAGATCAACGGTTGACCTCAGAAGTAATTCTGAAACCCTTCAGCAGCTCTAATGAATCGTGCCTCATTCCCTTCACCATCTTATACCCACTTGGTTCAGGACATGGTCTGTTTGTGTCAGTCCCCACTAGACTGACTACGTCACACCTAGCCCAAGTAGTGTCTTTCTCGTCCTTTGGATTTCTAATTACTCTCATGTATTTAAGAGACTCATACTCTAAACATGATATGCTCTGGCCAGAGGCTTTGAGTAACAATCCGACGATAGGCCTGAGTATACATCTCCTCGCAAGGAGTGGTGAATCCTTTGTAGGCTGTTCAAACATCTTCGAGCACTTCGGCTTATACCCAATCATCCTGGGTCCACACCTCCTGGGAGATGCTTGCTTAAGATGTTAAAGTATAAGTCTCCATGACCAAGATGACTTGAACACCGCAAGTCAAAGGAACATCGCACTTAAGCTGCAGTAATAACTTTCATTGACATATCTATATGTAGATTACCATATGAAGTTTTACAGTCAGTCACTCCAATGAACTAGTTCCCTTAACTAGCATCCATGTTTATCTCCGGACATCCCAATGTCTCCAGCCAGTGAGAATCAGCTGATTAGAGAATAACCCATGCTAGTCTCAACAGAATTGATAGTGTCCGTTTTTATCAATTCATCGACTAGGGATATTTTCAATACTTCACAATTGCACATTTAGAGATAATTACTAGTTGTGATCCCATCACAAATTCGCTTATGCTGTGAATTGTATTGCGGACATTCAGTAGATGAGTTTAAGATTCCAATCAAATACACAAACATGTATACTCAAATAGTGAATTATCATTTATTAAAATAAATGTTTACAGTCATAAGGCGATTGCCTTAGGACACTTCTCTCATATCACTAACAGCTACTACTTTGTAATCCCCTTTTTTGGTCCGAGTCGAGCTTCTTGAGCCGGACCCCTGTTTGAGCCCGTCCCCGACCTCCGGGTTCTAGCAGACCGGGACCGAGTCATCCGTGGAAAAACCGGTCCTCGCTTGTCGACAGGATCAAATTTGGCGCCGTCTGTGGGAATCTTCACCTGATCGAAAGCCGAGGATGAGTGACTCCAATCGGGTGACCGTTACTCTCTCGCAAGAGGACTTGGAGCTGCTGATAGAAGCTAGAGCCAGGAAATTAGCGGAGGCCCAGCAGGCAGCCGCCCAACCTACCCCACCGGGCCCGACCGAGCACACTGCTCGCTTAGGCACTAAGGGAGGGGTTCGACAGGAGGGCAGCCCTCACTTCCACCGGGCGCTGTTTGGCCCGGCTGAAGGAGCAGGACAATCAGACCCTCATGAAGCTACATCCAGCCATACCAGAGCTAGCAAAGGGAAGGCTCCCCTTGCGCCGACCCCGACTGAGCGCACAGGATTCCCCTTCTCCAGCTGAGTCTTGGACGAGCCACTGCCCAAGCATTTCAAACCCCCGTCCATTGCTGAATACGGAGGAGCTACTGATCCCGAAGAACATCTAAAGAAATTTGAGAATGCTTCGATACTGCATCAGTACCCCGATGGTGTCAAGTGCCGGGCCTTTCTGACTACTCTAGCCGGGCCGGCCCAGCGGTGGTTTGACAGACTCCTAGAGGGATCGATCAAGGACTTTTCCAATTTCAAGAAACTGTTCCTGCAGCATTTTGCCAGCAGCAAAAGACATCACAAGACCAGCTTAAACTTATTCACCATGAAGCAGGGCTCCAAAGAGCCCTTAAAAGCCTACATCAAGAGGTTTAATCAAGTTGCCCTGGATGTGCCCACTGCTACGTCCGAGGTGTTAATCAGTGCCTTCGCGCAGGGCCTACAAGAAGGCGAATTTTTCAGATCCTTGATACGAAAGCCTTCGAAGGACTTTGAAAGCCTTTTGGGGAAAGCCAGTAAGTACGTAGACGTTGAAGAAGCACAAGCCGCCAGGCGGCCGGAGGTTAGACCTGCGCCCGAGAATCCTCAGCAACATCAAAGAAATGTACCTCTGGGGGGGCCTCTCAGAAGCCCCAAAGCTATGGGGCACCGACCAGGAGTCGAGAGGGGAATAGTTCAGCAAGTGGCCCAGGGTTGCCTCCCTTTCAGGCGGCAGCCCTATTGCTCCTTCCATAACAGCCACACGCATGACCTTCAGGATTGCTGGCAGGCCGGCAGTGGGTCGAGGCCGCATCAGCCGAGGGAGTCCAAGANCTCTTCCATGGCACCCCTTGGGTCCTTTATATAGGGAGAGGTTTCTTAATACCCAAGCAAACATCTCCTTGATTATGGAATAATTTCTCAATCAATCCATAATCAAGGCTCTCATGATCAAGCTTCTTCTTCTTGATTATGGAATAATTTTTCAATCAATCCATAATCAATGCTCTCTTTCTTTTGGCATGATTATATAAAATTTATAAAACATACCAACCATTGGTTCATTATATAAAAATTTATAAAACAAACCAACCATTGGTTCATTATAAAAATTTATATATATAAAATTTATATAACCTTTTATAAAATTAACCAACCTTTGGTCTATTTTATAAAACAAACCAAAATAGTCTTATCCTCTTATGGTGGTGGCCGACCATGACAAGAAGAGAGGAGGCCCCCTTCTTGGCCGGCCCATCTAACCCCAATTGGATCAAATCCCTTAATGAATTAAACTTATTTAATTCACCCATTAAGTCTTTAAAAGACTTAGCCATTCTATGCTTCCGATGCGTCTGAAATAAATTCAGTTTTGACTATTGTTTGGACTTACCAAAAAAATAGTCTATCTCGATTGGAGAATCCAATTCTCAACTCGTTTTAAATCCTTCGAAGTACTCGTTATGCGTGTGACCAAATAGGCTTTTAATTTATGTTGGTCGTCCATAATTAACTAATTAATTATAGAACGATCATGAGTGGCACCTAGTAGTACATCATGATCCCCAATTAATTGAAAGATCAACGGTTGATCTCAGAAATGATTCTGAAACCCTTCAATAGCTATAATGAATCGTGCCCCATTCCCTTCACCATCTTATACCCTCTTGGTTCAGGACATGGTCTTTGTGTGTCAGTCCCCACTAGGCTAACTACGTCACACCTAGCCCAAGTAGTGTTTCCTTGTCCTATGGATTCTAATTACTCTCATGTATTTAAGAGATTCATATTCTGAACATGTCATGCTCTGGCCAGAGGCTTCGAGTAACAATCCGACGATAGGCCTCGGGTATAGATCTCCTCGCAAGGAGTGGTGAATCCTTTGTAGGCTGTTCAAACATCTTCGGGCACTTCGGCTTATACCCAATCATCCTGGGTCCACACCTCCTCTGAGATGCTTGCTTAAGATGTCAAAGTATAAGTCTCCATGACCAAGATGACTTGAACACCGCAAATCAAAGGAACATCGCACTTAAGCTGCAGTAAGAACTTCACTGACATATCTATATGTAGACTACCATATGAAGTTTTACAGCCAGTTACTCCAATGAACTAGTTCCCTTAACTAGCATTCATGTTTATCTCCGGACATCTCCATGTCACCAGCCAGTGAGAATCAGCTGATTAGAGAATAACACATGCTAGTCTTAACAGAATTGATAGTGTCCGTATTTATCAATTCATCGACTAGGGACAATTTCAATACTTCACAATTGCACATGTAGAGATAATCACTAGTTGTGAATTCATCACAAATTCTTTCATACTGTGAATTGTATTGCGGACATTCAGTAAATAAGCTTATGATCTTAATCAAATAATCATGTATACTCAAATAGTGAATATTCATTTATTAAAAAAATAAATGATTACAATCATAAGCAATCATTGCCTTAGGACACTTCTCTCATGTCACTAACACACCACCTGTAGGATAGACGGATTCTGGTATGTATATGTACTTTTCCAACACTTATGTATATTCTTATTCCCCTTTAGAGACTGTATCATATTGTTCCTTTATAGCTTATATAGTTATTTATATTGTCATGCATATCTATTTCTATACCCGCAGAGTCCGCTTGGACTCACCACCCCTCACTAAATTTTTGTTTTTAGGTTGATGTCTGTAGGGGAGCCGGTTGCCACTCCCATGCTCGTGACGACGCCCATTTCTAGTTTTCCACTTTACTTACGAGTTTTTCACATGTTATATTTTATACACTATATTGGTTTGTTGTGGACTTGTATTTGTGTGAGTTTTCATAGATTGTACTTTTGAGTCCTATGTTGGACTATGTGCGATGTGGTTTTGCAGCACACCTGCCCAGATGACAGCTCAGGTAAGTCCGCATTTTAATTTATAGTTATGGATGTCTTTCTTTATATGATATGTCTTTTTTTGAAGCCCGAGACCAAATATATACTACGTGGTGTTGTATAAATATTCTAAATTATCCATCGTACAAGGGAGATGTTGTTCAATTGTATATTAGCACAGCAGCTCACCTCCGGGGGTGTGACATCAATAACACCTTAGTGCTGGTTTTGCAAGACCAACACCAAGGTTTGTGCCGCTTGACTTGCAACCATAGCTTCTTGTGAGAGTCTCGGAAACATAGTTGAATGTCATATACACATTCTAGACATTTACCCCTTCTATCACATGACAAAATTTCAGAATTCCAAGCCCCCGTCAATCCAATGGATTTTGGTCAAAACTGATTGATGGACTTAGAGGATCCCGATCAGACCCATTCCAAGTCCTGTGGATTTATATAGCTCACAAGAGTTTGAAAGTGCACCAAATGATTTGAATCATTTTATAAATTATGGTACTGGTATGAGGAGATCAACACCACTTTGGTGTTGGTCTTCAGAAACCATCATTAGGCTTTCTGATGAGAACCCAAGGCCACATTGGTGCTAGTTTTGTAAGACCATCACCAACTTGGTACTAGTTTTACAAAACCAGCAACAAGGTTCGTGCCACGTGGCACGTGTCCATAGCTTCCAGTGGGAGTCTCAGAACCATGGTTGGAGGATATATATATAGGGATCTTATGCAAAAAGAAATCACATAACACAGTAGAAAACTCGATCCCTTCCAAGGTCCATGCGAAAAACATATACAATGTTAGATCAACTAATACCTTTGTTGCGTGCCCTTAGTATAATCCCGATAGCAACTTGGTTCGATAGATCTCTACACGATTAGAGTGGCCTAGCCTCTAGTGGTATCCACACGAACACACTTTGTTTATCACATGAACTTAGTTAGGGAGAAGAACCAACTTCGCGGTACTAGCCACTTGGATGATTCGGTCACAAGAAAACCAAAAACTTCACAATTGTGTTTCGGCCAAGTGAGGGGATGAGGAAGAAGATCATCAAAACTAATTCATCATTATCAATCATGCCTTTGTTATTCTTCTAATGAATACAAAAGGTTTTTTGCCTCTTGGTATTTCTTTTGATTAATGCCCATTAATCTCAATAAATACCAAAGTCTCTTAGTCTTCCTTTGGTCTTACTCTCTAATAATGATTCATTCAATGAATACTATGCCTCTTGGTCTTCCTCTCTTAAACTAATTCATTCAATGAATACTATGCCTCTTGGTCTTCCTCTCTAATAATGATTCATTAACCTTTTAATGAACATTAACCCTTCTTAAATGGTTAAGTCTAATCCAAATGAGTTTAACTCGGATTAGATTCAATCACATAGTCTAATTAGATTTATTTGAGTCTAACTCAATTAATCTAATTTCAAACTAGACTTCACCACATTTTAGTCAAACTAAAATCAACGTATATCTGAAACAACATGTTCTTTATGTGTGACCCAATAGACTCTCTAACGTTGGCAATGTATCTAAACCACATTAGATACATAAGCAATGAGCGACATCTAGCAATACATCATTGTTACCCAAGTGACGAGAATAGCTTGATCCGACCTAACTTTTCCGTGTCTATTATCTTGTATGACTTTGTCCTTCTATCCTTGATATCAAGATTGATCAAGGAGGCACAGACCGTGTCATTTTCTTATCAATCTTTGTGTTTATTGATCTCTAAGTAGATTCACTCAACCAAATGAGCTCAATATCTTATATTGACTCATTTGAGTATGACCATGCATTTTAGTAGTTCTATTTGGTCAAGGAGCCCACATATATCAATCTCGTCATATGGAAGGGATATATCTCATCTATATCACTCACATCTCTTCGCATAATTTGTTACATACCCAACGATCTACTTTATAGTCCACCCTGTTATGAGTGACGTTTGTCGATACCAAAGTATACAATTCCTTATGTAGGGAATCGTAGTGACTTCAGGTCTAAGGACTATTCATATCAATAGTCACTATAAGAAAGTTTATGACACTCATATAACAATCCATGAAATATTTTCATAGCAGGTCAATTTAGTACATATTCTCTAATATATATTCATGTGCCAATTTGATATCATATATCCATGACTTATGAGATGAAGTCACCAATTTAGCTACATGCTAGTCTCAATACATTAATATTGTCCTTTTATATTAATGCTTGACTAGGAATAATTAAGAGTAGTTTTCTATATATATCTACATCCTCCCACTATTAACCGATTGATATAATATAGATTATAACCTACTACTAAGGACATTACTGTACTTATTCAACTGGCATAGATATAAAATAAATATAATAATCAAAATTTTACTTTTTATTAATAAAATAAAATATAAATAGTTTCTTAGTCAATCATTTCATAATTGGTTCTAGGGCTAATACAAATAATATACATTCTAGATACTCATCCCTTTCATCCCATATTAAAATTTTATGAATCTAAGCTCCTTAGGTCATTTAATGGGTTTTGGTCAAAACACATTGATGAATCAAGGATCCTGATCAGACTTATTCCAAGTCTTGTGGGCTCACATAGCTCATAGGAGTCCAAATATGCCCTCATTTATTGTTCATAGACTTTTCCAGCATGGCTTCAACCCTTTGAAGATTAACACGACCTTGGTGCTGATCTTCAAAAACTAGCTCTAGGCTTTCTGATTAGAATCCAAGGCTACATTGGTGATGGTTTTGCAAGATCAACACCATCATGGTGCTGGTTTTTCAAGATCAACACCAACGTGGTGTTGGATTTTCAAGACCAACATCGAGGTCCATGCAATCTGGCATGTGGTCATAGCTTCTTGTGGGAGTGTGTATATATATATATATATATATATATATATATATACCAAAATCTCAAAAATCCAAGTCCCCATGGTTAATCAACGGGCTACCGTCAAAACATATTTATGGACCTAGAGCCTAGAGGACCCCGATCAAGCATATTTTAAGTCCCATGGGTTCACATAGCTCATAGAAGTCTAACTATGCCATCATTTACTATTTATAGACCTTCCCAGTATTGCTTCAAATGATTTGAATCTTTTTCTATTCTGGTGCTGGTATGAGAAGATCAGCACCACATTGGTTCTAATCTTTGGAAATCAGCATTAGACTTTCTGTTGAGAATTTAAGACTATCTTGGTGATGGTTTTGCAAAATCAGCACTAACATCCGTGCCACTTGACACATGGTTATATCTTTTTATAGTAGTTTCAGAACCATAGTTGGAGGTTATATATATATTCCATACACTCACCCCAACCATCCTATGATAATATTTCTGAAATCCAAACCCCCAGGTCAATCAATGAGTTTCGGTCAAAACTAATTAATGAACCTAGAGGACCCCAATCGGACCTATTCCAAGTCATGTGAATTCACATAGCTCATGGGAGTCCAAATATGCCCTCATTTACTATTTATATACCTTCCCAGTATTACTCCAAACGATTTGAATCTATTTGTACATTGTGGTGTTGGTATGAGAAGATTAGCACCACCTTGGTGTTGATCTTCAGAAACCAACGCCAGTCTTTTTATGAGAATCCAAGGCCATGTTGATGTTGATTTTGCTAGCCAGCACTAACGTGGTATTGGTTTTTCAATGCCAGCACCAACTTGGTGTGGTTTTGCAAGACCAGCACCAAGGTTCGTGCTACTTGGCACGTAGTGTAGCTTCTTTTGGAAATCTCAGAATTATAATTGGAGGACATATATACATTCTAGACACTCATCACTTTCATCCCATGCCAAAATTTCAAAAATTCAAGCTCATCAATGGGTTTCAATCAAAATCCATTAATGGGCTTAGAAAACCCTGATAGGACCTATTCTAAGTCATGTGGGTTCACATGGATTACAGGAGTCCAAATATGCCCTTATTTACTGTTTATAGACCTTCCAAATATTGTTCTAAATGATTTGAATCTTTTTGTACATTGTAGTGCTGCTATGAGAAAATCAGTACCACCTTGGTACTAATCTTTGAAAACTAGCACCAAGCTTTTTGATGAGAACTCAAGGTCATGTTGGTGCTAGTTTTACAAAACCAGCACCAAAGTTCGTGCCACTTGGCTTGCGACCATAGCTTCTTGTGGGAGTGTCAGAACCATAATTGGGGGCATATATACATTCTAGACACTCACTCCTTCCATCTATGCCAAAATTTCAGAAATCCAAGCCTTCTAAATTTGTTATCTGAATTTGTTATCTGAATCAAGATCGTAATAAAAAAACCTAAATTCTTCTTTTTCTCAGAGGCTAATAACCCAGTCAATGTTTCAGTATCGATACCCTTTTGTTCATCTCTTAGCTATTTCTCAAAGTTTTTAATATCTCTTTTTGTGCAACCTACATGCTCAGGCCTTCCATACTCTTATCTAATAATTATACTTATTGACAAGTTGATACATTAACCTTTAAAAACTGTTGAGTCAATGCTTTCTTTACTGCTGAAATACTTCAATGTGAGCATGGCAAATGCATCTTTGAAAGAGTAGTGAGTGGATTATTATGACTTTCAATGAAGTTAGTGAGAACCCAAGTATTCCAATTTATTCATTCACTAATGAATCTTTGACTTACATCCAGTTCTAACTTCGCCACATGCTCTTGTCTTTTTTATTTTATCACCTTGTGTCTATATATTCCGTTGATCATCTATATGCCCTTTAAAGCATACAATTTTTTTTCAGGCTACTTCATTAGTTCTCTTATTTTTCTTGCTATTACTTATTCTTGTGTTAAATCTAACTTCTCATGCATATTGATTATAGAATGAAAATATCTCCTCTAGTGATGCAACTTTCATCATAGTTTTTGGCTTTCAATCATTATTAACTTGGGGAATGTATAGTTGATCATCACAGAGATTTTCTTCCATTAATCTAGAATGATTGATTTAGAAAATCGAGCAACAGTAGGTGGGAGCACAAATAGTATATCAGTTACTGAATAGCTATAAATCGATCAATAATTTTCTTGCTTGATTCTTGAAGATCACTGCAATTAGAATCTCATCTAAAGTATAGGATACCTGTAAATTTCTTTGTTCAGGAAAAAAGGGAAGAATTCTACGGATGTCCATGTGAATTACAAAATGATGATGATAATAATAATAATGATACAAAATCACAAAAAAAAATTTGTTTGTAATACTAGCTATGTTAGGTGCTAGTTTTTAAAAACCAGCATCAACGTTCCATAAGGTCGATGTGGAATGTGGATTTGTCAATACTTGAGATTTCCCACTATGAGATACAACCTATGTGATAGGGTACAATCAATTAACAAAATTAATAAAGATCCAACTATACCATTTTCATCTACATGATCAAAATCTAATAGTTTAAAGTTCAACTTTAATGTATATTACAGATGAATAAAACCAATAGAAATAGAAGGATTACCAAATTTAGTAGATACATATGCTTGAGGGAGAGATAGTAGTGAGAAATGATATCCTGGATACCCTTTCACTCACATTTGAATTTGAATTTGAATTTGAAAGTACGATAGTAAAAAGAAAACACTCAACATATCTTTGCAACACCTTCTTGCACTATTCTAAAAAACAGGAGTACAAAAACGTGAGGAGGTAGATGACCAATATAGTTTCGACAAAAATTCTAACTCACTTCCCGTGAGCTAACAGTTGAACAAGATGACCTGTGTCTAGGGTTGGAACCAGGGGAAAGATAGGAGCAAAAGAGAGGTGAAGAGAGTTTAGGGCTTTAGTTTTAGGGAAGAGAGGTGAGCAAAGGAAGAGAAAGAGCAAAAATAAGTTCACATGAAGGAAGAGAGGGATTAAAAAAATTTAGTTTTGGCTATGTCAGGTGCCCAAGTCTGATGTCACTGCTTATACACACATACACTTGACAAAGATACGAGATTTTAGTCTATAGGTTGATTTTTGATAGAGGAATATCCAAGATCTTTAGCGAGTCGGATAAAGAACGATCAGAGTAAAAGGGCATGCAAGAAAGAACTTGTTACTCTAAAGGAAAGGACAAAGTTATTATTGTAAAAAGAATAGAAATAGAGAAAAGAAAAGAGGTAATAAAAATAACTTTGTTGATTGAATAACTTGTCTATGAGATATACAATTTGTAAAGGCCTTAAGAAACTTAATCAAATAAAAAATAATAATAAAGAAACTATTAATTAACATATTTCCAAGAAACTTCCAATTAACATATTAATAAAGAAAAGATTTAATCTAATAATTAATATATATAAATTTGTTTTACTTGGTCAAAAAACTTATTAAATAATTATTCTCTTTTACCCCCCCCCTGACAAATTCAACGGGAGATCTCTAACGTTGAGTTTGCTTGTTACCCTGTTGAAACACTGTCTGGATAATGGCTTAGTGAAGATATCAGCAATTTGATCCTCTGTAGAAATATAAGAAACCAATAATTGTTGAGTCGTAACATGCTCTCAAACAAAATGAAAATCAATTTCTACATATTTTGTACGAGCATGAAAGACTAGATTTGTTGTTAGATATGTGGCTCTAATATTATCACACCAAATTTTTGATGAAATATTTGCTGCAAGATGAAGTTTAGAGAGAAGTGATTGAAGCCAAATATTTTCAAATGTTGCATTTGTCATATCTTTATATTCAACTTCAGTGCTTGAACGAGATACTATAGGTTGCGTTTTTAAATTTCTTGAGATAAGATTTCGTCCATAAAATATTGCATATCTACTAGTAGAGCGTCTGCCTTCAGGTGAGCTTGTCCAATCTGCATCACTATATGTTGTTGATGCCTGAAGCACCAGATTGAACCTTGTTTTGATAAATGGCAAAGAGTTCAATTTAAGCAGGTTTGTTTATACTAATGAACTTATGAAGCTTGCAGGAAAGTCCTAGGAATGCTAGGCAAGATGTCTTGACCTGCAGGGATGAGCAAGAAGTCCTGGTCAGGGATCAGACAACGAAGACTTGGTGAGTGAAGCCGAGCATGAAGTCTTAGTCTGGGGGACTGAGTAGAAGACTCTGTCGAGTAGGGATTGTAGACAGGAGTTGAGACGGGTCGAGGTCGAACGTCGACGAGTTTTGGGTTCTCAGAGGCCGAGCAAAAGTCCAACCAGAGATTCCGGGTGGCAGCAGGTACACTCTCCTGAGAGAAGTAGGTGAGGATGCGTTCCCCATGGAGGGAACAGTAGGCGTTAGTCCAACCTACTATTTCAGTTAAAACCTAAAAGTCAGGACCAAGACAGCACTGGTTGTAATCCATGCATTTATTCTATTTATATTATTGTGGAACTAACCCTTGTTGCAGCTGAAGAGGTTGAACCAGTTGGACTAGGGCACCTGAATATAACTCAGGCGCCTGGGAGCTAGCAGTGGGTGGCTGAGCTGGTGTAACGGTCAAACTTACGTGGCGAGTGCTGAGTGGAGGAGTCACGTCGGCACTCAGGCACCTGAAAGGAACTTGTTGGTGCCGGAAGCACCAAAGTCGAACCAATATTTTGATAATGGCAAAGGGTTCAGAAGTTAAGGTGTTATTGTGATCTAACAATGCTAATTAAGTGTGCAGGGAAAGTCCTAGGTACACTAGGCACTAAGTCCTGGTTCTATGAATTGGGCACTAAGTCCGGGTCGCGGGCTGGGCAACCAAGTCTTGACGTAAGGTTGGGCACGAAGACCTGGTGAGTGAAGCTGGGCATGAAGACCTGGTGAGTGAAGCTGGGCACTAAGACCTGGTCGAGGACTAGGCACCGAAGACCTGGTGAGTGAAGCTGGGCACGAAGACCTAATTGCGGATTGGGCACAAAGACCTACTGAGTGAAGCTGGGCAAAAGTCCAACTGGAGGAGACGGTTGGCAAAAAGGTAAATTCTCCCGAGAGGAGTAGGTGAGGAAGCATTCCCCGTAGGAGGGAACATTAGGCGTCGGTTCGACCTAGGGTTCCATTTGGGAGACCCAAAGTCAGAACCAAGACAGCTTAGGCTATAAATCATGGTTTAATATATCATTTCTATATGTTTCTTGTGCTTTGGAACTAACCCTGGTTGCAAGAACGAAGGGATGAAGTTTCTGCATTTAGGCGCCTCAGTGGAGTGAGGTGCCTCACTGGGCTAGGCGCCTGTGATGAGCCAGGCGTCCCAGTGCAAGGTTACTCCAAGCATTCGAAGAAAATTTCCTCTGGACCAAGTTATTGAGGCTCCTGTGTTAACACATGCGCCCTAATCAGCTCAGGCGCCCCAGTTGAAGGGATAAGCGCTGGCCGACTTTGCGGATTGGAGTTCACGCAGGATAGGTCACGTGTCAAGCGCCCGCTTCAACACAGGCGCCCCACTGACTACTATAAAAGGGGGGCCACCCCTAAGGCTTCGTCATCAATTGCTTTCAACTCTTACGCTCAAGCGCTCCGCTCCGACAAGTTCCATACTCGTGATTCAAGCGCTGATGACGACCCACTGCTCCGGAAACTTCCAACCTCTCCGATCGTCGGTAAAAGCTAACTTTGTTATGTGCTGTAATTGTTTTTCAATTCTATATTTGTACTCTCGACTTGTAATCTTTTACGAAAATATAGAATTGCCCATCGTAAACGGTCAAGGACCGTGGGCCTTGGAGTAGGAGTCGACCGCGACTCCGAGCCAAGTAAAAACAAATCATGTTAGCGATTGGTTTTTATTTTCCTCTATACAATTACTCTTCGTATTCCGAAAAAGCTTACGATCGATATTCACCCCCCTCTATCGATTCAATACGATCCCACAAAACTTGGACGCCTGAGCTAGGATAAACTTTGACTATGTAGTGGATAGAATTGCCACCCGAGACGATGCGACTAGGGCGCCTGAATGAGTAATATATAAAGAGGTCGAGAGAATCATTTCAGAACAACAATTCACACTCTCCGATCATTCTATTCTCCTATATGCTACGCGATCAAAGCTTCGACAACGTCGAAACGCCGTCTGACTCTTTGAGCGAAGGTTTTTAATCCATTCAAAAAGGAGTCGGTATATTTGTTTTATTTCATTCTGCACACTTAAATTTTATAATCTATACATTCATTTGTTTATTAGTGATTGCCCAAAGTAAACGATCAACGATCGTGGGCCTTGCAATAGGAGTTGGTCAAGACTCCAAAGCAAGTGAAAATAACTTGTGTTAGCATGCTGTGTTTTGTTTTCCGTTGCGTACTCAATCGTTCTAAAATCTGAAGAATTTTTTAAGCAATATTCACCCCACCTCTATCACTCTATTTCGATCCTACAATTGATATAAGAGATGGGGTTGCTCAATTTGGTGAAACCACCACTTAAGTATTTTTTTTTGAATTTTCTTTATTTTTTTCAATCATATTTTCTAGCGTTTTTTTTTTCTTTTTATCCCGCACTGCTAATCCAAGACAAGAGTCTTGGTGCATTCTGTTTATTTTTGTTTTTGTAAGTCTACTTCTTTCGCTTCTTCCTTAATGACCATGCAAGAGGGCTACAACACCTCTCACCCCCCCCCCCTCTCTTCTTTGGGAAAGATTTCGGTTATTGGAAGAGTCAGATGGAAGTCCACCTAAAAACTCAGGTGGACATGTGGATCATAATCCAAACCGGATTTGATCTCCCAAGAGATGAGCAAGGGATGATACTGAGCTATGATAAATGGGATGCATCTGCCAAAAAGAGAATTGAAGCTGATGCGAAGGTGACACAAACCCTCCAATGCGGACTCACGAAGGAAGAGCTTAACAGGGTTGGATCATTCAGCAGCGCAAAAGAATTATGGAATAGTTTATAAACTCCACGAAGGAACATCCGACACCAAGGTGAGCTGTCATGATTTACTATTAAATAAATTGTACAATGTAAAAAAATACAGGACGGAGAGATTTCTTCTCAACTGCACATCCGGATACAAGAAATCATGAACAGGCTCCACATCATAAGGCACACAATTGAAAACAGGGATCTAATCAGGTATACACTTAACTCCTTCCCTTGAAATTCATTGTGGGCATCTATGGTTGATGCTTATAAAGTTTATAAGGATTTATCCAAAATAAAATTGGATGAATTATTTTTAGAGTTTGAATTACATGAACAAATTAACGGTTCACTTGTAGAGAATGGTGTAGCGTTAATTGCCGGAAAAATCAAGAAGGCACTAGAACCAGAACCGGATTTTGACTCGGAATCCGAAGAAGAAGAACTGGCGGAGCTTGTGAACGCCGTCCGGAAGTTGTTCAAAGTTCGGAAAGTCCAAAAGAAGAAGAAGATGGGACAGCCAAAAGACGATCCAGCTGGACCAAAGAATAAGATGGATCTCTCCTGTTATGGGTGTGGAAAGAAGGGGCACTTCAAATACGAATGCCCGAACACAAGAAACAAAAAAGCAATAGAGGAAGAAGGCGTTGCAAGCAACCTGGGACGAGTCGTCTTCGAAATCAGATGAGGATGAACCAATGCACTCTAGCCTCGCGTTAACGACCCAAGATGAGATCAACGTTGACTCCAAATCGGAAGATGAAACGGAGCATGGAACCATCTCACTGTCGGAAACTGCCGACTCAAGGTAACGGGTTATTCTGAATCGGATCTTTACGAACTTATGTCTTATCTATTTCGCAAACTGGCTAAGTCCCATGACCGGGTCAAATCTCTCCGAGAGGAGGTAAAACTCCTTAAGGAAGAGACTAGCTCGAGTCTTTTGACTGAGCAAGTTCAGGATGAAACCTCAACTCAAGTCCAAAGACTTGCGAAATAGATTTTCTTCCTGAAAGCTCAAGTCAAAGAACTCAGAGCAAATTTGGAACAGTTTACCCTGGGTTCCAAGAATCTTGATCTGATTCTTGGAAAATAGAAGTACCCTGGGTTTCAAAAATCTTGGTCTGATTCTTGGAAAATAGAAGTCTATTCTGAATCAATTCGGTATTGGATTCAAAACCAATTCGCGATTTAGGTCTTATTATTCAGTAGTGAACCTCCCTAGAACCGGAGTCCAAGCATAGGTCCCCAAATCAAGCATGACTAATCAAGTCAGACCAAATCAATATTGGGTCCCTAAGGTTCATATCCATTATTTATCCTGTTTTGTCACTTAGAAATGAGTGAGATGATTAGGATAAATAAAGTTAGACTAACCCAAATCTTTTCCAAAAAAAAATCTTTTCAAACTCTACTTAATTTTTTTAAAAAATTCTTTTTCAAAATTCTACTTAATCTTTTTCAAAAATTATTTTTCAAATTTTACCTAAACTATTTCAAAAATACTTTTTCAAAAGTCTTTTCAATCCTGCTAATCAGATCAAACTGGTTAGACTAAACTCTGTCTCACAAAATCAGCCTAGGCTTAACATGCATGATCACTTAGATTGGGTGAGACAGACTAGACAAGTGAACTTGAACAACCTATCCTGTGCTTCTACGAAACTGGATCCAAACTAAGCTACTTTTGTTGGAAGTATAGCTCGGGTATGGCTCGGCGGATTTCCTAAGCGAACATGGGGTCGAACATAAGAGACCTCTCCATGTCTACAAATTTTTAAAAAATTAATTCGAATGGAGACCTATCTCCCAAACGACCGTCTCATCATCGTATCAATTGATTCAAGTTACAACTTAGCCAAACTCAAGAGTAAGACCTTGTAACTTTCTGAATCAATCGACCGTGGAAAAGACGATGAATGGATCGCCAATTTTTGTGTTTATCTTCGGGGTCAATGACTTAATTAATTATCAAATAATCAAACCATGGCAATCAATTAAGAACACATGCAATAACAAAGATCACATAAAATAATAGAAACTAATAAGGAGCCAAAGAGAGGTATACCTCATCTTTTACCTCGCAGTCTTCTACCGTATGACCCTTCCCTCTTGGACGTCGTGTGGGCGACGATCTACCAAGACGCGGAGTCTCCAAGGCTTGCCAAGATCACCTCTTGGATGCGCCAACACAAAACCCTAGCATCTAGGGTTTCCTTGCGCCTTCCACCTCTTCCACGTCCACCTTGTGCCGCCGGCGACCACCGAAACTCAAGGAGATCCGGCCACAAGGAAGCTGAGGTGTAGGAGGAGGGGAACTAATGAGGAAGGAAGGAGAAGATGAGATAAACTCCTTCTTCCCAACACAACACCTGTCGGAACCCTTCTTCTCTTTTCCTCAATCGCCGGCGCCAACAAGGATGAAGGAACCCGCTTTCCGGCCACCGAATGCCTCTTCCCCTTGCTCCTAGCTTGCGCACACCAAGGAGGAAGATGTGAAGGAGAAAACCAGAGAAGAAGGAGAAGAAGAGAGACTCTCTTCTCCCCCTTACAACCGGCGCCGCAACCCACCAAGGATCGCTGTCGGCAGACCTATTCCTCCTCCTCTCCTCTTCTCCGATCACCAAGGTGATCCTCCTATACCTAGTGATCCTTCATGCCAAAGAGGAGGAAGGGATGAAGATGGTTGAAGGAGAAAACCACTTCCTTTCTCCTCTTCTTCACCCGACGCATACAACCCTAGGAGAGAGAGAATATGGGAGGGGTTTTGGGTTTTGGGTTGTGTTGATGGATGATCAATTAGCCTTAGTTTTATGACTCTTATGTGGTATATATAGGGATACGATAGGGGCCATGAGAAGGAGTTGGGTCTTGGCCCACTAATGGATCCAAATTTGATCCATTAATGGAGATCCATTCCACTAAAGGATCCCCATTGAACTTCCTCACCAACCCCCATATTTTCATATGAGCTCCACCTATTATGAGCATATCCATTTCCCCGTATTTAAGATATCGAATGTTCGTCGATTAATTTAAATTACTAATAATTTTAATTAATCAACCTCTTGATCCTTGACTAGTACCACTCAACATTTTCATCATGTTGGACCATAGTCCACTTGCAAGATTTAACATGATTGACCATATGAGCTCATCAAGGGGGCATCATCATCCTGACTCACCAGGATACAGATTACGTCAATAATCAACGACACACCATGTATGTAATATTATTTTTCAACTTATCGGACATATTGATTTACCAGAATAAATCTCGCCTGTAGCGATCTCGGCCTCTCTGGTCCCTGCAGGCAACCCTCTAGGCTCGAGATCCTATGACCTTCCCACCCCTGGCAGTGGGTTTTTACCTTCCCCATATTTGAACCCTAGACCTCCAGGCAAGTACAAAGGTTTCTTGAATCAAGTAGCCAAGTGAACCATCCTATCCGTCGACAAAACCATTTAAGATACAATCCTTACAAAACAGTGTTAGTATATATATAATATTTATCCTACAAAATAGAGTTAGAATATATATGAAAATGCATGAACGGGATAGACAAATATGTTAGAATATATATGAAAATGCATGACATGGCTAGCGTGCATTAAACATATTGTCAAACAAATATCAAAACTTCGAAGGTCGATTGCACCAACAGGTTGATCACCGTCTTGGAGTCAACTATCTTGTAGTACAGGAATCAATCCACGATAAATTAGTTGGCCCCCATTTCTTCGTCTTGTATTTCTTGTCCAAGAACTCCTATATTTTCTTAGTCGTTCTCTTTGTACTGTACACAACATACAGTGAGTCGACAAGACAGTTGAGGATGTAGTTTCAGCATAAGAACTCAAATGAGTGTAAGCCTCCACTACACTCATTGTCTGA
The DNA here is from genome assembly GCA_024364735.1 of Boesenbergia rotunda. Taxonomy (NCBI): domain Eukaryota; kingdom Viridiplantae; phylum Streptophyta; class Magnoliopsida; order Zingiberales; family Zingiberaceae; genus Boesenbergia; species Boesenbergia rotunda. Next base: position 185,281 of record JAGFNQ010004450.1, read on the forward strand.
ACATTTGCATCTTCAGCATGCTTGGGAGTATCCTTGGTCAAGAACTGAGCCAAATTGAGTGTGATCAAGTAGAAAACATCTTCTATTGTCACCTCTTGAAGTTCAACCCAGCAAACTTCTCTGGTCTTTCCCCCATGGTTGATTAGAGTTCATTGGGTTGAATTTCTCTGGTCTTTCTCCATGGTTGATTGGAACATTTCCAATTGGGATGAAAGGAGCCTTCATATGATGATTCTATTGCGCCTCAATACTTTTAGTGGTCATCTCAACAGAGTGGAGTATGTTTCAAGATTGTTGGGCAATCTGTCAGAGATATTGGAGAAATTACTAAATTTTCAAAACTTAAATTCAGACTTATTTGTTGAGAGGCCTGAGCAGATGATCTCAGGGTTTCAGCGGGGTTGGTTTCTGCCAAGTGTCGTCGAGTCACCAACTGTCGTGTCCAAGTGATTGTTCGAGTCGGGAAGAGTTCTCCCGAGTAGCTTCCAAGTTGGGAGAGGAAGATGCTGAGTGCATTCGAGTCGGCGAGTTGATCCTGAATGGTTCCTGTGGGGAAGCATAATGCTTTCGAGTGTTCCCGTGTAGAAACCGACTGAATGTCGAGTGCTCCTAAGTGGGCACTGAGCGTTCCCGTGTGGTTAATGAGTGGAAGCCGATGTTGGCATTACAAGCATTGAAACCTCTGGCGTTTCTGTGCTTGGGCGTTACTGGCCTCCATTGATGGAGTATTGAATACCTCCATCAATGGAGGAAACGCCTGATTCTTCCTGTATAAAGAGGCGTCCAAATTGCAATCCAAAAAGAGAGACGAAAGGAGTGGAACAGGAGCATCAATCGGTGAGGGATTTGGTTTGTGAAAGAAAGTGATTAGTCCTTGGTGATTGATCGCGCGACAGCAAGGTGAGGGAAGAAACCAGAGCAAGAAGAAATTTGAAATCGCTGTAAGTCCAAAAGTTTATTTCGAGTAGATCTCATGCTTAGAGAACAACAATGGTATCAGAGCAATTGTTAGAGCATGAAAATAATTTTTTTACCTGTGTAATGAAATTCCCTGGCTGAAATCGCTTGAAATCGCCACTGAGTTCGTGGCGTTTTCATCCCCTGGCCGACGATCGCATCACGCGCGGAAGGCAGCCGTCGCCATCGGCTGGATGCGTCGATGGAGGCGGCCATAGCGTTGGTGATGGCGAGAGAAAAAAAAAAGGGGAGTCGGCTGAGGGAAGAAGAAGAGGCGGTTGAGGGAAGAAGAAGAAGTGACTTGTGCGTTAAGATTAGGTTTTGGAAAGTTGATTTGATTAAAAAAAACTGAAACCTATTCTACTTCTGCAAAAAGCAGCTGCCACGCTACTGCCCAAGGGAGGATCGAACCACCGACCTCCCCGCGAAGGCAAAGAGCCTCAACCAGAAATTCTATTCGGTAACTTGTTTAGATTTGGTTCAATTTATTTAAATTAGATTCTAGTTTGGTTTAAAAATGATTAAGTTGGTCAAATTGGTTTTGGTTTAAACCATTAGTTGATTTAACCAAACCATTTTGATCAAATAATCTGAACTAAACAGACTGGTTTGATCGTTACGTTGAATCTCAAATTTAAATAGGCTTAATTGTAGCTACAAACAAAAAGGAAACTTATATGCCTTTATCTATTTGTGTTGTGAATTGAATTGAACCAGTTTTGTTACTGGTTTGTCGGTTTTGTACTGACATTGTGTATTTCAATTCCAGATGCCGAGATTTATTACCACAATGACTCGTCGAGATGTGCGACGGAATCATTTGAGGGAACAGATAGAGGAGATTGACTACCTCCCACATCTAGGCATCCAAGGGCATATGGGAAGGCTTGATCGTCTATTTTGGAAACTCGAACAGGAAGAGTTTCCAGTTCTAGATAACTACCGGATCGGGGCATTGATTAGTTCATTGCCGAGGCGTGCTAAAGTAGCTGCAAGATGTATCTGGGGATGCTACGAAGGACGTATCTCTTATACCGAGTTGCGTAGAGAACTACTTCGCCAGAATTTTTCAGAAGAGGATCTGGAAGATTCTGAGGACGATCGGGAAGAGGATCTGGAAGATTTTGAGGATGATCTGGAAGAGGATCCTGAAGAATTTGAAGAGGATCCAGAGATGGATTTGATTGAAGAATTCACAGGGGATCCTGAGGAAATCGAGTGGGATCCAATAGTGGATTCTGAGGAGGACCCAGAGGAAGATCCCGAAATGTTTGAGGATGATCCCGAAATGTTCGAGGACGATCCCGAAATGTTCGAGGAAGATCTTGAAATACCTGGGGAAAATCCTGAAATATTTGAGGAAGATCTTGATATTGAAATGATCGAGGAAGATCCTGAAATATTTGAGGAAGATCCGATAGAATCTGTGGAAGATCCCGAGCCTGATCAGACTGGCCGATTAGAGATGAACGAGAGAGTGATAGCCACTGCCATAATATTTTTTATTATGGGAATGATGTCAACTTATCTAGTTCATTAAATTCTGTTTGTTGTACCAACTGATTAAGCCTATTAAATAAAGTTATGTTATGTGTTAACTGACTTGTCAATGATTAGTTCATTATATGATTAGTTCATATTCAATGATTAGTTCATTTATATGATTAGTTCATATTTAAGACAAATGATTAGTTCGTTTAATTGGATGTATGTAATATAATTGATCAATGTTAATTAGATTGGATTATACGAATGATGAGTGGAAACGTAGTTATCACTTGATTTCGTAAACCAAGTCAAGTTTACATTGAGTCAATCAAAATTATATACATATGTTATACACTGAATTAATTAATAATTTGTTTATTCATGATAGATCATGGCAACTAAGAACATCATAGCTGAACTAAACAAGGGAGAGAAATTGTATGGGGACAACTATAAAATATGGCATCTCAAGATACAATATGTTCTTGAGGAACAAGAAGTTCTGGAGGCTATAAATCATTTTATGGTAGAACCTACTGTTGGTTCAACTGCACAGTACAGACTTGATCTTGATGCCTATAGGGCATGGAAGAAAAAGGACTCCACTGCAAAGGGGATATTGATTAGTTCAATGGTAGATAACTTGGTATTTGAGTATGAGCCACTACCATCAGCTCATGCTGTCTGGGTTGCCCTGAAAGAGAAATACAGCGGAGTTAGTATTAGCAAGCTTCGTCAACTGACAATCAAGTTTGACAGTTGTAAAAAGCGCCCGAATGTGACGATGACCCAACATCTGAGAGAAATGGGTAATATGATTCGGGAGCTTAAGACTGATGGTCATGAGTTGACCGACGAACAACAGGTTCAAGCAATTATTCGTTCCCTTCCTGATTCTTGGGAAACAATGAAGCAGAACCTTACTCACAATGAGAGTATCAAGACTTTCATTGATGTCTCACGCCATATTGAACTGGAGGCAGAGAGAATAGAATCTGCAAGGATTTCTGAGCAAGCTTTTGTAGCTGAAGGTTCTGGATCCAAGAATAAGAAAAAATGGTTTAAAAAAGGAAAGGGAAAGGGAAAAGAAGCTGGTGCTACTACTGTGCAAGACCCAATCAAGAAGAAAGGAAAGAAGAATGGAAAGAAACCTAAAGGCAAGCTAACTTGCTACAACTGTGGCAAGAAGGGTCATTTTGCTCGGGAGTGTACTGAGCCGAAAAAGGTAAATCCATGTTTATCTTCTTTTCATGAGCTTTATGTTGCTAGTTCGGTGTTGTTAGCTGATTCTTATCCTTTGTGGATTATAGATTCAGGAGCAACGAACCATGTAGCTCATGATCGAGCTACATACGTGGAGTACCGTCGCGTACCAGCTGGCAATAAGTGAATATATGTGAGAAACAATGCAAGAATTGAAGTCAAAGGAATTGGCACTTGCAAACTCAACCTTCATGGTGGGCGTACATTGTTTCTGCATGATGTCCTGTATGCTCCTGAGATTCGACGGAATTTGGTTTCTGTGAATTGTCTTCTTGAATTGGGTTATTGTATGAATTTTTACAGTCGTCGTGTAGAACTTAAAATTGACTCTGTGTTAATTGGATATGGTTTTATATCAAACGGTTTCATGGTTCTTGATGTAGAACCAGATGTTAATTGTGGAAATGATGGTTGTTTTTCAAACATTGCTCTTACTAGTGATGCTGATGTTAATGATAAAGTTTGGCATGCTAGATTGGGACATATAGGACAAGAAAGAATGAATAGATTAGCAAGAGAGGGTTTGCTCGGCACTCGTGCTAAAGTTGACTTGTCTATATGTGAGCATTGTCTTGCTGGAAAAGCAACTAGGAAACCGTTTGGTAAGGCTATTAGGGCTGATTCACCATTGCAATTGATTCATTCGGATATTTGTGGTCCGATGAACATGAAGGCTAGAAATGGTAGTTCATATTTCATTACATTTATTGATGATTTCACGCGTTTTGGTCACGTGTATTTGATTTCTCATAAATCTAAAGCATTAGATTGCTTTAATCGTTATTTGAACGAAGTTGAGAATCAATTGGAATGTAAGGTTAAAATCTTACGCACTGACCGTGGAGATGAATACTTGTCTGATCAGTTCAAGACAATATGTAATGAGAAAGGGATTATTAGACAGTTAACTATCCCTGGAACTCCACAGCAAAATGGTGTTTCTGAAAGAAGAAATCGAACTCTTCTTGAAATGGTTAGGTCGATGATGGCTCAAGCTAATTTGCCTATTTCCTATTGGGGAGATGCATTATTGGCTGCAACCTACATACTTAACCGGGTGCCTTCTAAATCTGTTCCATCTACTCCATATGAACTTTGGACAGGCAGAAAACCAGATTTGAGTAATCTGAGACCATGGGGGTCAGCTGCTTATATTCATGAGAAGACTCACAAATATGGAAAATTAGGACCCAGAGGTAAGAAGTGTATTTTTGTAAGATATTCTGATACCTCTAAGGGTTATGTCTTTATTGGTGAGCAGCAAGATGGAACCATCTCTGAAATTGAGTCAAGAGATGCTACTTTTCTAGAAACTGAGTTCCCAACGAGAGGTGAAGTTGATAAATCAACTCCTCTATTTGCAGTACAGGAGGAGGATACTGTTCCTCCGTTAACAAATCAGGAATCTCAGGGAATGCCTGAATCTAGTCAACCTAGTGGGAGTGAATTGCCTATAAGTGAATTAGTTTCTCAACAGTCAAACCTGCGAAGAAGTAATCGTAAGATTATTCCTCGGAGAAGGTTTGACATTGAAAATGAGGCATTAATGATTCTCCCAGTTGACGAAGAAGAACCTCGAACGGTTGAGGAAGCATTGAAATGCTCAGTTAGAGAAAAATGGAGAATTGCAATGGATGAAGAAATGGAGTCTATGAGAAAGAATCAGGTTTGGGATTTAGTCGATCTTCCTCCAGGCTGAAGGGCTATTAGAAATAAATGGAATCTCAAAATCAAGAGGAAGGCAGATGGATCGATTAATAAATACAAAGCTCGTTTGGTTGCAAAAGGATATACCCAAATGGAGGGTATTGATTTTGAAGAGACATTTTCCCCTGTTGTGAAGTTTGTGTCAATACGTGTCATTTTAGCTATAGTAGCACATTATGACTTGGAATTACATCAGATGGATGTAAAAACGGCTTTCCTTAATGGTAATCTTGACGAGGAAATCTATATGGCACAACCAGAAGGTTATATTGCTAATGGCCAAGAGGAAAAAGTATGTAGACTTAAAAAGTCTATATGTGGGCTAAAGCAAGCCTCGAGACAATGGAACATAAGATTCAATGAAGTCATTTTATCTTATGGTTTCAAAATGATCAATAAGGATCATTGTGTTTACCTAAGAAAGGATAAAGGAAAGTTAGTCATTTTATCATTATATGTTGATGATATGCTGATAGCTGGAAATGACTTAAAAGTTGTGATTGAGGTCAAGTCTTGGCTTTCATCACAATTTGACATAATTGACATGGGAGAAGCTGAGTATATCTTAGGAGTACGGATCATTCGTGATCGATCAAAAAGACTTTTGGGTTTGTCTCAAGAAGCTTATATTACTAAGATACTACAACACTTCAATATGTTTGATTGCAACGTTGAACAAACACCTACAGCGAAAGGTGTTGTTTTGAGCAAAAGTATGTCTCCCAAGACTCCTGAAGAGATAGCCGAGATGAAAAAAGACCATATGCTAGTGCCATTGGTAGTTTGATGTACACTATGTTGTGTACTCGCCCTGATATAAGCTATGTTGTTGGCTTAGTTAGTCGTTTCCAGTCAAACCCAGGATCGAGACACTGGAAAGCGGTAAAAAGGATATTCAGATATCTCAAAGGGACGGCAGATTATTGTCTCTACTTCCAAGGATCAAAACTGAGCTTGAAGGGCTACGCAGATGCAGATTGGGCAGGGGACCTTGACGACAGAAAATCCACATCTGGCTATATTTTTTTGCTGAATGGAGGTGCCATTTCATGGAACAGCAAGAAGCAGGCTTGTGTAGCACTGTCGACAATGGAGGCTGAGTATGTGGCTTGTGCAGCGGCTGTACAAGAAACTGTCTGGTTGAGAAGGTTCCTAAAGCATTTGAAGATTGTTGAGGACAGTGGGAGCCCTGTTACAGTGTGTTGTGACAATCAAGCTGCTATAGCTTTTTCCAAGGATCCTAAATATCACAGCAAAGGCAAGCATATAGAAATTAAATACAATTTTGTAAGGGATATTGTTGACAAGAAAAAGATAATTCTTGAGTACATCCCTACCCGAGCAATGCTTGCAGATCCTTTTACTAAGCCGTTGACTAAAGAGTCGTTTTATGAACATGTGAAGTCTTTGGGACTACGCAAGTTGTAACAAATTGTAAAGACTATTATTTAAATGAAATGTCATGATCTATTCAGTGTAAATGTATTTGTTACATTTGGTAAAAGTCTCGATAAGCATGTTGGTAGGCTAAGATTGGTCCTCTCACATGGACAATCGTCTCTATTTGTTGAGTATAAATAGAGGTAAGACCATTACTTATGAGACAACTTATGTAGTTGTGAAGAGAGATACTCATAAGTTGAGGTCGCCTTGATTTTGTATCAAGTTGAGATCATTTATGTAATGATCATAGTAAATGCACCCACCATTTACTAAACCTGTTTAAAGCCAGATTGGAATTCATAAGTTGAATTCGGATTAGACGTTAAGTATGTCTAGATCGAAATCTGTACGATGTTAAATATTTGAGAAAAACATGCACTCTTTTTTGGCAAAGAGAAAAACATCGTAGCATTTGATTCATACCACATGTGCTATAACGACAATAAGGGTAGTAGGAGAATGGATCCCTGCTTCTCTACTATGTGAGACCCTTGAGATTATTAGTTAATCTCAATCTTACCCTAAGTGACTATTTAGCTGTCTACTTGAAGTTTTAATCAGTGTTTGCTACTTTAGTGTATGTCCTATTGACTATGGATGATTCGGTCTATGGAGCATAACTAGGAAAGCGACTGATTAGAATGAATAGATTCTAGCTGAAATGGAAGATTAAAATTAGTTTACATCTGTAATACTTATTCACTGGTCGACCAGTTACATTTTTTTGTTAAGTACTTAAAAATTGTGATTGTGAATAAAAGTATTGATTTGAGATATCGAACATGCTCTTGACATAAATGTCATATGAGGGATTAGAGATGTTTAGATGGATGTAAATATTTAATCTGGGGTAAAGGCAAGTTATTGATGTCTCTGATTCGTTCTATAGAGCAGCTAAGTTAAGTGTAACAACTTTCTTAGCATTAATTGCTCAGTGTGCTTGTTGTCGCATGAACCATTTTCCCTGAAGTATGAGTTGAATGCTCCTATATGGTCTTTGTGACTTCCTTACGTAGTCTTAGTGACTAAATGACCTATATGGATAGAATTGGACGAGTGGAAGATGTTGGCGTTACAAGCATTGAAACCTCTGGCGTTTCTGTGCTTGGGCGTTACTGGCCTCCATTGATGGAGTATTGAATACCTCCATCAATGGAGGAAACGCCTGATTCTTCCTGTATAAAGAGGCGTCCAAATTCCAATCCAAAAAGAGAGACGAAAGGAGTGGAACAGGAGCATCAATCGGTGAGGGATTTGGTTTGTGAAAGAAAGTGATTAGTCCTTGGTGATTGATCGCGCGATAGCAAGGTGAGGGAAGAAACCAGAGCAAGAAGAAATTTGAAATCGCTGTAAGTCCAAAAGTTTATTTCGAGTAGATCTCATGCTTAGAGAACAACAGCCGAGTGCTCCCGAGTGGAACGCTGAATGATGCATAGAACCACCCGACTACCAAGTAAGAAAGATGATGCTCGATTTTTTCCGAGTGGAACTCCTGAGTTGGGAAATGAAGAAGTCGAGGCCTACTTCAAACAGTTTCCTTGAAACAGATTTGTCATACCTCGAGTTGTACTTCGAGGTTCCCTCGGGTGTCTGTTTCCCGGGATACAATGGCAAACCACGATCTCCATCAAGTATTGGTGGTCACGACGAATTGAGAGGTACCAAAATACTATAATGGGTATTTTGTCGAGCAGAAGATCAATGACAGAGAGGATGAGATCGAGGGTGAACGTAGGTGGAGGAATTCTTTTGCTATTGCTTTTCACACTATGTTTTTGCTGCTCTTACTCACGACCTCCTTTTATAGGAGCGCTCATCCCAGACTGCAATGAATGACCGAGTTATGACTATTCAATGCTGGGTTTAATAATAGTCGTCTATCTTTACTGATCGACTATTATTGTTGAAAGATTACGGAATCGCTATTAACTTCAGATTAATGCTTCCCTTATACTCTTGAGCAGATAGCCAAAAGAGATTCAGGTGGCAGGGGCAAAATGCAAGCAGGAGCAAAATGTTAGTTTATTTGCCTGGACAAATTTTGCCTCCGACAGTCGATGTGCGTAGGTTGTGCTCGCACACGAGTTAACTTGATTTAATATAATTCAGTCCCTAGATTTGTACCCCTACGTACTCTCGCGTGAGAGGGAGCCTTTTTCCATGTATTTGTTTACAACACCAATACATGTGAATCAATATAAACCAATCACAAAGCTACAAACTCCCCAATGTGGGACTAAAAATCCATGCACAATGAAGTCTTTTTCCTCCTCTCTTGTTTCTAGTCAATTTTTCCAAGAATATTTAATTAATAGTATGTTTTTTGCATCCTTAACTCTGTACTAATTTAGTCTTTTAAGTTCTGTTTAGTGTATAATATGAAATCTTTCGTTGCTTTTGTGTTCCCCAAAATTCATGTTCGAAATTCCTTCAACAGGGAAGCTAGTCCAGTTGCAGATGGTAATATACTAACAAGCAGAGTCATTCTAAGTGCCACTACCCAGCCATCTGGTAATTCACATCCCAACAAATCACCTACTCACGGTCATCTACTAAATTTAATTCCTGACTCTGCACAAGAGGAACATAGTCAAACCATCAGTATCAACTATTCCTGGTTCACCAATGATGGATCCTATTGACCTTTGGTTTTCCTCTTTAATATTGCATTGATTACTATAACCTAGTTATTTGGCCTATTATGAGACTGAAGTAGCTGATATTCATTGATATTTTTAGACTACCTGAGAATTTTTTTGTTCAATGAAATCTATTTTGAAGATGCATTGGGTAGTGAATAAATTAAATCAAATTTTGAATCGTATAGAAAAACATTAGAAACTAAAGGGTTTAAGTAGAATTAAAATTTAAATAGTAAATATAGCGATAAGAAAAGAATTGACAGAATAGTGAATGATAAAGATGATTCTAAGTCTTGTAAAATTTTTAGATATCTCGAATAGATCTTTAAATAACGAGATACTGATAGAGGTATCACTAATACAATAAAATAATGGTGTAAATGAAGAAGATATTCTAGAGTATTTTGTGATTGTTGTGTACCCTATAGAATAAGATAAAACTTTTATCAGAACTCATACTCTATGATCACACCCTTGGTCTGTTAGAAAATAACAAATACAAAATTATAATATAATAGAGATTAAATGCTAAGATGAATTTGATTTTTTTGAAAGTGTAAACTAGATAGCACCAAAATCCTTCAAAAATCAATAGATGTAAAATTATAGGGAATATGTTTAGATAATGATCCCGGGCCAAGTTGCGTGTTGCCTGGCTCGACAGCCTGGAGTCTAGTCAGAAGGAAAATGGTTAATGGGCTGTAGAGGCCAGCGGGATAGGGACCACTCGGACTCAGGCCCTAGAATTGACGATAGGAAGCCCACCCTCTTTAACGTCAGCCTGACTCCTAGTCAGATGTTCCTGATCTAACACCCCTTTCGGATTGGCTCCCCGCCACCGCGTGGCAGACCACGCTCCGGGGATAAGCCCAAACCAGAGGGAGCGTTACTTATCACGTTGTGCCCCAGTTGGCACCCTTATAGGCCCTCAGTCGGCCTCATTACTCTGTGCCCCAGTCGGCAACCTTATAGGCCCTCAGCCGGGCTCATTACTCTGTGCCCCAGTCGGCACCCTCATAGGCCCTCAGCCGGCCTCATCACTCTGTGCCCCAGTCGGCACCCTCATAGGCCCTTAGCTGGCCTTGACAGGCACAACCACTCCCTTACGCCAGATTACCAGAAGTTGTACGGGGTCAGTATAGAACAATGGGTATCCCACCGGGATATTGATCTTCCTACCATAACCAGCCCCCCGTACTGCGACCACCTACACTGGTGTCAGGCCGAGCAGCGCCAAAAGGTGCCTACCATTAAGTTGACAGTGCCCCTTTCCTTAACCTGGTATGCGCCACTTTATCCTGCTACCTCTGGGCATGCATCACCTTGTCCTTGCTATATGGCAGCAGGTGTCAGGCGGGGTAGGAGCTATCAGCTTCCCGGCTATACAAGCCCTCTCACTCCGCATTTCTCAGGAACGCGTAATAGTGCAATTCAATACTGTTCTATTGCTTTTTCATCGCCACCACTGAGTACTGACTTGACCATCGGAGTGCCTGGCCGGGGACTTTTCCTGGCTTTTTCATCGCCACCTTCTTCTAATGGTCTTCGCCTTGCAGGACATAGGTGATCCGGCTCGTTAAGCCACTCCAGCGACCTCGCTCCCCCGGAGGCTCACTCAGCTGTAGGGGCGTCCAGCTCACTTCATGACAGGATCAAATTTGGCGCTAGAAGAAGGGACACCAGCAGCCTGATCGGAAGTGGAGATGGCTGACCTCAACCAGATGGCTGTGGATGTCTCTCGTGAGGAGTACGAGGTGTTAATGGCTACAAGAGCTCAGCAGAGGGCTTCTCAAAGGCCCTCACAGGCAGCTAGTCAGGGACCTCAAGGCCCGGAGCTAGTCATGCGTCGGCCTTCTGGAGGACAGAGTAGGCCTATTAGGCCTGAAGGGGGCTCTGCACCTCCCTCGGTGGCGGCTCCCCGGGACCAAGTCGGCGAGGCTCATTCGGCATCAGCAGAGGCCTCAGTGTCCAATCCAGTGCGGGGAAAGCGACCGGACAAAGGGAAAGCTCCCGCTAACCCTGCTTTAGCTACACGGGTACGCAGTCCTTTTGCTCCTTAGGTCTTGGAGGATATTGTGCCTCACCATCTCCGTTTCTTCACCATCCCCGTATATGCGGGAACCACGGATCCGGAGGAGCACCTGATGAAGTTCGATAATGCGGCTATGCTTCATCAATATCCGGAAGACGTTAAGTGCCGAGCCTTCCTGACAACCCTCTCCGGGACAGCCCAGAGGTGGTTCGACCGGCTCCCCGAGGGGTCCATCACGAGCTTTGAAGAGCTCAAAAGAGCATTCTTGCAGCACTTTGCTAGCAGTCGACGACACCACAGGACGAGCCTTAATTTGTTCGCCCTGAAGCAAGGTCCAAAGGAGACCCTCTAGGCCTACATCAAAAGGTTTAACGAGGTGGCGGTGGATGTACCAACAGCCACCCAGGAGGTCATGGTCAGCGCCTTTTCCCAGGGCTTACAGGACGGGGAGTTCTTCCGCTCGCTGATCATGAAGCCCCCAAAGGACTTCGATAGCCTTCTTGGTAAGGCTGTCAAATATATCACTTGGAGGAGCCGCAGGCCGCTCGGAGAAAGGAGTTTGCCGCTCCGACACCTCCTCACCCCGTTCAGGGTGCTAGACCCCAGGGGGACCTATCCGCAGTTCGCCTGGGCCTGCCGAGCATGCAGGCATGGAAAGGCGTCATGTACAGCAGGTGGCCCAGGGATGCTTCCCTGCCCGATGGAGGTCATACTGCACCTTCCACCAGAGCCACGGGCATGCCACCGAGGAGTGCCGTCAGGCTGGTCGAGGTCGGGCTTCGGCCCCCAGAGGACGGGGGCGGCAAACATGTCCTGGGCGGGGGGCAGGCCGAGGTGGCCCAAATGTTGACCCGGTGGCCGAAGAACTGCGAGAGAACCCTCCGACTACGCGCAATCTATTCCCCCAAGGGAATCGAGCGGTGGACAAGGAGACAGAAGAAGAGCGGGTCAGCCAACAAAATATCATTCGAGGAGACGTACATGTCATCTCGGGTGGACCGACAGGAGGAGATTCCCACCGGGCCCGGAAGGCACAAGTGCGCCGACTGGAGATCCATCAAGTCGGCACTAGTCTGGCCCAGGCAGAGGGGTTGCAAATCAGTTTCAGGCCCCAAGAGCTTCAGGGGATAGAAGTCCCTCACAATGACACGCTGGTCATCACCGCCGTCATCGCTAATTATCAAGTCCACCACACCATCGTGGACACTGGCAGCTCAATCAATATACTCTACAAGAGGGCCTTTGACCAGCTCCAGATTGAAAAGTCCCAGTTGGACCTAGTTGTGACCCCGTTGTTTGGGTTCACGAGGAACCCGGTGCAGCCAATTGGCCTTATTCGGTTGGCCATATCCCTGGGTGAAGAGCCATTGAAAAGGACTCGGTGGTCCACCTTCTTGGTGGTGGATCCCCCTTCGTCCTACAATGTCATTCTAGGCCGACCCGCCCTCAATGAGTTCCGGGCAGTCGCCTCCACCTTCTACCTGAAGGTTAAGTTCCCAGTCGGAGACCAGGTGGGGGAAGTCAGGGGTGACCAGAAGGTAGCCCAGAGGTGTTACGTGGACGACGTTCATGTAGAAAGTCGCAAGGCCCCACGTCCCTTCCCTGATTGCAACATGGTTCAGGCTTCTCCTTAGTCTAAGTTGCACGAGGACAAAGAGGAGGTGCAACTCCTCCCTGATCAAGAGGAATCCCGAGTCAAGGTCACCGCGGGATTGCTAGAGGAGCTGAAGAAGCCCCTGCTGGAGTGCTTGGCTTGGAACCAAGACATCTTCGCCTAGTCAGTCAAGGAGCTGAGAGGCGTCCGACTGGAGGTTGCGGAACACCACCTCCATGTTTACTCACACGCTCGGCCCGTGAAGCAAAGGAAGCGGGACTTCAGCACCGAGCAGAACAAGGCAATCAGGGCTGAGATCGAGAGGTTAACGGAGGCAGGGCACATTAGGGAGGTGCAGTTCCCATCCTGGCTGGCCAACGTGGTGCTAGTGCCTAAGTCGGATAATAGGTGGCGAATCTGCATTGACTTTCGGGATCTCAACAAGGCCTGCCCGAAAGATTGCTACCCCCTGCCTCGGATTGATCAGATGGTGGACTCGACAGCTGGTAGTGAGTTCATCTCTATGCTGGACGCTTACCAAGGGTATCATCAAGTACCCTTGGCCGCTGAGGATCAAGAAAATGTTAGCTTTATCACGGTAGACGGCACTTACTGTTACACCGTCATGCCATTCGGTTTGAAGAAAGCTGGAGCCACCTACCAGCGCATGATGAACAAAATCTTCCGGTCTCAGATCGGAAGAAATGTAGAAGTATATGTCGATGACATCCTCATCAAGTCTGCCCGAGCCGAAGAATTGGTGGCGGACGTCGAAGAAACCTGCCAGATGCTGCGGAGGTATGGGCTTAAGCTGAACCCAGCCAAGTGCCTTTTTGGTGCTTGAAGGGTGAAATTCTTAGGCTATATTGTGACCGAATGGGGCATCGAAGCCAACCCGGGCAAGGTCAAGGCCTTACTAGATATGCCCCTGCCCAGGAATCTACAGGAGGCTTAGCGGCTCGCTGGGCGAATCATGGCCTTATCTCGGTTTATCTCTCGATCGACAGAGCGAGGGTTGCCCTTCTTCAAAACCCACCGCAAAGCTATAAAATTCCAATGGGACGCTGATAAGTACTATTTTGTTGATCATTTCAGGTTCTAAAATCCATGTTTGACCCATATTTTACCTGTGTAATCTTGAATTTACCTTAGGTTCTATGAATTAATTCTATTTTGGACTTTATTATAAATCTTGATACATTTAAAATATTTTGCCACTAAATTGTTGATCTACTTTTGTAGGCTTGGAAAGATCATGGACCTAGGTCATATTGGGTCAAACTTTAGTCGGAAGTGGACACGAATCGAGCGATCAATAATCAGACTAATATGGGTCGTCCGATTCAATAAACGGCTAGATCTGAGCCATCTGAGAACTTTTGATGCAATCCGAGCTAGGGGTAAGGCTAATCAAGCACTCAGGTCAAGATCTGAAGGTTTCATCCAAATCAGAGATCCTCTAGCCATTGGATCAAGCTCAGGAGGATCTAGACCGTCCATTCAAATATCAGATAGATCGGAGCCATCCGTTGCAATTCTGGAAGATCCGAGTTACTGAGAGGAAGATTCTGGCCCTTGATCAATATCTGGAAGTTTTGGTTCAGATCTGACGAGATCTAGCCATTGGATGGAGTTAAGATAATCTGGACCGTCCATTTCTAAACTATATAAACGGTCTCTTCTTCTCCGATCAGTTTGTCGCGTCTTCGCTAGTTTTCACCGCATTCTTCGTGTTCTTCGTTTCTTCTTCAAGTTTCCTTCATTTGATCGCGTGACCGCTTGGATTTCTACCTTAGATCGAGTTCTAGATCGTCGAGAAGATGGCTCCGTGAAGATTCCAGCTCTAAATTGCCACTGAACAAAGTTGATTGAGGGTTTCATCAGCTCTGCCCTTCAACTGTTCGGATCTTGGTTTTGTGGCACTTTTCATCCACTTGAGCAATTCGGAGGTTTCTCTGGATTGCTCTGATCATCTCCAAGCCATCACCGCAATCCCACACAGCGAGATCGAGGAGATCGGATGGATTCTTCAGCCTTGAGCAGTGTTTGAGTTGAATCGATTGTGGAGTCAGATTTTCCATGCGATCTGTCAAGCTAAGGGGTTCTTGGCTTACTCTTGTGTGACAGCAAGAAGATCTTGAGCTAACGAAGGGATCGAAGCTTAGTTTTCGTAGTCAATTTTCATTTCGAGCAGTAGATTCAATTTCTGCATTTTTCTACAGATTTTAAACTTGTATCAGAATTGCTTAGTTTTCTGAATCGATTCTGCCTTAATTAGTGTTTCAATTCTTCACTCTTATTAGCTAGGTTGTTTGTGTAGTGAACATGCACTTGATCTAAGGTTGCTTCGCAATTCAGTTTATTCCTGCAAATTAGTTTTAGTTAATGCGTGTCAACTCTGTTTCTGCGTATCAACTTAGTTTTTGATTTTGCAGCTTACTTCAAATTCAGTTTATGTCTAGTTTTAATTCCTGAAATTAGATACAACATTTAGTGTGTTAATGCATTTGGACTCAGCTTGTGCGTAATTGGATTATTTCTGAATTTAGCTTCATTTCTGCATTTGGTCTCAGCTTGTGCATATCAATTCCCATTTCTGCAAGTTCAGTTTTATTTCTGCAAGTGTTAGTTTACAAGTTTCTGAATTGTGTATTAGTGAACATTAGTTCTTCGAAATCTTTTCTGAAACATTAGATTTGTGCCCTTAAATCTGAGTTTGCTTTGTTTGTTTCTACATTTGATTTGTTGCTAAATTTCTGCACTCATGTTCTACATTTCAGCATTAATTTCTGCTTCAGGTTGTGTCTGAATTGATCTGCATTTGGGTTCTGAATTTCTTCCTTCAATTCTGCGTATCACTCCACTGATATCTTGCCTTTCCAAGCTGAATTGATTAGTTCCATTTCTGAATTGTCAGTTTATTGTTTCTGCAAGTGTCAATTCTCTTTTCGGCACATAAGTTTCAATTTCTTGCAAGTTTGTATCAAGTAAGAAATTTCAGAATAGCTTGGTGTACAGCTTGCTTGCAATTCTGTTTGTTTTGAATTTAATTCAGCTGAAGTTAAACACACTTTTGGAGTACCATTGCATTTGAAATCAGTTAGTTTGCATTAAGTTGTTTCTGAATTTTAGATCCCATTTCTGCCTTAGGTTTATATTTCCTGCATTTAGTATCAGTTTTCTGCACATCAATTTTTTTTCTTTTGCATATCAAGTTTGTATCAAGTTTGGATTCCATTTCTGCAATTAGATTTATGATTTCTGCATTAGTATCAATCGAAGATTCAGCCACTGATCACACTTTGTTTCACATTCGTTTGCTTTGAGTCTTAATCCCTGAAGTGTAGCACAACTTGTAGTGTAGTATTTCATTCGATGTCAGTTTGGTTTGCAATTTCTACGAATTTACATTAGTTGATTAAAGTTGTCCATTGGTTGTGTCATTAGTTGCCATTACCTAGTCTAAGTTTGCTTAGTTAAGTTTCTTTACTTTTCACTGAGTTTTCATTTCTGATTGCAAACAAAACCCAATTCTTACTTGAAACCCAAAAATATTTGAAACACATAAACACGAGCTCGAATCAAACATCCTTAACTAGCCCTAGGAAAAATATGACCTGTGGCCCCTTTACTACATTTTTATCTTTGTTAGCAAAAAGGGTTTTCATCTTTACAAATATCTAAATTTGAGATCCACATTCGTGACAATCTAGTTGAGTTTGTTTGATTTTTGCTTGTGTGCTTATTTCATATTTTTCTTGATCCATTTTTGCGCTTATCTCTATATCCTGTGATTTACTTTATCCGTTATATTTTTCCATACACATTTGCTGCGATTTGTTTATTTTATGACCAGGTCCACAGGTGTTGATCTTGACGAATTTGACCCTGAAATTGAGAGAACTTTCAGAGCAAGGAGGAACCAAGGCATAATTTCAGAGGCTATTGATATTCCTCCTCTTCAGACTATTCCTACTCATTCAGGCATTATCATGGCAGACCACCAGAAGACTATGAAAGAACAGCACCAGATGACACATTTCAGTACTCTAGTATTGCTTATCCAGAGCTGACTGGTGATTTTGAGCTTAGATCCGGACTCATCCACTTGTTGCCCAAATTTCAAGGATAGTCTGGGGAGGACCCCAATAGACACTTGCATGAGTTTCACGTTGTCTGCTCCACTATGAAGCCTCAGGGTATTTCAGAGGAAGATATCAAGCTGAGGGCTTTACCATTTTCTCTGACTGGAGCAGCAAAGGATTGGTTTTACTATTTACCTACTGGGCACGTGTCTAGTTAGATTTCCATGAAGAAGACAATTCTAGAAAAATATTTCCCAACCTCCAGAACTACAATCATCAGAAAGAGCATATGTGGTATACAGCAAGTGGTGGGAGAGACTCTTTATTACTATTGGGAGAGATTTAACAAGCTATGCTCCAGTTGCCCACAGCACCAGATCAGCGAGCAGCTCCTCATTCAGTATTTCTACGAGGGATTATTGCAGATGGATAGGATCATGATAGATGCTAAGCAGCAGGAGCCCTAGTCAACAAAATGCCAGATCAAACTAGGGAGCTTATTACAAACATGGCAGAGAACTCACAATAGTTTGGGAGTAGAGCTTTGTCTACTAGAGGAGTTAATGAAGTTCAGATGGTATCAAATGAGCAGAAAGAAATCAAGAATTCATTGGTAGAGCTCACATCATTGATAAAGAAAATGACTCTTAATAATGCAAGCCAAAATTTCAATTTTTCTATACCTCCACAATCAAGCCAAGTGATGAGGGTATGTGGTATTTGCTCTAGTCAGAAACATAATTCAGATTCATGCCCCAACCTCCAACAAGATGAGACAATAGCGGCATTGGTTAGGGGACAATTCCAAGCCCGGAATAACCCCTACTCCTCTACTTATAACCCTGGTTGGAGGGATCATCCAAATCTGAGGTATGGAAATTCTTTCTACCAACAAAACCCACAACAACAATTTCAGCAGCCTCAACAAAATTTCCAGCAACCGCAGCAATCTCAGCAACCTCAGCAGCAATTCCAAAAACAAATTCAGCCATTCCAGCCAACATTCCATCAACCGCAGCAATTTCAGCAACAATTCCAGCCAATTCAGCAGGGGCAACAAGGTTTTCAAACATTTCAGACGTTCCAACCTAAAAACCAACAAGTTTTCCAACCCTCACAGCCTTACAACCAAAGCTTTCAGCCACAAAATCAAGGTTTTCAACCCACTCAGTTTCAATCTTCACCACAACCATTCCCACTTCAAAATCAAAATTTTCAAGGCTATAATTCTCAGCAAGTTCAACCAACATTCCAGCCTAACTATCAGCCCTATCAACAGCCATTTCAGTCATACAATCAGCCCCAACAACCCTAATTCCAACAATCACAGCAGGGTAATATTTTTCAGCACCTTACTTTATCATTTCAAGGTTAATCAAAGCCCTATGCTAACCAAGGGGGCTATGGATGTTCTAGTGCAGGAAATGTGCCACAACAAAGGATAGAAGAGATGTTTCAACAAATTTTACAACAATAACAAAGGAACGATCCAGCCTTACAAAACCTCGAAAGGCAAACGGGACAATTGGCTAGTGGGATGAATCAAATTCAAGCTCAGGGATCAAGCCAACTACCTTCTCAAGCTACCCCCTATCCCAAGGGAAACGTTAGCACTATTACGTTGAGGAGTGGGAAGGTTACTTCAACTCAAAAGGGTCCAAGAGCAGATTTTTCTAAAAACAAGGCAGCACCTACATTTTCAGCACCAATCAGCCCTGAAATCAAATCAAAATCTGTTGGTTCCACCCCTAGTCCGTGCTCAACTTATTCCTCAAGTAATCCTGTGATTTTGGTAGAAATGAGGGAGAAATCAGAGGCGAAGCCGACCTTACAGCAGCTACATCAAATGGGACAGCAGCTCAAAATTCATCCCCTCCAAATTCGGTTCAAGAAAAAGAAATGAGAGTTCCCTTGCCCTTTCCACAACAAAAAACTCAAGCCAAAAGGTAAGTGGAGGAGGAGAAAGCCAAAGAGTACAATGAGCTTGTAAAACTTTTTAGCAAGGTAGAAATTAATGTACCTCTGTTGACCATGATTAAACAGATTCCTAAGTATGCAAAATTTCTGAAAGATCTATGTGTTCACAAGAAGAAGCTTAAGGAGAATGAGTTGGTCAGCTTGGGGAAAAATATTTCAGCACTCATCCATGTCATACCTCAAAAGTATGAAGACCCTGGAGTTTTTACTGTATCATGTGAGATAGGGAGGACTATATTTTATGACCCTATGCTAGACTTGGGAGACTCCATCAATGTAATGCCCAGATCAGTCTTCCAGATGCTTGGCATTGGCCCTTTACAGTCCACTGGAGTGGTAATTTAGCTAGCGGACAGAAGTCAGACCCATCCAGTAGGAGTTATTGAAGATGTTTTGGTAAAAGTTAAGGAGTTGATTTTCCCTGCAGACTTCTACATTCTAGACATGGAAGGAGACTATCTTGCACATAGATCCCCACTCATCCTTGGGAGGCCTTTTCTAAAGACTGCTAGGACAAAAAATGACGTTTATGCTGGCACACATTCGATGGAAGTAGGGGACACAGTAGTCCAGTTTAGTATTTTCGATGTCATGAAGTATCCTAGGGGAGATCACTCTATTATGAGCATTGACATTCTGGATGGACTGGTTGATACAGATTCAGTGGCTGAGGGAGTTTCACATGATTTTTCTGGAGGAGTTATTTTTTCAGAAGAAGCTGAGGGAGTACTTACTATTGAGACTAAGGATATTTCAGAGTTTATTTCAGATTCACTTCCAGCTGGTGAGGAATTTCTAAGTATAGGGGATTGCACAGAGCCCCAAGAATCACCTACCTCTATTGAGATTCAAGAGGATTCAGAGCACAGGTATGATAGTGTAGGGGATTGCACAGAGCCCCAAGGATCACTCATACCCACTTAGCAGGGCCAAATTGAGCTTAAGCCATTACCAGGCCACTTGAAATATCTGTACCTAGGAGAGGAGCAGAATTTTCCAGTTATTATTGCACAACATTTGGAGTCAGAGCAGGAAGAGAAATTATTGCAAGTCTTGAGGCATTACAAGAAGGCGATTGGGTGGACTTTATCATATATACCAGGTATCAGCCCAGCTATCTGTATGCACCGGATATTCTTGGAAGAAAATGTAAAACCCGTGAGGCAGCCACAAAGGAGACTTAATCCACTCATTTTGGACGTTGTAAAGAAAGAGGTGACTCGACTTCTTCAGGCAGGTATCATTTACCCTATTTTTGATAGTCAGTGGGTTAGTCTCATACATGTGGTGCCCAAGAAATCTGGGGTGACAGTGGTGGAAGATGGAAACAACGAACTAGTACCCACCAGAGTTAAAAATTCCTGGAGAGTCTGCATTGATTACAGGAAGCTCAACAAGGCCACAAGGAAATATCACTTCCCTTTACCCTTTATTGATCAGATGCTTGAAAGACTGGCAGGGAAGTCCCATTATTATTTTTTGGATGGTTATTCAGGCTACTTCCAGATTTGTATAGATCTAGAGGACCAAGAGAAGACTACCTTCACTATTATTAGTAGGAGCCCTAGAGCCAATTATGTGATGATTGACTAGGGTCATTTTGTATCATATTCTATTAATAAAGGCATTTTTGGTTATTATACTTACTTTGTATTCTGTGTCGAATAACAAAGTATAATAATGTCCTTGTGTAGTAGGTTCTTATCTACATTATATCGATTGGTTGAATCGATAGTGAGATAATGTAGAGAACACTACACTAAATTATTCCTAGTCAAGCATCAATTATTTAGGGACAATATTGATGCATGGAGACTAGCATGTAGGTCAACTGATGACTTGAGCTCATAAGTCATGGATATGTGATATCAAGTTGACACATGGGTATACATTGGAGAATGTGTACTGAATGACCCGCCATGAGAAAGTTTCGTAGATTGTCATATGAGTGTCATAAACATTCTCATGTGACTATTGGTATGAATAGTCCTTAGACCTGAAGTCACTACGGTTCCCTACATAAGGAGTTATGTACTTTGGTATCATCAAGCATCACCCGTAACAGGGTGGACTATAAAGGCGATCACTGGGTATGTAATGAATTATGCGGAGGGATGTGAGTGATGTAGATGGGATCTATCCCTCCCATATGACGGGAGTGATATTTGTGGGCCCCTTGATCAAGTAGGACTACTGAAACGCATGTCCATGCTCAAATGAGTCAATATGAGATATTGAGCTCATTTGCTTGAGTGAGTCTTCTCGGGGATCAAGAAACACATAGATTGATTGAGGATGACATGGTCTATGCCTCATTGGTCAATCTAGATATCAAGGATAGAAGGACAAGGTCATACACTATCATAGTCACGGAGGTTTAGTCGGATCTCGACTTTTCTTGTTACTTGGGTAGCAATGATGCATTGCTAGATGTCGCTCATTGCTTATGTGTCTAAGGTGTTAGGCGTATTGCCAACGTCGCAAGAACATATTGGGTCACACACAAAGGACACAATGCTTCGGGAAATCTGATCGGCCGGCCTGATCCCGAGTTAGGAACTCGGGAGGCCCGAGCCCGAGTTGGGAACTCGGGAGTCTGAACCCGAGTTGGGAACTCGGGAGTCTGAACCCGAGTTGGGAACTCGGGGAGTCCGAGTCCAAGTTGGGAACTCGGGAAGTCTGAGCCCGAGTTGAGAACTCGGGAGATCTGAGCTCGGGTTGGGAACTCGGGAGCGCAGGTCGGGAGCTCGGCACTCGGCAAACTGAGCTGGACACTCGGCAGACTAAGTCGGAGCTCGACAGACTGAGTCGGAGCTTAGCAGACTGGGTCGGCACTCGGCAGACTGGGTCGGCACTCGGCAGACTGGGACGACACTCGGCAGACTGGGTCGGCAGTCGGCAGACTGGGTCGGCAGTCGGCAGACTGGGTCGACAGTCGACAGACTGGGTCGGGAGCTCAGCACTCGGGAGACTTGGTCGGGATACCGAGTCGGAAGCCCGAGAGGCTCGGTCGGAGTTGCATGCAGGAAAGAGAAAAATCTCTCTTCATTAGATGAAGAGAATGTGAAGAGTCACATGGAAAGATGTGCTCTTTATTGGCTTTAATAAAGAGAAGTCAAAGAGTCAAATGGCTCTTGGTATTCATGGGATGAATATAAAAGGGGTCAAGTCATTTTGAATGACAACTGAGTGTGTTTCCTTCTTCCCTTCTTCTCTTCTTCCTCTCCTCACTTCTTGGCCGAAACCTTATTGTAAGGTTATTGGTATTTTCCAGCTACCTCAAGTTGCTAGCACAACTAAGGTAGTTCTCCCGAAGTTGAGAGATTATGTCCATGTGGATATGAATAGAGGCACGGATGTTTGAACGTGCAAGAGATCCGGCGCATCTTGGACGAGCGGGATAAATGAAGGGCACGCTTCAAAAGTATAAATAGTAGATAAATCTATTAGATAGATAGCTTTGTACGAGTTTTCTTTCGCATGGATCGCTCGTGGGTTCTTGTTTCCGCTGTGTTTTTATTGTTTTGTGTCGGGAGAACCCAACACTTTTGCCTACAGACATATGCCTTTTGGACTCTGCAACCCACCAGGAACATTTCAGCGATGCATGGTAAGTATATTTGGTGAGTTGCTAGATCATTGTATGGAGGTATTTATGGATGACTTTTCAGTTTTTTGCACGTCTTTTGATTCATGCTTAGAAAATTTATCTAGGGTTTTACACCGTTGCATTGAGACTAACCTTGTGCTTAATTTTGAAAAATATCACTTCATGGTAGAGCATGGTATTGTACTTGGACACATAGTCTCTAGGAGAGGTATAGAGGTAGATCTTGCAAAAATAAGTGTTATTTCTTCATTATCTTACCCCGTATGCGTACGGGATGTTCGTGCTTTCCTTGGGCATGCAGATTTCTACCGCAGATTTATTAGAGACTTTAGCGATATTGCTCGGCCCTTGATAAGACTTTTGCAGAAAGATATTGAATTTTGCTTTGATGATAAGTGCAAAGAAGCTTTTCACAAACTCAGGGAGGCTCTTACCTCTGCTCCTATTATTAAATCACCTGATTGGAATTTACCCTTTGAATTAATGTGTGATGCATCTAATTTTTCTGTGGGAGCTGTTCTAGCACAAAGGGTAGATGGAGCACCTCACGTCATATGCTATGCCTCCAAGACCCTAGATGCCGCCCAAGCAAACTACACCACCACTGAAAAGGAGCTTTTTGCCATAGTTTTTGCTTTAGACCGTTTTAGATCTTACTTATTGTGCTCACATGTTATTATTTTTTCTGATCATGCAACTCTAAAATACTTGTTGAAAAAGCCTGATGCTAAACCTAGACTGCTCAGATGGATGCTCATGCTCCAAGAATTTGACCTGGAGATCAGAGATAGAAGTGGCAATGAAAACCTAGTTGCAGATCACCTAAGCAGAATTGAAGGAGATGGATCACCTGCCACCATTGACGATGATTTTAGAGACGAGCACCTTCTAGCAGTACATGGTGAGACACCTTTGTATGCAGACCTAGTTAATTTCTTAGCAGCACGTGTTTTTCCTACACACTTATCTAAATCTCAAAAAGATAAACTTAAAAGAGATGCAAAATTCTATGTGTGGGATGATCCTTATTTATGAAAATTTTATAATGATCAAATAATTAGGAGATGCGTACCAGATCATGAGTTTTCTTCTGTCCTTACATTTTGCCATTCATCAGCTTGTGGGCGGCATTTTGAACCCCAAAGAACTGCTAGGAAAGTGCTAGAGTGTGGATTGTATTGGCCCACCCTATTTCATTATTCATATGTGTTTTATAAAAATTGTGATAGATATCAACGAACTGGAAACATAGGAGCGAGAAATGAGATGCCCCAAAACACTATACTTTTCTGTGAAATTTTTGATGTTTAGGGAATAGATTTTATGGGACCTTTTCCTGTATCTTGTGGATATCTGTATATTTTACTTGATGTAGATTATGTTTCAAAATGGGTGAAGGTCATTCCCTCCAAGACTGATGATTCCTGTGTTGTTGTTAGTTTTGTTAGGTCATACATTTTCTGCAGGTTTGGAATTCCAAGAGCAATAATAAGTGACCAAGGATCTCACTTTTGTAATAAACATATGAAGGCATTGCTTAGTAAATATGGGGTTGTACATAAGGTTTCTACATCCTACCATCCCCAAACAAATGAACAGGCTGAAATTTCTAACAGAGAGATCAAATCAATTTTGGAAAAGACCGTTGGACCCAATAGACAAGATTGTAGCAAAAGGCTAGATGATGCAATTTGGGCCTATAGAACAGCATTCAAGACTCCGATTGGCATGTCCCCCTACCGATTAGTCTATGGTAAAGCTTGTCATCTTCCCGTGGAAATAGAGCACAAAGCATTTTGGGCAGTAAAGGCGTGTAATTTCGATGCTACCAAAGTGGGAGAAGAAAGAAAACTTCAACTTCAAGAACTTAAAGAGATTCAGCTAGAAGCATTTGAAAATTCAAGGATCTACAAGGAAAAGACCAAAAACTTCCATGACAAACACATCTTGAAGAAAGACTTCCAAATGGGTGACAAGGTTCTATTGTACAAATCAAGGCTCAAATTGATAAGAGGTAAGTTAAGGTCAAGGTGGGATGGTCCATTTATTGTAACTAACATTTTTCCCTATGGAATTGTTAAATTAAAGATGAATCTAACGGTTTTGTTAGGAAAGTTAATGGCCACCGGCTCAAAAAGTACTTTGAAGAATTAAAGGAGCTAGAGGTGGATGGTTTGGACATCAAAGACGCTATCTACCCAACTTAAGGGGAGTTTACTTTTCTTGCACTTACATTTCATTGTATATATCATTTTCATGTTTCTAGAAGTAAATTTTTCTTTTTGAAGTGAGTTATTGATAATAAATTCTTAGGCAAAATAAAATGAATAAATAGACATTGTAAATACCATGTTATTTCTTTTGGTACTTTTTCTTAATGAGTAGGAATAAATGTATCCCTCTAGGTTGTCTCCATAGCATTTTAGAGTCTCTTGAAAATAAATTAAATTTGGTTGTTAAAACTTAAGGTTTGAGCTAATGGA
This sequence comes from Boesenbergia rotunda, assembly GCA_024364735.1. Lineage (NCBI taxonomy): Eukaryota > Viridiplantae > Streptophyta > Magnoliopsida > Zingiberales > Zingiberaceae > Boesenbergia > Boesenbergia rotunda. The sequence continues at coordinate 210,562 of JAGFNQ010004450.1, forward strand.
TGAATTCTTGGATGCTTGAGTACTACTTAGCTATGGAGTCTAAATTGATGACTTGAGATGGATTATTTGTACCTAGTGAGAATTAGCCTTATTTTTGTGACACACATATGTGATTAAACTCTAGAACTTGCTTAGGTTCTTTCAAGGTCATATTTCTATGATTGGATCACATATATAGAGGCTAATCAATTTGTTTCTCCTTTCCATATCAATTTTTGGCAATAATCATAGTTGATAAATAATCTATTCTATTTTCCTTCTTATATTTCTGCTCTTAACCATACTTTTCCATGGACTTATTTGTTTGGGATGTTTCTTGATGCTACTTTGCCCAAGACGGATAAAAGATCAAGTGTGGGGGAGGTGACTAGTGTTTTAGAAGTATTTTGTATCAAGGATGCATTTCATTTCAAGAAGAAAAAAAATTGGCCCAATTGAATGAAAAAAAAGGAAGCTAAAAAAGAGCTGAAAAATTCAGTTATGAAGAAGAAGAGAAAGGAAAGAGTAAGTTGAATTTTTGGGAACTAAAAGAAAAGAGTTGGAAGCAATCCGTGCCAAGCCTATTGAAGGACTGTTGTTGAAGCTGAATTAGAGAAATTAGATTGGAATGTTTGGAAGGACTCGGGTTGTGTTTACTAAGGTTGTGTTACCAAAAAAGCAGTTTTGTATCACTTGAAACTGAAATTAGGTTTTCTAGGCTATGAATCAGGGAACTAAGTCATAAAGGTATCAAAAAGTATTGAGTATATCCACTGCTGATCAAAACAGAAAAAAATTTGGCTACTTGGATTTTCAGATCAAAACAGAAGAAAAAAAAAAGAATGCAGTGAAGCTAGAATCTGAAACATCTTGGATCAAATTCTCAACTACTATGTGATGTAATGGCTTTGAGAAATCAGGGAATTGCAATGATGACGAACTTGATGAATTTGGATTCTGAAATTAATGTCGTGGAGCTAGAATCTGGAGCAGAAAAAAAAGAGAATAAATGTAGAAGTATGCCAACTTGAAGTGGAGGTGTATCAAGAGTGAGTTGCAAGAGTTAGTGGGCGAAGGTTATATGTGGAGCATCTAATTCCCTAATTGTTATTTGATGTCTCAAGTTTCTATGACACGAATTATGGTCTGAAGTGTTTCCAAATTCAAGAAGAATTGATTCCATTAGAAGAATGGAGAGCAGAACAGGAAAAAAAAACAGTTTGGAAGCTGAAAAAATGCAGCTATGGAAAAGGAGAAGAGCTGGAAACTAAAGGAAAAAACACACTGAATTTCAGAAGTAACCCGACTGAGACACAAGCTGACATAAATCAGTTGTTGGAGTTTCATTTGGTACAAATTTCTGAAGCTGTTAAACCGATATGCAGAGATGAGAAAACTGATTAATTCAGAAACTAATTGAATGCAGCAACAAATCAAATGCAGAGTCAAACAGAGAGTAGCAATTCATTTGAAGCTCATGGCAGTGTTGGATTAGAGCTAATTCTGATGAGGATTTGGGAGCTGAGCACATCATGACTGAACAAAATGAAAAAAAAATAGGAAGTAGCAGCTGATCATAAAAAAAAGACACAAAGTGGCACGCAAATGAAGTTGTGGCACCATGAAACCAATGAGGTTTTCTTCATCCGAATGAAGGGTAATGCCAAATTCTTACTCCATCACACTTTTGACTTCAATAGAAGACTATAAAGAGGGCAAAGTGCATTGGAAAAATTCTTGAGCATACAAGTATTCCACTTCATCAATTTTTCATTTTCTTAACTTTTACATCATTCTTACCATTTCATATGTCTTTAATTTGTGTGAATAAACTTTTGTAGATGTGAATCCGAATCATGAATAATGGTGGAGAGTAGATAACAAGAAAGCCTATGGTAGTGCAAAAAGCATGTGTGTTTGAGTGAGCTCCACTTTCATCATGAACTTAGAACTCAAAAAGAGAGCCACCAACATTTCCCTAGAAAGGCTTAGTGAGTTAAATTCATCTCAATGAATCATGAAGGATGAAAATACTAAGTTGTTGATTTAAGGGCGAGATACTAATCCATCGAGCTTAGATTTTTTTAGAATTGACAACCTTAGGTAATTTCTTTTCACTTGCTTCTAACTATGTTTGGAAAGAATCTAAGGGATGCATATTTAGTAGTTTTCGCAAGACGCTCAAGTTTAAGTGTGGGGGAGTTGATAAGTACTATTTTGTTGATCATTTCAGGTTCTAAAATCCATGTTTGAACCATATTTTACCTGTGTAATCTTGAATTTACCTTACGTTCAATGAATTAATTCTATTTTGGACTTTATTGTAAATCTTGATACATTTGAAATATTTTGCCACTAAATTGTTGATCTACTTTTGTAGGCTTGGAAGGATCATGGACCTAGGTCATGCTGGGTCAAACTTGAGTCGGAAGTGGACCCGGATCGAGCGATCAAGAATCAGACTAATATGGGTCGTCCGATTCAAAAAACGGCTAGATCTGAGCCATTTGAGAACTTTTGATGCAATCCGAGCTAGGGTTAAGGCTAATCAAGCACTCAGGTCAAGATCTGAAGGTTTCACCCAAATCAGAGATCCTCTAGCCGTTGGATCAAGCTCAGGAGGATCTAGACCGTCCATTCAAATATCAGATAGATCAGAGCCATCCGTTGCAAATCTGGAAGATCCTAGTTACTGAGAGGCAGATCCCGATCCTTGATCAATATCTGGAAGTTTTGGTTCAGATCTGACGAGATCTAGCTGTTGGATGGAGTTAAGATAATCTGGACCGTCCATTTCTAAACTATATAAACGATCTCTTCTTCTCCGATCAGTTTGTCGCGTCTTCGCCAGTTTTCACCGCATACTTCGCGTTCTTCATTTCTTCTTCAAGTTTCCTTCATTTGATCGCGTGACCGCTTGGATTTCTACCTTAGATCGAGTTCTAGATCGTCGAGAAGATGGCTCCGTGAAGATTCCAGCTCTAAATTTCCACTAAACAGAGTTGATTGAGGATTTCATCAGCTCTGCCCTTCAACTGATCGGATCTCAGTTTTGTGCCACTTTTCATCCACCTGAGCAATTCGGAGGGTTCTCTGGATTGCTCTGATCATCTCCAAGCCATCACCGCAATCCCACACAGCGAGATCGAGGAGATCGGATGGATTCTTCAGCCTTGAGCAGAGTTTGAGTTGAATCGATTGTGGAGTCAGATTTTCTATGCGATCTGTCAAGCTAGGGGGTTCTTGGCTTACTCTTGTGTGACGGCAAGAGGAACTCGAGCTAAGGAAGGGATCGGAGCTTAGTTTTCTTAGTGAATTTTCATTTCGAGCAATAGATTCAATTTCTGCATTCTTCTACAGATTTTAAACTTGTATCAGAATTGCTTAGTTTTCTGAATCGTTTCTGCCTTAATTAGTGTTTCAATTCTGCACTCTTATTAGCTATCTTGTTTGTGTAGTGAACATGCACTTGATCTAAGGTTGCTTCGCAATTCAGTTTATTCCTGCAAATTAATTTTAGTTTCTGCGTATCAACGTAGTTTCTGATTTTGCAGCTTACTTCAAATTCAGTTTATGTCTAGTTTTAATTCCTGAAATTAGAGACAACATTTAGTGTGCTAATGCATTTGGTCTCAGCTTGTGCGTAATTGGATTATTTCTGAATTTAGCTTCATTTCTGCATTTGGTCTCAGCTTGTGCATAAATTCCCATTT
>JAGFNQ010004451.1:0-126810 GCA_024364735.1 Boesenbergia rotunda
AATTTTATACTTAAATATGGGTGAAGAAAGAAGCAGAGTTGATCAAGCTCACGTCTATGGCGGAGCCGATAGAGTTGAGTACGTCGGGAACGAAGGCTGCGATCTCGTTGGCGCTTCGGTTTTGGAAGAAGGGGTTGTTGTAGTCGTTTGCTCCGATCTGCCCCACTGAGAACAGGGCGTTGCTCAGAAAAGCGGCGCTGTCCGAAGCAGAGGAGCAAAGCGAAGGCAGGAACTGCTCGAGCCAGCGGAGCTGCACGCTCAGGGAGTTGTTTGAGAATAGATTCTTTATCCCTCTCGATAGGAAATAGTTGACGTCGAGCGCGGTGACTCCGGCGATCGAAAAGTTGCCTCCGTGCCTGAAGTCCCTGTTGGATATATTGTGAATGGAAAGGGAGAAAGAGACTCTATTATGAATAGGACTTTAGTCTCATATTGAAAATTTCTAATGAATGAAAAGGGAAATGAAGCATAAAAAGACTTCATTGTGAATGAGATTTTAGTCATATATTGAGAATCTTAAGGTATAATTATTGGTTTATATTGTTTCACAAGTATGTTAGTTGTGAACAAATACAAGGGAAGAGACTCTCTCTCATGCATGGGTACATAGGAGGTACAAATTTAGGACCTGGATTTGTACTGAACAAAGTAGACTCACGTGTGTGCACGACTTGCGCGTGTCGAATGCCCGACCGGTCGAGGTAAAATTTGTCCAAGCGGATGAACCAACGTTTTGTCAATTTTTTACTCAAATATAACGGATGCATTAATTGTTGATTAATGTAAAATCAGTAACCCACAGACGTTTGAATTTGGACGGTTAATTGGCAGTAAATGACGTTAATTCGGTGATTGATTACTGTAGGGGTCTGAGCCTATATAAAAAGGCTGTGACCGAGATCAAAAGTGATAGAGGGGATAGATTGTCTTCCACCTCATTTCCAACTCCCTGATAGCGTTCTGGTACTCCTTAGTTCGCCACTAGCAACGAGTGTTCCGTTGTGCCTGTAGTCCCGCTGTTGTATCCTGAGAGACAGACGTCCATCGGAGCTTTGAAGCACTATCGGAGGAGGATAAATATGTTTCTAGAAAACTGCGCTACATAGGCCTCAGCAACCCTCCAATTCCGGAAGTCCTGTTCGAGGCGTCCGGTTCGGGTGATACTGCTCGGGAGACCCTGGTTGGGATATTCGGCTAGGGAGATACTGCTGGGGAGATACTGCTCGGGGGATCCTGGTCTAGAAATTCAGCTCGTGAATTTCAGGTCGGGAATTCCAGGCCGGGAGAATTTTAGCCCGGGAGAGTGCACCTTGCATAAAAGGACATTTCGGGATACTCAACAGATAAGTTGAAATTTGTATACATTAAATTTGATTTTTGTTAACTCTCCGAAAAAAAGGAATATTTCCTCCAACAGTCTCCTGCTCCGCGGTCGCCGAGATATGGCTTCGCTAACGGCAAATCCATTGCTTGAGCTGGACGTCGAATGAATCATCATCGACTTCGTCAATGCATCAATTCCAAATTACAATTCTAACGCTAGTGTTTACCGACGAAGTCGATGATTAGCCTTCCGTCGGAGAGGCGGCCAGTGGGATGGTGGAAGAAGGTCTCGCCGTAGGGAAGGCGGCCTGATCTTGTCGACAAGCGAAGATCGGTTCTCACTCGGATGACTCGGTCTGACCAAGACGACCCGGTCTGCTGTAGCTCGGGAGGTCAGGGTCGGGCTTAATCAAGGACCAAGTCTCAATCACTCGGGTCGGACAAAATCGAGAGCACAAAGTGGAGTTTGAGGTTGCAAAATGACAACAATCCCCTCTTTGGAGCCCAAAGGGAGTTTACATAGGGGGAGGAAAGTCCCCTGCCATGTCAGAGATGTCCTGTCTCATTAAGGATGAGTCAGTTGGCAGATTGAATATGTGGCAGCTTTGTTGACCTTGTGAGACTGTCACAGTCGCCTGACACCCTGTTTGAACTGCTTCTTCTGATTCTACTTAACAGTTGGCGGTTCTGTCAGGTGGCTGTGTCAGGTGATGATTATGTCAGAGACCTGCTACATTATTATTGACAGAAATGGGCCGCAATCATTCGATCGGCTAGCTATAGCTTTCAGGCTGAATCGGTCGGGTGAGCGGGTACTCGATTCCTACACTTCACGATGACCGACCCTGAACGCCCGACCTCGGGTGACCGACCTCGAGCGTCCGACCTCGGGTGACCGACCTCGAGCGTCCGACCTCGGGTGACCGACTCCGAGCGTCCGACCTCGGGTGACCGACCCCGAGCGCCCGACCTCGGGCGACCGCCCCCGAGCGTCGACCTCGGGTGACCGACCCGAGCGCCCGATCTTGGGTGACCGACCCCGAGAGTCCGACCTCGGGTGATTGACCCGGAGCGCCCGACCTCGGATGACCGACCCCGAGCATCTGACCTCAGATGTCCGACCTCGAGCGAATTTGATCCTGAGCCTGGGCCTTATCTACCCCAGTCTTCGCCTTACTGTCTGAGCCCCAGGCTCGGCCCGTGAAACCAAGGGCGACCTGACTTAACTCTCCCTGATCCGGGTCATGCTAGATCGGCCCTGATCGGGCCCCCAATCCTTCCAAAAAATCGCTCGCCCGGATCACGGCCGATGTTGCTGGAGTTGCCAGCGAGGATTAGAAAGTTGCCGGTGTCTGCGACGGAGGCGCCGAAGCTAAAGATGGAGGTGTAACAACCGACACCAATCTCGACATGAAGGCTGAGGGCGAAGATGAATAAAGCGGCTGCGGCCATACTTATCGGAACGGATCGACGAAGTCGCCGGCAAACTGCCATTTGCAATAAATTGCAATAATAATAATAATAATAATAATAATAATAATAATAAACGACAGTCTTAACCACGCGGGAAGCACGATAATAAAAATTAATTAATTAAATAGAAATATCAAATTCTTAATTTTTTCTTCTTCTAAATAATAAGATTTAATGTTTCACATAAAATAATTTTTTTAACAAACTTATTTGGCGAGGGAAATATTAAATTCCTCCTCTGTGAACTTTGACCCATTAAAATGCACAGGCCGGAGAAATTAATGTAATCTAGAACCTTTGATTCAAAGTCATGTTCAAGTTGAACGTCTGGACAACGATCAAAATAATATGAACAACTCATCATTTTTGTTAAGGTTGATAACACAAAATACTATTTGAGAATCTTACCGAATCTTTTTTCTAAATACTATCAATTCTAATAAAGAAAATTAAGATAAACACAACCTTTAACACACACAAAAATATGTATTACAATGGCCCTAGGCCGTGGTGCAACAATAAAACCATTTAATAATTTTTTAAATATTCATAATTTGAATATTAACTATGGTGCATTGCAGGATATTATTCTTCGATAAAATAAAATAAAAATCTAGGATGTTGACTGCTAAATGAGGAATTGTTTTTGCTTTCGAATTTACCTAATGATCAATGTACGTGATCGACATCTTTAAGACTAATGGTATGCAAGGCCCATACAGATTATATATGAAAAAACAATATGTATTACAATTGTGCTCCCGTAGGAGTTAAATTAAATACACTGGTAAAACATTGAGAAAAATAATACAAATATCATAATTTGCATTAATTATACTAGATTTATCTCATAGTCAAATTAGAGGGATGATAATTCACCTTAAGAAAACCATGAAAAATCCCTCGTTTACCACAAAAGGAAATCTTGTTAATAATAGTGGATGATTTTCCATGTAGCTGAATAGGTGTTTATGTAGAGTCTGGACCTTAAGATTAAAAAAAAAAATCTAATTTATAGAGCTCAATTCCTATCTTATAAAAAAAAAATCCTACCAGAAAATTATAGAATAGATGCTTACAGAGGCAATATCCCTAACCCATAAATACTAAAATTATCCTAAATATCATAAAATTTGAAATTACTAAAAATAGTAAAACTATGTTCGGAGGCTCCGAAAAGGACATAAACGATGAATTTTGGGCTTGAAACTTGGTGGTTACAAGTTCCTCTATAAAAAATATAGATTTTTGAATTTTGCACGTGTGAGAGTTGACAGAGCCTGATTTTGAGTCTCGAATTAAAAGTTATGACCCATTGAAGATTAGGTACTCTATGTTGGTCCTACATCAAACAATAAGTACCAATCACACATATCTACTTTCAATTGAGCAAGGTAATATTTCATTTTATGCATCACAAATTTATTGACTTATTGTGTTTAATTTTTTTAATTGAATCAATACTTTTATAGATTGTCAAAACATACAAGATACCTTGAATAACTAAAGAGATGTACCTTAAAATCAGCTACATGTTGATGGGCAAGGTAATATCCCACTTATTGATATGAACAAAAAATCTAATGAAGGTAATATATATGAAAATATAATAATTTATTTTAATATTTTTGTTAAATTCGGCTAAATAAAACCAGATTGAGAAAGTTTCGAGATTTTTTCTTGAAACGAATTTAGGGTTATCGGATTTTTGTGTTAGAATGCGCGGGTTTAGTTGGCATAAAACTTGGAATCGGGAGAGGGGGGGGTGGGGGGGGGGGGGGGGATAATCGCTTAAACCCTTAATAAAAAGGTATGCGGTGAATAATCCAGAATGGGAGGTTCACTTAAATTCCCTACCTCTTCTACACATCCTCTGCCTGAGTACACCTTTCTTCTCCACGCGAATGAGCTAACATGAGCCCTTCTTAGCCTCTTTTCTCCTCGATGCCCTTTTACTGTTCTCTGATCGAGGGATTGTGGATCGAGTCACCACCTCTGAGTTAGCTCCGACAAATTGGTGTCTCTTTGATCACTCCCAAGCGCCGGCGTTGGGCGAGTCACGAGCACCCCTTGGTCGATGATTGCTAGCTGGCCTTGATCGGGTAGGTAATTGTTTTCTCGCTAGAGTGTGTAAAGGAATCCTTGCTGAGATTGATTTTAGGAATCGTTCGCGATGTCTCTCTGACTCTTAATCCGGAATTTGCTTGGCTGGGCAGGTTTGGACTTGGGGGAAGTGAAGAGGAAGTCTGGTGGTGGGTCCGAGGAGGGTGACCTTTGATCTCGCCGTCACACCTGTAGTCTCGTCGGATCCGAGGAGGGTGACCTTGCCGACGACGATTCAAGTAAATTTCAGTGTTGATGTTTGAGCTTAAGAAGAACTAGCTTTTGTTTGGATTTGTAAATTATTGCTTTGGTTCTGTTCCAGAATTCGAATTTAGCCCGTGTAGGTTCTATGGTTATCTTGTTGATTATAAAGCATGAAACTTACAGAACATACTTACAACGATATTTACAAATCCTCTTCTTACTTGTTGTCGAATCAGAAACATCAATAACTTGCTTTTATCCTAGACCAAATCATTTACATTAATATAAATATCTCTAATCCCTCATGATGACAATTAAGTCAAGAGCCTATTCATTATTTCCATTCAATACAATTATTAACAATCACATTTTAAGTACTCAACAAAAAATATATTTGGTCGACCAGTGAATAAGTGTCAAAGATGTAAATCTTTCTTAATCTTCCTATTTTGCTTAAATCTATTCATTCTAATTAGTTGCTTTCCTAGTTATGTTCCATAGACTGAATCATCCATAGCCAATAGGATACATGCTAAGGTAGCAAACACTGATTAAAATTTCAAACAGATAGCTAAATAGTCATATAGGGTAAAACTGAGATTAACTTATAATCTCAAGGGTTTCACATAGTAGAGAAGCAGGGATCCATTTTCCTACTACCCTTATTGTCACTATAGCACATGTGGTATGAGTCACATACTACGATATTTTTCTCTTTAACAAATAAAGAGTGCATGTTTTTCTTAAAATTAACATCGTATAGATTTTGATCTAGACATGTCTAATATCTAATCCTGAATTCAACGTATGAATTCCAATCTGGCTTTCAGCAGATTCAGTAAATGTTAGGTTTATTTACTATAATCATAAATGATCTCATCTTGATATAAAAATCAAGGCGACCCCAACTTATGAGTATGTCTCTATTCACAGCTACATAAGCTGTCCCATAAGTAATGATCTTATCTCTATTTATACTCAATAAATAGAGATGATTGTCCATGTGAGTCGACCAATCTCAACCTACTAACATGCTTATCGAGACTTTATCCAAAATATAACACCTATATATATATATATATATATATATATATATATATATATATATATATATATTACGAAGTCCCAATGACTTCACATATCTAAGAAATGACTCTTTAGTGAATGACTTAGTAAAAAGATCTGCAAGCATAGCATGGGTAGGAATATACTTAAGGACTACATTTTTTCCCACAATATCCCTTACATAATTATACTTAATTTTTATATGCTTGCCTTTGCTGTGATATTTGAGATCCTTGAAAAAAGCAATCGCAGCTTGATTGTCACAATACACTGTAATAAGACTCCCACTATCCTCAGCGATCTTCAAATGCTTTAGGAACTTTCTTAGCCAGACAATTTCTTGTACAGCTACTGCACAAGCCACATATTCGACTTCTATTGTTGACAAAGCTACACAAGCCTATTTCTTGCTGTTCCATGCGATGACGCCACCATTAACCAAAAAAGTATAATCCGATGTGGATTTTCTGTCATCCAGGTCTCCTGCCCAATCATATCTATGTAGCCCTTCAGGCTTAACTTTGATCCTTGGAAGCAGAGACAATAATCTATCGTCCCTTTGAGATATCTGAATATTCTCTTCATCACCCCTTTGAGATATCTAAATATTCTCTTCACTGCTTTCCAGTGTCTCGATCTTGGGTTTTGTTGATGCAGTTTGACCTGATTGTTGTTTTGATGTTGACACCGATTTAAGTTCGGTTGAGTGAGAATTGAGGTCAGGTAGTTAAGTTCGGATTAAGTGTATTGGTCAGAGAGGGCTCGGTAGCTCGTTCTCCGGACTTAGGTCAGAGAGGCTTCGGTAGCTCGTTCTTTGGACCGAGATGAGTCGGAGAGGGCTCGGTAGCTCGTTCTCCGGACTTAGGTCAGAGAGGGCTCGGTAGCTCGTTCTCTGGATCGGGTTGAGTCGGAGAGGGCTCGGTAGCTCGTTCTCCGGACCGGGATGAGTCGGAGAGGGCTCGGTAGCTCGTTCTCCGGACTATGGTCAGAGAGGGCTCGGTAGGTCGTTCTCTGGACCGAGATAAGTCGGAGAGGGCTTGGTAGCTTGTTCTCTAGACTTAGGTCAGTGAGGGCTCGGTAGCTCGTTCTCTGGACCGGGATGAGTCGGAGAGGGCTCAGTAGCTCGTTCTCCGGACTGTGGTCAGAGAGGGCTCGGTAGCTCGTTTTCCGGACTTAGGTCAGAGAGGGCTCGGTAGCTTGTTCTCTGGACCGAGATGTGTCAGAGAGGGCTCGGTAGCTCGTTCTCCGGGACCAGACTGAGTCAGAGAAGGCAAGGGAGCCTGTTCTCTGGACTCAGGGTCGAAATGATTGGCTGGATCGGTCTGAAGTCCGATCAGGGAGTTGGCACGAACTCTCTTGATAGTAGATCGGTCACAAGACTGATCCAGAATGTCAGATCGATCTGTTGACCGATCCAGAAAGCTTCCGAGAAATTAGAAGGCCTTCTGAACGGTTTGGTGACCGATCAGAAAACGATCAGAATGTTCATAGAAAAACCCTGATCGGTCATCTTGACCGATCAGTCAGTTCTGGACTGATCAGGATGAGTCCTGATCGGTCCAGCATCCTCCTGATCGGTCACCTTGACCGACCAGGAGGTTTCCTGATCGGTCACCTTGACCGATCAGGAGGTTTCCTGATTGGTCACCTTGACCGATCAGGTGACTTGACTTGAATTTCCAGTAGGTTTAAGGATCGGTCTGGTGACCGATCCCCTGGTCTCTGATCGGTTAGTGAGACTGATCAGAACATCACTGGATCAATTAGGATAGAGTCTGATTGGTCAGGAGGTTGTCTGATCGGTCCAGGTGACCGATCAACACCTCAGAACTTTAATTCAAATGGTTGTCAGATTTCTGATTTGCTTCGCTAATAAATCTGTGAGTGTGCAGATGATAAAGAGCTGTGATATTCAAATGAAGGAGAAAGAAGAAGGGTCAATGGTGACTTTCGTTGCGGCTATTTTGTTTGTTATACACTTGTAGGTTTCAACGACATCTGATCTGAAGCTGCAGCTGAAGAGGATGACTTCAGTAAGCTCAGAAGGGGTCAATGAGTCAGTGGGTGACGACGCCGTGGGTCAGTGAGTGACGAAGCCTGGAAGTGTGGTGCAGAAGAAAACCTTAAGAAGAAGCTGGTGAAGTAGAGGAGCACAAGGAACGAACGAACAGAGAATGAAGCAAAGGGTTTTGCTGTGGTGTTGTTGTGTTGTTGTGCTGTCTGCATTGTTTCTTCTTGCCTGATCTTTCTCCTTCCTACTGTTGTGTAGCCATCCTTCTCGTTGTCTCTCGTGCTTAACTTGTTATTCGTCTGAGACGTTTGTGGAGAGGTTACTCCACCGAGAAGGAGAAGTCTTTAGCCGGATTCACTCCGGGGCCTGATCTGCCGAAGGTCAAGGGATCACCCACCTCACGGGCACGCCAAGAAGTAGGGGCAAGTTATCCCAAAACCTTGTAAATCCTTGTGTTATTCTCTGTTTATTTCTTTCTGTCTGTTTTGTTTTCCGCTGCTAACTTGATCGCAGAAAGAAAAGAAGCAAAGTTTTTACTGGGTGACTATTCACACCCCCCTCTCTAGCCATCCCAGATCCTAACAGGTTTAACTAGAAATGACTAACCAAGCCAACAACATAGCTGATATCAGGATTTGTACAGTGTACATTAAACTATAATGGCACTGGCATATGCTTTTTTCTTCATGTCGGCTATCTCATCAGGAGTCTTGGGATATATACTTTTGCTTAGAACAGTACCTCTCGCTATAGGAGTTTGTTCAATATTGTAATTTAACATATTGAAGTGTTGTAATATCTTAGTATTATAAGCCTCTTGAGACAAACCCAAAAACCTTTTTGATCGATCTCTAATGATCTTTACCCCTAAGATGTACTCAGCTTCTCCCATATCTATTATGTCAAATTGTGATGAAAGCCATGTTGTATGTCATTTCCAGCTATTAGCATATCATCAACACATAACGATAAGATGACAATCTTTCCATTATCCTCCCTGAGATAAACACAATGGTCCTCATTGATCATTTCAAAACTATAAGATAAAATGACTTCATTAAATCTCATGTTCCATTGTCTTGATGCTTGCTTTAGCCCATATATAGACTTTTTAAGTCTACATACTTTATCCTCTTTGCTGTTAGCAATATAATCTTTTCGCTGTGCCATATAGATTTCCTCGTCAAGATTACCATTAAGGAAAGCCGTTTTTACATCCATCTGATGTAATTCTAAGTCATAATGTGCTACTTAGCTAAAATGACACGTATTGACACAAACTTCATAATAGAAAAAAATATCTCTTCAAAATCAATACCCTCCACTTGAGTATATCCTTTTGCAACTAGACGAGCTTTGTATCTATTAATCGATCCATCTACCTTCCTCTTGATTTTGAGAATCCACTTATTCCCAATATCCCTTTGGCCCAGAGGAAGATCAACTAAATCCCAAACTTCATTTTTTCTCATAGACTGCATTTCTTCATCCATTGTAATTCTTCATTTTTCTCTAACCGAGCATCTCAATGCTTCCTCAACCGTTCGATGTTCCTCATCGATGATAGGGAGAATCATTAATGTCTCATTCTTAATGTTAAATCTTCTTTGAGGAATAATCTTGCGACTACTCCTTCGCATGTTGGACTATTAAAAAAATAAAATTGATTCATTTATTGGCAAATCACTCCCACTGGGTTGACTAGATTCAGGTATCTCTTGTGATACCTGATTTGTTGATAAAGGAACAATATCCTCCTCCTCTATTGTAAATAAAGGAATTGACTTATCAACTTCACCTCTTGTTGGGAACTCAGTTTCAAGAAAAATAGCGTCTCTTGACTTTATTACAGAAATGGTTCTATCTTGTTTCTCACCAATGAATACATAAGCCTTAGAAGTATCCAAATATCTTACAAAGATATATTTTTTATCCTTTGGTCCTAGTTTTCCATATTTGTGAGTTTTTTCATGAACGTAGGCAGCTGACCTGCCAAGGTCTTAGATTACTCAAATATGATTTTCTGCCTGCCCAACTTTCATATGCTAGATGGAACAGACTTAGAAAGGGTTAAGTATATAGGTAGCAGCTAATAATACATCTTCTCAATAGGAAATAAGCAAATTAGCTTGAGCCATCATAGACCTAATGATATCTAGAAGAGTTTGATTTCTTCTTTCAGCAATCCCATTTTACTGTGGAGTTCCAGGAATAGTTAGCTATCTAATAATCCCTTTCTTGTTACATGTTATTCTAAACTGATCAGATAAATATTCACCTCCACGGCCATGTGTAAGGTTTTAACCTTACAATCCAATTGATTTTTAACTTCGTTCAAATAACGCTTGAAGCAATATAATGCTTCATATTTATGAGAAATCATATACACATGACCAAAGCGTGTGAAGTCATCAATAAATATAATGAAATAGAAACCTCCATGTCTGGCCTTTACATTCATTGGACCACAAACATCTGAATGAATTAATTACAATGGTGATTTAGCTCTAATAGCCTTACCAAATGGTTTCATAGTTGTTTTTCCAGCAAGACAATGCTCACATGCAGACAAGTTAATCTTAGTATGAGTGTCTAATAGACCCTCCTTAGCTAGTCGATTCATACGTTCTTGTCAGATATGTCCTGGTCTAGCATGCCAAACTTTCTGATTAATATCAGCATCACTAGTAAGAGCAATGTTTAAAAATAACTATTACTTCCACAATTAATATCTTATTCTACATCAAGAAGCATGAAATCATTCATTACATAACCACATCCAATTAATACAGAGTTAATAAGAAGTTCTACACAACAACTGTAAAAGTTTATACAATAGCCTAAATCAAGAATACTAGTTACTGAAACCAAATTCCGTCGAATCTCAGGAGCATAAAGGACATCATGCAGAAACAAAATATGTCCACCACATAGTTTGAGCTTGCAAGTGTCAACTCCTTTGACTTCAATCCTTGCATTGTTTCCCACATATATCCATTTGTTGTCAGCTGGTACTCAACAGTACTCCACGTATATAGCTCGATCACGAGCTACATGGTTCATTGATCCTAAATCTATAATCTACAAAGGTTAAGAAACAACTAACAACTCTGAACTAGCAACATAATTCTCATAAAAAAGAAAATTAATATGGATCTACCTTTTTCGGCTCAGTACATTCCCGAGAAAAATGGTCATTCTTGCCACAGTTATAGCAAGTCAACTTGCTTTTACGTTTCTGTCCATATTTCTTTCATTTAACATTCTTCTTGATTGGGCTTTGCCCAGCAGCAATAGCTTCTTTTCCTTTTCCGTTTCCTAGTCTTTTCTTGAATCATCTTTTCTTATTCTTAGATCTAGAGCTTTCAGCTACAAAAGCTTGTCTAGAAATTCTTACGGATTATATTCTCTCCACCTCTAGTTCAACATGGCGTGAGACATCGATGAAAGTCTTAATACTTTCACTATGTGTAAGGTATTGTTTCATTGATTCCCAAGAATCAAGAAGGAAACAGAGAACCGCCTAAACCTGTTGTTCATCAGTCAACTCATGACCAACATTTTTTAGCTCTCGAATCATATTCCCCATTTCCTTTAGATGTTGGGTCATGGAGACATTCGGACGTTTCTTATAGCTATCAAACTTGATTGTCAGCTGGCGAAGCTTGCTCAAGCTAACTCCACTGTATTTATCTCTCAGGATAACCCAGACAACATGAGTTGATGGTAATGACTCATACTCATATTTCAAATCATCTACCATTAAACTAATTAAAATACCCATAGCAGTGGAGTCTTTTTTCTTCCATGCCTTATAGACATCAAGATCATGTCTATGCTGAGCAGTAGAATCATCTGTAGGTTCTACTATAAACTGATTTATAGTTTCTGGAACTTCTTGTTCCTCAAGTACATATTATATCTTAAGGTGACATATTTTGTCCCCATTTAATTTTTCTCATTTATTGAGTTCAACTATTATATTATTCGTTGTCATGATCTAACATAAATAAACACTTTATTTAATTATTCAATGTAACTCATATGCATGTAATTAATAACTAACTCATTGTAAATTAGAGTTAGTTAACAAAATCATGTGGTAACTACGTTCCCACTCATCCTCCGTATATCCAATCTAATAAATATTGATTAGTTATTTTACATACATCCTATCATATGAACTAATCATAAATGAACTTATCATTTAAATGAAATGAACTAATCATTAACACATAACATAACTTTTCATAAAATAAAACTGTTCGTACATAACGACAGTAATCACTACATAACTCATAGAAACTAAACGAACAAATACTGTTTATACATAATAAAAGACAAGACTCTAATAAACTACATAAGCTAGCACCACTCCCACTAGAATAAACACTAGCGCAGTAGTAAACATCATCCCTTTCAACTCAGACTTGATCTGAAGTAAGTCAACTTCAGGATCCTCCACAGATTCTATAGGATCCTCTTTTGGATCCTCCTCGATTTCTTCCATTGGATCCATCTCGAATTCCTTAGGATCCTCCTTGAATTCTTCAATTGGATCCATCTCAAATTCCTCAGGATCCTCCTCGAATTCTACAATTGGATCCATTTCGGCTTCCTCATGATCCTCCTTGAATTCTACTAGATCCTCCTCTAGATCCTCTTCAAATTCTTTAGGATCCTCTTCAAGATAGTTTTTAAAATCTTCCAGATCCTCTTCTGAAAAATTTTGGCAAAGCAGTTCTATACACAACTCAGTATATGAGATACGCACTTCATAGCATCCCTATATACATTTTGTAGTTACTCTCCCATGCCTCGGCAACGAACGAATCAATGTCCTGATCTTGTAGTTATCTAGGACTAGAAACTCTTCCTGCACGAGTTTCCAAAACAATCAATTTAGCCTTCCAACATGTCCTTGGATTCCAAGACTTGGGTTGAGTCTATCTCTTCTATCTATTCCCTTAGCTCATTCCATCGCACCTCACGACGGGTCAACGTGGTTATAAACTGTAGGGATCTATAGGCAAAAAATATTTAAAATTCGCAGCGGAAATAAGATCCCTTGAGCGATCCATGCAAAAGAAAACTCATACAAAGTGAATTTACAAAAATTCTATCGTATAGGTATACCTTTGGCGCGTGCCCTTCGCTTATCCCGCTTATCCGAGGTATGCCGGATCTCTTACACGTTCAAGTGTCCGTGCCTCTATGCGTATCCACATGAACACGATCTTTACCTTGGAGAGGAACCACCTTAGTTGTGCTAGCAACTTGGGATGGTTCACAAAGCACAAAAACCTCCACTAGGGAGTTTTGGACAAGGAGGAAGAAAGAAGAAGAAGAGAAGTGCCTACCTTTAGCCTTTGACAAGAGGGGGTATTTATACTCATCTAATGAATACCAAGGGTCTTTGTCCCTTGAGCTCCTCTCATCTTAATGCTAATAAAACCCAATGAATACCAAGCCTTTTGGTATCCCTTGAGACTCTTAATATTCTATTCATCTAATGAATAGAATGTCTCTTAGCCTTCCTCCTAAATAATTTTCATTAAACCATTTAATGAATATTATCCATAATTAAGTGGTTGAGTCTAATCTAAATGATTTTAACTCAAATTAGATTCAATCCCATAATCCAATTAGATTCACTTGAGTCTAACTCAATTAATCAAATTTGGATCAAATCTTAGTCAAACTAAGATCAATTAATCTCCGAAGCATCGTGTCCTTAGTGTGTGACCCAATAGGTTCTCGTAATGTTGACAATGTGTCTAAACCACTTTAGACACATAAGCAATGAGCGGCATCTAGCAATGCATCATTGCTATGCAAGTGATGAGAAAGTCGAGATCCGACTTAACCTCCGTGACTATGACAATGTATGACCTTGTCCTTCCATCCTCGATATCTAGATTGACCAATGAGGCATAGACCGTATCATCCTCGATCAATCTTTGTGTTTCTTGATCCCCGAGTAGACTCGCTCAAACAAATGAGCTCATTATCTCTTATTGACTCATTTGAGCATGACCATGTGTTTTAGTAGTCCTACTCGATCAAGGGGCTCACAGATTTCACTCCCGTCATATGGGAGGGATAGATCTCATCTACATCACTCACATCCCTCTACATAATTTATTATATACCCAGTGATTGTTGGATCGAGATAAACGATAGAAGGGGGGGTGAATATCATTAAAACTTTTCGGATTAAGGAAAGAGTAAATACGCAGCAGAAATAAATCAATCACACAGGAACACAAGTAGATTTTTACTTGGATTAGAGTTACGGTCGGCTCCTACTCCAAGGCCCACGGTCCTTGACCGTTTACTTTAGGCAATACTATAATCGCGCAAAAGGGATTTACAAATTTAAGTACAACAGTATTGAAATGCTACACTTTTCGTTACCGACGCCCGATGTAGATCGTATTTTGGTGTAGAGGGTCGTCGTCGGCGCAGAGATCTCGAAGTCGGAGTTTGCCGGGGCGTAGTGCTTAAACGAAAAGCTTTTGAGTGTTAGAATGTTGTTGTTGAAGCCTTGGGGTCGAGCACCCTTTTATAGTGCTCCTGGGGGCGCCTGATCCGTTGGGAGTGCTTGACACGTGCCTTCATCTACGAACATCTCTATCCGCAGCTCGGTCAGTGCTTATCCCCTCCGATTCGGCCCCTGGTCTGACTGGGGCGCCCGGGACCTCCTGGGCGCCTAGCTTGATTTGGTCCAATGGCTTCGTGGCAGATTTGCTTCGATGGTTGCTTTGGCTTTGACCTTGGGCGCCCGGGACCTCCTGGGCGCCTAGCCCAGTGTGGTTTCGAAGTAGTCTTGCTTAATTGCTGTTTTAGCCTTTCACCTTGGGCGCCCGGGACCTCCTGGGCGCCTAGCCCAATTGCCTACCCCCTTCCATTGGGGCGTTCTGAGCTACAGAAACACAATCCTTCGGTTCCTACAACCAAGGTTAGTTCCAACACAAACAAAGCAAGATTGTTAGTCAATATTTACAGCCGTAGCTGTCTTGGTTCTGACTTCGGGTCACCCAAATGGAACCCTAGGTCGAATCGACGCCTACTGTTCCCTCGACGGGGAACGCATCCTCACCTACTCCTCTCAGGAGAGTTTACCTTTTGCCAACCGGCTCCTCCGGTTGGACTTTTGCCCAATCCATCTGACTAGGTCTTCGTGCCCAACTTCCAGTCAGGTCTTCGGTGCCCAGCCCCTTGAACCAGGTCTTCGGTGCCCAGCCCTCGACCAGGTCTTACTGCCCAGTCCACGACCAGGACTTATTGCCCAACCTTATGTCAGGACTTAGTTGCCTAGCCCGCGGCCAGGACTTAGTGCCCAATTCTTAGAACTAGGACTTCGTGCCTAGTGTTCCTAGGACTTTTCCTGCATACTTGAGTAACTTTATTAGATCACAAATAATACTTAACTTTGAATCCTTTGCCAATATCAAAATAAAGTTCGATATAGTGCTTCCTGCACCAACAATCTCCCCCTTTTTGATTTATGATAATACAATTCAAAGTTAAGTAAAAACTTATAACAGTTAAGAAAAGAAGGTAAAAATCAATGAAGTATAGCAGTTATGAATAGAATAAATGTAGATTTGACAAAAAATCCTTTATTTCTCTTACTCCCCTAAAACCTGAATACTTGTGTTATAACATGCTTAACTTTGACCTTTCCTCCCCCATTAACATATATCAAAAATATACATGGGCGAACAAGGTTTCTAATAGGGAGTTTTGAGTTTTTGTAAAACTTCTAAGTTTTTGACAAAGTGTTTTTTTTCAAAAATGGAGTAAAAGCATTTGCATCAACAAAAACTTTTACTTACAAGGCTTTGCAAAATGAATTCTACTAAAGAAAATTTACTTAGGCAAGATTTTGAAGCCAAACTTCCCTTAAAAATGTTTCCACTTTGAGAATTGGGAAAATTTTGTTTACTAAAAAAATTTGCACACTTAGAAGAGTTTGCTTGGAAACACTTTAGACATTTTGAAAAACAAAATCTTTAAGAAATTTCTAGACAAGTTTTTCACCAAGAAAACTTTACTTGGAAACATTTGCCAAAATTTTTCAAAAAGTTTTTGCTCAGACAAATTTTGTTTATAAGGAAGATTTTACTTAGGAAAAAAAACATGTACCAAAAAAAGTTTGAAACACTTAGACATACTTAGAAAATTTTGAAGGACTAGAAATACTTTAAAACATTTGAAGTATTTTGACAGTACTTTGAAATTTTAACAACACTTAGCGCAAAAAAAATTTGAAGTACTTAGAAATTTTTGCTTTACTTTTTGAAAAAGAGATAAAAAAAAATAAAAAAATAAAATTTTTTTTCTCTCTCTTTCTTTCTCTCCCCCTTAATGTAAAACTCTTCTCCTTATGTTTTAGACCATTTCCAAATGCAAAACCGAAACATTGCACAAAGCTCCCTCATGATTTGAAAATTTTCCCTTTGGAGCTTTTCGAATGAATACTTGAAAATAGTTCTAAACATACTCATAAGTTCAGTTTGAAATGATATTTTGAAACAAAATTTTCTGGATATTACAAAGGTGAGAGCTTATAAGATAATGTTTCTTTGAAAATAATAGTCATAAAGTTTTCTTTTTAGACTCTCCCTAAATTTGACACATCCTAGGAGTCCTTGTAGATCATGAAGAAGACTTCCTCTGTGTCTTTAGGGTTTATCAATATTTAAAAGAACAATTTTGAACAACCTTCTGAGTATGATAACTTTCAAGGAGATAAATTTTTGAAAACACAATTTGGAAGATAACACAGTTTTCAAAAAATATTTTGAAATGATGATAATTTTTCAAAGAGATAGTAATATACGAAGGTTTTTGAACCAATTTTTGAAAACCTTATTTTAAGATGATAATAAGTTTTAGATCATAAGGTTTTTGAAAAATCTAATTTTTTTTAAACTCCCCTTGTATCCGACACGCTTGACTTTATCTAAGTGCCTTAAGAGACTTCAGTATTGACCAGGTTTGACTATGTTGACTTGGTTTTTGACCTAATCAAGTCCTAGGTTTTACTATAATTCAATCAAGACTTAGTTTGATGAGTTGATTTTGAAAATAAATGAAATTCAATTTTTGAAAAATGTTGAGTGGAAAACATATAGAGTTAATTTAGAATTAATTTTGGAAAGAATTGAATTGATTTTGAAAAAGTATTGAACTACATTATTAAGTCCTAGACATCTCACCCAGTTCTACATGACAAAACAGGTTGTCTTATCTGTTTTGTGAGATGTTTTATTTTTATCTTCGAATTAGTGTTAAATCTAAGATTTACTTAAAATTTGAGTTAGATTCAAATCTGACAATAGTAAAGTGAATTTGATTTTCTATAATTGGCTTCCAAGTCTTGGTGAGGCACTAGACCTTCTTTAGTCGTAGCCTTATTGGATCATCAACCCTTTCCTTGACAAAGCCTTTTATAGAAAATTCATCTTCAAGTTACTCCTTGAAAGATTTTGGTATAACTAGTTTGGGTCTTGGATCGGTAGCTTCGGCTAGTTCCACCAGACTAAACAGACCAAGTAGTGTATACTTGACATTATTAGAAAGGCTTCCCTAACGTACTATCATCTCACCTCCACCCAATACTATGTTGTTCAAATTTTAATTAAACCGTCTGTCCTTAAACTATCCAATTCTAAATCCAAGCAAAAAAAACAAGCAAGCATGACAAAAATGATCTAAGTTACATCATAATTGAAATAAAACTCTGGTTTTTTAAAATCAGCATGGTTGTGAATTAAGTTTTCTAACGTATTAACCTTAACTAATTTATACGAATTAATCACGTTATTTGAGATAAATATTGGATTTTCAAATATTGAAAACTTACCTTTCCCGATCGTTTGTCCAATACTCTTGTAATGATCACGAGCTAATCGGACCAGTTTGGGTCGATCTCCTTCATTGTCTTCTGATTCCGAGTCTGAGTCGGACTCGAGTACTGGTTGAAGCTTCTTCTTTGGTGGTTCTCTTGGAGCTTTCCCTGCACTAGTAATTACACCTTCCTCGACCATTATAGTATCTGTTTGATTATTTAATTTTAATTCAAAAAAAGATTCAAAATTGGTTACCATTTTTGTCTCAGTCAATTCATCTTCTGACTCTGGCTCGAATTCGCAGTCAGGTATGGATTCTTTCTCATCTTCTGATCCGGAGTCAATTTTGAAGTCGGGTGTTAACTCTTCTAAGATCTCAATACCGGAGCTCTCTTCGTGTAGATTGATTAGCTTTTCTCAAATTTCTCTGGTACATCTGAATGGACCTACTAGTTTGAGTTGCTCCTTGGTTAGGCTACATTGTAGGGTTGCAGTTGCCCTTGCATCGGTCTCGATTTAGTTTAGGATTTGTTCATCCAGTTTGTCCTAGGCGATCGACATTCCATCTTCTGTAGGTATTGTAAACCCCGTTTGGATTATCATCCATAGATCTAGATGGGCCTTTAGGTGGGATTCCATTAGACCCTTCCAAGTTCTGAAGTTCTCGCCAGAGAATAGAGACGGACGAACACTGTTCCATTCTTGATTGGCCATTAAGGATAAATCTTGCACATAAAAGAAACACCAAAAATATACCAAGACTTGTTCTTGGATTAGTAGTGCGGGAGAAAAAAAAACTAGCTCAAAAGGTATTGCACGAATTTCGAGATAAAATAATAATAAAATAATAAAAAAATTTATGACAAATTTTTTGAAAATGTTGGCTTTATCAATTCTGATTAATGGTGAAAAAAATAAGAATTCAATGTCGAAAATTTTGCCCGAGTTAAGGTAACACGAGAAAAATATTAAAATAATAATAAAAAAGTTTATGACAAATTTTCAAAAATTGATCGTTTTATCAACTCTAATGAATGGTGAAAAGATGAAAATTCAAAATTGAAAAAGGCTTAAGAATATTTTAAACCCTCGCATAAATATTATTTATTTGAAATAAAAAGCGATCGAGTGGTGTTGCACCAACCTCGATTAATGAGAAAGAAAAAAAATAAAATAATTTCAAAAATCCGAAAAATAATCTCAAATTGGTGGTTGCACCAAATTTGAGCCACCCGCTCTGATACCACTTGTTGGATCAAGATAAACGATAGAGGGGGGGGGTAAATATCGTTAAAACTTTTCGGATTAAGGAAAGAGTAAACATGCAGCGGAAATAAATCAATCACACAGGAACACAAGTAGATTTTTACTTGGTTCAGAGTCGCGATCGGCTCCTACTCCAAGACCCACGGTCCTTGACTGTTAACTTTGGGCAATACTATAATCGCGCAAAAGGGATTTACAAATTTAAGTACAACAGTATTGAAATGCTACACTTTTCGTTACCGACGCCCGATGTAGATCGTATTTCGGTGCAGAGGGTCGTCGTCGGCGCTGCGATCTCGAAGTCGGAGTTTGCCGGGGCGTAGCGCTTAAACGAAAAGATTTTGAGCGTTAGAATGTTGTTGTTGAAGCCTTGGGGTCGAGCACCCTTTTATAGTGCTCCTGGGGGCGCCTGATCCGTTGGGGGCGCCTGACACGTGCCTTCATCTGCGAAAACCTCTATCCGCAGCTCGGTCAATGCTTATCCCCTCCGATTCGGCCCTTGGTCTGACTGGGGCGCCCGGGACCTCCTGGGCGCCTAGCTTGATTTGGTCCAATGGCTTCGTGGCAGATTTGCTTCGATGGTCGCTTTGGCTTTGACCTTGGGCGCCCGGGACCTCCTGGGCGCCTAGCCCAGTGTGGTTTTGAAGCAGTCTTGCTTAATTGCTGTTTTGGCCTTTCACCTTGGGCGCCCGGGACCTCCCGGGCGCCTAGCCCAATTGCCTACCCCCTTCCATTGGGGCATTCTGAGCTGCAGAAACACAATCCTTCGGTCCCTGCAACCAAGGTTAGTTCCAACACAAACAAAGCAAGATTGTTAGTCAATATTTACAGCCGTAGATGTCTTGGTTCTGACTTCGGGTCTCCTAAATGGAACCCTTGGTCGAATCGACGCCAACTGTTCCCTCGACGGGGATCGCGCCCTCACCTACTCATCTCAGGAGAGTTTACCTTTTGCCAACCGGTTTCTCCGGTTGGACTTTTGCCCAATCCATCTGACCAGGTCTTCGTGCCCAACTTCCGGTCAGGTCTTCGGTGCCCAGCCCCTTGAACCAGGTCTTCGGTGCCTAGCCCTCGGCTAGGTCTTACTGCCCAGTCCATGACCAGGACTTATTGCCCAACCTTATATCAGGACTTAGTTGCCCAGCCCGCGGCCAGGACTTAGTGCCCAATTCTTAGAACCAGGATTTTGTGCCTAGTGTTCCTAGGACTTTTCCTGCATACTTGAGTAACTTTATTCGATCACAAATAATACTTAACTTTGAATCCTTTGCCAATATCAAAACAAGGTTCGATATGGTGCTTCCTGCACCAACAGTGATCGCCTTTATAGTCCACCCTGTTCGGGTGACGTTTGACGATACCAAGTGCATAACTTCTTATGTAGGGAACCATAGTGACTTCAGGTCTAAGGACTATTCCAACTAATAGTCACATGAGAAAGTTTATGACACTCATATGACAATCTATGAAACTTTCTCATTGCGGGTTATTTCAGTACACATTCTCTAATATATACCCATGTGTCAACTTGATATCACATATCCATGACTTGTGAGCTCAAGTCATCAATTGACCTACATGCTAGTCTCCATACATTAATATTATCCTTGAATATTAATGCTTGACAAGGAATGATTTAGTATAGTGTTCTCTACATTATCTCACTATCGATTCAACCAATCGATATGATGTAGATAAGAACCTACTACCCAAGGATATTATTATACTTAGTTATTTGGCACAAATATAAAGTAAGTATAATAACCAAACATGACTTTATTACTGATAGAATGTGATACAAAAAGTCCCTAGTCAATCATCATATAATTGACTCTAGGGCTCCTACTAACATAAACCTCGGCATCTGAAATTAAAAATTACAATGTCAGTACAGAACGGACAAATCAGTAACAAAACTGGTTCAATTCAATTCACATATATGCATAAACCCACAGAGTCATAAACAGATAAGAAAAATAAATTTTCTTAATTTGAGGAGCTCTATTTGACTACTAATATACCGGTTTGATCGATTAAGAAATCGAATCCTTTGCTGGGTCTATTTTCCTCATTCGAACTAATCTAATTGGATAGGGATGACTTACATATATTGTTCTTATCTAAACCTTAGCTCATTTAAATCAAAGTCAGATCTATTGACCAAACCAAACAAATTGGTTCTGGTTTGTATTAGATTGATCTGGTTAAACCAACTAATGATTTGAACCAGATTATGTCTGATTGGATTAATTAGGTCTAGTCAAACCAATTAATAATTTGAACTCGATCTAAATCTAATTGGATAAACTTAGTCTGATTTAATCAACTAACGATTTAAATTATACCTAAATCTAGTTCAAATGAATTCCAACCCATTGAACTAAATGGGGCCCAAACCCAATCAATGATCTATACTTAATCTAATTAATTAGAATATTAAAAACACAAAGTTTAATTTCCAATCAATTAAATCGTAAATTAATTAAGCCAAAGTATTGCAACTATTGTTCTGCCAAAAATAAAAAACTCCTTTTTCGATTTTGATTTATTTAAATAAAACTTTGTTTTTCTCAGAACGAAACCTAACTCTTTTTTTTTCGTTCCTCTCTTCTGCCATCCATCGACAACAGTTGGTGTTGCGGACTCTCCATTACCATGAAGCAGTCGCTGGCCACAGGAGGTAACCCCTGCTCAGTGGTGGTCCTCACGCATTCACCGGCTTGGGAGGATACCGCAACACGGAATCGCGATTCATCTTCCAGCCTTGTGTTTTGGGGCTGAAATCAGCATCAGATCACAACAAATTTATAATCTTACTAGGCGACGCCGTTTTATCCAATAGCGAGGGATTTAGCACAGATAGTTTTAAAAAAAAATGCATAACATGCAATTAACTTCTAGATTATTCGAATTCATCCTAACTGTACATGTAGAATTTCTCAAGCAATGAATTCGAGTATGCATTTAACCAAGTAAATTTCATGCATTCAACATACTATTCATTGCTCTGATACCATTGTCGATTATAAATCATGAAACTTACAGAACATACTTACAACAATATTTGCAAATCCTCTTCTTACTTGTTGTCGGAAGAACGATCATGGAATCGGAAAGTCCTTCAACTTTTCACAAACCAAATCCCACTGCGTTTGGATGTTCTTCTCGTGCCAGACTTCTCACTTGCACTTGAACGAATCAAGTATTTTTTACCCACACTTCTTGTCCTCTTTCGATGGCTTATATAGGAGAGCAAAGTGTTAAGAAGAGTGGGGAGGGAGGGGCAACGTGTGCCCACTCTCTTGGCAATTGTGTATTCACTGCACACGTTTCCCATTTCTAACATATATCTCGGTGTGGATGGCTTTTGTTTGAGGTTTTGTATATTGCCGTGTGATATCAGGTGGAGCTAGGGTTTTGTTTTGGGATCAGTAGATAGCAAGTGTTGTTACTTCTCCAATCGGATTGAGGTTGTTAATAGTAACTCTATTTTAAGTTGTTTCGGGGATAAGATTTGGATGGGTGTTGGAGATTATTGTGGTTGGGGTTATCTATTTGGATGGAGATACTGTTTGAAGCACAATTTCTTGATAGAATTGTGGTGTTGATGACAATGTCAATTGTTGTGGATTAATGTTGGCTTAGCCCTTGGTGTGTTCTTGTCATGAGCTTCACTTGAGGTAAAGGTTGTTTTGGTTGTCATGGGTGGTTTTGTTTGGGTGTGTGTTCATGTGAGGAGATTGCTTGTTTCCAGTTGGCACATGGTTAGGGAGAGTTTCTTTGATTCTCCAATTATGCCATGAGCCATGAGCCATAGAGGTTCAAGTGGGATTTGGATTGGGTTGGGAGTGAACCTAGTCTCAATAACTTGAACTAGTCATTTAATTGAGATTAATTAAATAAATGTAATAATTAAGATTAATCTTAATACGGTTTTGTAATTGGTTTAGCTAATTACTACTTGTATAAATAGCTAAACTAAGTTCTTTGATACAAATATTGATTGATTGGTTGTGGTTACGTGGTCGAGGTTCTCTTCATATACGAGCTTCTTCTCTGGCGGCGAGTACCTCTTACTTGTCTTTGTAGACATTGTTTCCTTATGCATGACTTATTATTGATTGCAGTAGGTTATGTTACCTTATATCTGCTCTTGTTTTATCTCACTACTTGATACTTGACTGTTTGTCCATGAGATAATCGAATTCATGTCAATGCAATCTCAATTTTGATACTTTTATTCTGTAGAGTATACACATGTATCCATGTCCATAGGAGTGATTATGATGTTATACCTGACATTAGTTGATCACTAGATATACCATTACATGTGTACCTAGTTTCATGATTGATAGGTTATGATATCTGATTCGGACCCATGCATGTCTGGTGGGTACTGTGTTGATTAGTATTATGCACCATCCTTGCACTGTTGCATAGCTGTCGACCCTTGGTTTCCTTGTGTTTGAGACGGGTCATTAGTCATATTGGTTATCCCCACTCGCCCAGTCATGGGTTAGTAGTTGTCGAAGAGTGTGTGCAGCTGTCCAATTGTGAAACGCTCACCACTCAAGGGTAATGGTAGTTCGGAGTTATGTGCAAATTGTGGACCCCCTCCGTTGTTACAAGGGGTTTTAGAGTGGTGCTCCCCTATCTCTTGGGGTAGGAGTGTGGTACTATGCCTGTATCATGTCCATTTGACCACTCTAGAACAGTGGTAGCAAAGTACATACAGTTATCACAGTCCTATCCACTCGACCTCACATATGAGATGTGATGTGGCTTGACTGGCATCAGGGGTGACTAATGACATTGCATCATGTGCATATGATGCATCATTACATTTGCTTATGTTTGCTGCATTTGATTGAGCTATGGTTGTTATATATGGTTGACATGAATATACAGGTGGTATATTGCATATGGTTATGTGTTGCTCGTGTACCCATGGAGAGTTTTCTTGGAGTTTCAATCTAATTATCTCGCATGATAGACTGATTCTGGTTATTCATTCATTCAGTCATTTCAGTTACGTATATTTGATACTTCTATAAGACTGTATTCTGTTGATTCTATATTGTTTGTGTTACCTTATTTATCGCTATGCATATCTTTATCTCTATACCCACGGAGTCCGCCTGAACTGACCACCGCTTGCTATATTTTTCTTTTCAAGTTGATAGTGTTATACTCAGAGTCGCAAGGAGAGGCCTAGTAGCCAGTCCCTACTCATCGAGTTTGATTTGATTGGATTTGTTTTATTGTTTTCTTTTAGTCTCGGGCTCGTAGTGTACTTTTGTAGTTGGATTGTATGTTTGTGTGTCTCAGATGGGCTGTTGGTATTGATTTGTGATGTAAGTCATGCCTACATACAAGTTTGGGTGAGTTTTGTTTTATTTGTGTTGTTTTGCTTTATTATATGTCGTTATTGTTAGCCGTGTTGGATGAGGGATGTGTAGTCATATTGGCCTTGTATACAGATTTTAGATGCCCATCGTATAGGGGAAGTATTGTCCGTTTTACATCGGACATGCGACTCTCCGGAGTGTGACAATTTTTATTCTGTATTATATTTTTTATGTGTGCAGATAGTGAAAGTGAACTTCATAATACTAAGAGGAAAAAAAAGAGGTCCGACATTTATGATTTTTTCACAAAGGTACGAGGATTCACTTGAAGGAATAATAACTTGTCTTTATCATCTGGTATGATTTTAACTTTTTAGTGAAATACTATTAATTTTTTATATTTATTGTGTTATTAAAATTTTAAATAAATATGAAATGTACTTACAATTGACAGTAAGCGACGATTATTATTAGTGCATATGGAATGATATTTTATTTATTTCTCATTTGGTATGACATTCAATCTTTTAATTATTTTCATTAATTTTATATTTTCATTGTTTATTTTACTTATTCAAGTAAATGCATTGTATTTGTGAGTGACAAGTGTAAGCATCCTGAGTTAGTTTTGATATTGATTATTCGAGATAGCTTAGGTCCTGTGTGTTTGATGTCTTGTGTCTAAGTGTGCAGAAACTTAGTAACACAAGAAATTGAGTGGAAGATGCAGCGAGCAAGAAGGATGACACGGAAAAGGAGCTAATAGACTTGGTACATCCAAGGGACAAGGAGCTGCGGAAGAGTATATTGATGGAGCAAGGAGGATGCACGTGGTGCATTAGACGGATGAGAAACTAGGGAAAGTCTGCTCAAGGAGAAGGTTGGAGTTGAATTCACGTAAACTCGACTCAGGACGACTGGAGCATCATCCAAGCGAGCAGATTGAAGAATAGTTAACTTCTGAGGTGGACCATTCAAGGTGCCTTAATGAGTTTAGGCACCTTGATGACTCGAGGTGGATCAGTTGTCTTGAGTCGCCTCGAATGTCAAAGTTGGATCGTTGCACAGTGGATAAAGCAGCGAGATCCATGCTAGTCGATTTCAGGTGCCTGAAAGGAATAGAGGCCCCTCAATGCCGCTAAAAAAGCAGTCGTTGCAACGGGTATAAGAGTCAATTGAATTGAGGTGCCTTAAAAGGATGGAGGCATCTAGAATGGCCACGTTAGCAAAACGGTCACTTTGACCAGTAGGCTATAAATAAAGCTCTTGAGCTCGAAGTTAGACAACCCACTTGAATTAACTTATGTAATCTCGTTTTGAGCTTTCAACTACTGTAAGGGGATAGTCCGCCTTCGACCTTGTCAAAGAGGAGATTGATAGTGATTATAATTGTCTTGAATTAACAACTATCCATGGTGTAACTAGGTAAATTCACAATCTCTTAATTTTATTTAATGTTATTCCTTTTTAACTAATATATATGTGTATCTTTGGTAAGTTAGAAGCAAGAGATTTGGATTTTCAGTTGCAGGCTATTCACATCCTCTAGCTAGCCTACCGATCCTAACAACAAGTACTTGGATTTTGCTTATAATATGATGGTTGAACATGATTCATAGTAATTAGTTGAGTTTTTATTTTACAAGACTTTTATAGTTTAAATCTAATGTTTTGAGTGTATTTTATTAGTATTTAGCTAGTTTTGGAATCAACACTTTTAAATTAGTATTGCATTTAAAAATTTGACTCAAATGATTGTTAGATGAATAAAATTCAGTGATATGTGGTGGATGAACTGTGATAATGTGATAAATTATGATGAATTATGATTAATTGTGATGATGTGATGGATGAATTGAATGTTTTGGATACAATTTTTTTCTATTTTATGTGTTGGGTGAATTGTAATGATGTGTAAATTTAGAATTAAAATTATATATTTTGAATAAATATTAGTGATAATTTTTAATTTCTTTTTAAATTATTATAACCGACATTTTATAGATTAGTTAAGGTGATATTTTAAAATAACCTTATAAATTATCTTTCTTAATATTTTCAATTGATATTTTCGATTGTCAGTGTATCTCTGTAATTAAGATACTTTTGAAGTTAGCATGATATTTTATAATAGCAATACACAAATGCCAGGAATGATAGAGGAATTAAGTTGACATCACTATATAGGATGTTTTTTTAATGATATCATCGTAACTTTAATGTTACTAAAAGTATACTATAAGGGTGTTTATGTATGCCCTTAATGAGTATTATTCTAGTAGTGATTGTGAAGAAATTGAAAAGAAAATGAGAAAAACAAGAGAAGATAGGACACAAAATTTAATGTGCTTCGAGGATATGCCTACTCCATGAAATAATCAAGAAAACTCTAATTAGAATCCTCTCTCTGTTTTAGGGTTACAATGATTCTATTTATACAATTTAACCATACATAACATTTTGGATCAAAAATATCAAGTAATAACACAAATCCCATAAAACTTGGCATCTTCGGATGAAGCATAACTAGGACATGCTTCTAGGCATGCTTGTGCCACGTGTGTGATTGTTCCCACAAACCCGAACATGACCAGGCCATGTTGAGGGGCACAACCTGGCTGTGCCCTAAGGAATGACCTGGTCATGGCTTGTAGCATGACAGTGTGATAGAGTTTTTTGACATGTTTGTCAAACCCACAATAGCTGACACAGATTGGCCATGCCTCTCAGCACACTTGTCAAACCCATAGTAGTTGATACAGCTTGGTCGTGCCTCTCGGCATGCTCATCAAACCCATAGTATTCAACATCGCTTGGTCGTGCCTCTTAGCACAATCGTGCTGTGTGTCGTTTCAAATATAAGCTATCTTCATCAATCTCCACCTTAACAAATCTCGACACCTCATCCATGAAGGCCTCCACTCGGAATGTCAAGTTCGAGCTTCGCCCCTCTAGCAACAAGAAAAATGGATGATGTTCAAGAACTTCTCTATAATAACTAGCTTCGTCAACATATCTGTATCGTGTTCAGAAGTGTGTACCTTCTCAAGTAATATTTCCTTGGAAGATATCAACTTTCTGATCTTGTGAAACCTCACATAAATATTCTTGGTCCTCGCATGACACACCTAATTCTTCGTCAAATAAATAGTACTTTGGCTATCACAATATACCTTGACTCCACCTTGTCAAATATTCAGTTTTCTGACTAACTCTGTAAGTCACAACATTTCCTTTGCTGTTTAAGCTACTGTCTTGTACTCTTACTTAGTAATGGACATAACAACTATAAATTGTACCATGAACTTCCATTAAATAGGTTCTTTCGCCATAGTGAACACATACCTTATAGTAAACCTTCTGTCATCTAAATTTCCTTCATAGTTTGCTTCCACATGTCCTGTAATTGGAAAATTATTCAATTGTTTACTAAACACATGCCATAATCTACAGCATTCCCCAAGTATTTGAAAAAATCCCACTTGACCACTTCTCAATGTTGTCGATTAAGATTTGAAAGAAACTTGCTTATCATACTAACAACTTGCGCCAAATAAGGTCTTGTGCAAACCATGATATACATCAAACAATCAACTTAATTGGCATAAGGAAACCTTGGCATGTCTTGGATCTCCTCACACATCTTTGGGCATTGTGCAATGGACAACTTGAAGTGATTGTTGGTGCTAGGAGCACCAGAAAATCGAACTTGATTTTAATGTTGGTAAAGGTTCAAAGTTAAGGTTTTTTGTGATCTGATGCATTGCTCTAAGTGTGCAGGAAAGTCCTAGTTGACCTAGGCACTAAGTCCTAATTTAAAGGATTGGGCACTTAGTCGTGATCGTGTTGGTTGGGCAACGAAGACCTGATCTGAAGGATTCGGCACAAAGACTTGGCCAAAGGTTAGGCACGAAGTCCGAGTCTGGAGGACTGGACAATGAAGTCCTGATCTGGAGGATCAAACAGAAGTCTTGGTTGATCGAGGATGATGGACAGGAGTCGAGACAAGTCGAGGATCAGACGTTGAGAGTTTCAGAGTCAAGGTCGGGGGTTGAGCAAAAGTCCAATCTGGAGATGGCAAAAGGTAAACTCTCCTTAGAAGAGTAAGTGAGGAGACATTACCCATCGAGGGAATAGTAGGCGTCGATCCAACCTAGGATTTCGGTTGAAACCTAAAAGTCAGGATTAGACAACCTAAGCTATCAAAATGCATTTCATTCATATATATTTCTATTTGTGTTTTTCTAACTCTATGTTGCAGAAAAACCCAAGTGATGAAGCCTGGAAAGAGAGCCCAAGCGCCTGGAGGTCCAAGCGCTCGCATCTGATTCAGACGCTTGGAGCTCTGGGCGCCCGTGACTGGTCCAAATGCCAGGAGGTCCGAGTACTCGCGATTGGTCCAGGCGCCCAAACCAAGCTTGACTCATCCAGGTGTATCTGAGCTGGCGCGCGCGAAGTGGTCAACCCACATCACGGTCTAGGCTCTCGGGAGTAGATAAACTTGAGGGATCAAGTTTCGACGAGCCTTCATCACGTCACCAAGCTGGGGCGCCCAGAGGGCCTTTCAGGCACCCCGAGCAGGTTATAAAAGCTGCCTCGAGCAAAGCACGCATTCATCAATTCTCTACGACATTCTCTCTTGCGTGTTGCGCCAAAAACTACTCAATGATGCCGTAACGTTGCTCCGACAATAATACTCAACTTTCAACTCTTTAGTCGTCGTATATTGTCTTCTAGGTTACATCCAAATCTTTCATCTCAAATTTCTTGCTCAAAGCTTCTTTAAGTTGTTGACCTCTTTCATACACTTCGTAGCAATCAGTATATCATCTATATATAGTAATAATAAGATAAGTGAATCATTGTCAGGGTCTTTCACATAAATGCAACAGTTATATTCACATCTTGTATATCCATTTTGAACCATGTACGAGTCAAAATGCTTGTACTATTGTCTTGGAGATTGCTTTAGCCCATAAAGTGACTTCTTTAGTTTACAAACTAAGTGCTCTTGCTCGGGATGACTAAATCCTTACGGTTGTGACATGTAAATCTGGTCTTCCAAATTGCCATGAAGAAAAAGATGTTTTCACATCCATTTGCTCCAACTATAAATTATGATGTTCTACCAAAGCCAATACCGCCCTAATAGATGTATGTTTGACCACCTGAGAAAATATGTTATCATAGTCAATCCCTTCTTTTGTGAGTAACCCTTTGCAACTAATAAGTTTTAAATTTTCCTTCTTCACTTTTTGACATGGCTTCTTTTTTCTTGTATATCCATTTGCATCCTATAACCCTCTTTCCATTAGAAAGTTTTACTATATCTCATGTTCGGTTCTTATGCATAGACTCTATTTCCTTCGCCATAGCACTCATCCATTTGTCCTTCTATGGATTGTGTATTGTTTCTTGAAAAGTAGTAGGATCTCCACTATTAGTGATAAGTGCATAAGAAAACAAGTTCTCAAAACCATACTTAGTAGTCAGTAGGTGATTTGATTGTACATCTGGTCCTTTCTGTAGCTATGGTCTGATGCTCCATGTGATTGAGTTACATCATCAAGATCATAGGTTTTTAGCTTCACGTGCACATCTTTATTGTTGTTGCACTTTTATGATGACTATTTCTTTTCCTCTTGAGTATGTTGTAATATAGTTTTTTTCTCAAAAATCACATCTCTCCTGATCACCAGCTTATTTGCCTTAGGATCCCAAAGCTTGAAGTCTTTCACCCCTTTCTGATAACCCAGAAAATACACTGTCTAGATTTCACATCTAGCTTTGATCTATCTTCACTAGAAACGTGCTTGTAGGTCAGACATTCAAACACCTTGAGACTAGAGTAATCAATCGGATTTCTTGTCCATATATTCTCTGAAAATTTTCCACCTAGTATTTGTTGGATCGAGAAAACCAATAGAGGGGGGGGGGTGAATATCGGAAATCGTTTTTCGGAAATTTTAGAGCTAGTACGCAGCGGAAATTAAAAATCACAACACAGAGACACGGTCGATTTTACTTGGTTCGGAGCCTGTGTCGACTCCTACACCAAGGCCCACGGTCGTTGACCGTTTACTTTGGGCAATTCTATATAAGGCGCAAATAGTTTACAAAAGATAATTACAAAATTAAGTACAGTAAACTTAGATCGCTCTTTTACCGACGTCCGGGGTAGATCGACTTTTTCGGAGCAGCAGGACATCGTCGGCTCGAGTTGGAAGGATTCCGGGGCGAAGCGCGAGAGCAGAAGAGCGTAGAAGCGTGGATTGGAAGTTGTTGTGAAGCTTGGGGTCGAGGGCCCTTTATATAGGGCCTGGGGGCGCCCGGGACGTCGGAGGCGCCCCCCCCCCCCCCACGTGGCAGTTGATCCGGCTTGATCTCGGTCAGCTTCTGATCCCTTTGACTTCGGGATCAGCTTTGACCGGGGCGCCCGGAGCGCTCGGGGCGCCTGGGTTGACCGGTTCAACCTTTATCCCTTGCTTCGCTGGCTTGCGCTTCGATGCTTGCTGTTGGGGGCGCCCGGAGCGCTGGGGGCGCCCGGGAGCACGGGGGCGCCCGCAGGATGTACTGTCGAAGCGTGCTTTTTACTTGTGTGTTTTGTGTTCACCTTGGGGGCGCCCGGGACACTCTGGGCGCCCTGGTCAGCTGTTGCCTCACTCCTTTGAGCCTCTCTGAGCTGCAGACACTCGTTCCTTCGGTCCTGCATCCAGGGTCAGTCCAAAACACAACAAAACATTAAGTGGTTAGTTTATACAGTCTTAGCTGTCTTGGTTCTGACTTTGGGCCTCCAAAATGGAGCCCTAGGTCGAACCGACGCCTACTGTTCCCTCGACGGGGAACGCGTCCTCACCTACTCCTCTCGGGAGAATATACCTGATGCCAACCGTTCCTCTGGTTGGACTTTTGCCTGACGGTCCTTTGCCAGGTCTTGGATGCCGAGCTGTCCTTCGCCCGGTGCCTAGCATTCCTTCGCTAGGGCTTTGTTTCCTGGCAGCCCTTCGCCAGTGCCTAGCAGTCCTTCGCTAGGGCTTTGTTTCCTGGCAGCCCTTCGCCAGTGCCTAGCAGTCCTTCGCTAGGGCTTTGTTTCCTGGCAGCCCTTCGCCAGTGCCTAACAGTCCTTCGCTAGGGCTTTGTTTCCTGGCAGCCTTTCGCCAGGTGCCTAGCAGCCCATCGCTAGGACTTGGTTTCCTGGCAGCCCTTCGCCAGGTGCCTAGCAGCCCTTCGCTAGGACTTGGTTTCCTGGCAGCCCTTCGCCAGGTGCCTAGCAGCCCTTCGCTAGGACTTTGTTTCCTGGCAGCCCTTCGCCAGGTGCCTAGCAGCCCTTCGCTAGGACTTTTCCTGCACACTTAGTGAACATTGTTAGATCACAAATAAACTTAACTTTGAATCCTTTGCCAATATCAAAACAAGGTTCAATATGGTGCTTCCTGCACCAACAATCTCCCCCTTTTTGATTTATGGCAACACAATTCAATGTTAAGTAAAAATTATAACGGTTTAAGCACGAATGTTTAAGACCAATGAAACATAGCAATTCTTAAAAGTCTAAAACCAATGTAATTTGAACAGAAAAAATTTTCTCATACTCCCCCTGAATAATTGTGTTATAAACTACTTAGCTTAACACTTAACTTTGACCTTTCCTCCCCCTTTGACATATATCAAAAACAAACATGGGTGAACAAGGTATCTAATAGGGAGTTTTGAGGTTTATCAAAATAAATTTAAGTAAAGGAGTTTAAGAAACATAGTTTTCAGGAAAAACTTTAAGTAATGGATTTCATAATTTTAAAAAATGATGTTCAAAGTAATAGATGTTTTGAAAATACATGAAGCTCCCCCTTAATGTGACAACTCTTTTCCTTATATTTTAGAGAAAGCTTGCAAAAACTTGCAACATAGTTTTTCAAAAAATCTTTACTTAGAGACATTTGTCAAAATTTTCAAAAAGTTTTTGCTCAGACAAATTTACTAAGAAAAAAATTTTACTTAAAAAAAACATGTATTTAAAAACGTTTGAAGGATTTAGACATACTTAAAAAAATTTGAAGCACTAGAAATACTTGAAATCACTTGAAGTAGTTTGAAATTTTAACAGCACTTAGCACTTAAAAATAATTTGAAGTACTTAAAAATTTTGCTTTACTTTTTGAAA
Source organism: Boesenbergia rotunda (assembly GCA_024364735.1). NCBI lineage: Eukaryota > Viridiplantae > Streptophyta > Magnoliopsida > Zingiberales > Zingiberaceae > Boesenbergia > Boesenbergia rotunda. The sequence goes on from JAGFNQ010004451.1 coordinate 32,815, forward strand.
AAGAGATAAAAGTTTTAAAAAAAATTCCTTTCTCTCTTTCTTGCTCTTCCCCTGAAATATATTTTGAAATAAGTTTTAAGGAAAAAGTTTGTGTATCAGAGCCTATGAGTTTTGAAAACATAAAAATATTTGTAGGCAAGTCTTTGATAAAATTCACGTGCTTAGAACATTATTGCCTTGAAAAGTATTAGTACTTTTGAAAACATTATATAGATGTACTTTTAAAAGATAGTATGCCTTTTTGAAAATAGAAGTACTTTTGAAACAAAATGTTATGAGAAGAATGTTATGCATTTTGAAAACATAATATTTTACTTGACTAGGTTTCTTTTCCAGTCTGACACAATCCTAGGAACCCTTGTTAACTACAAGGACATTTTCCTAAGTGTCCTGGAAATTCTTAAGATTCAAGCAAATATTACTTCTAACGGTATTTCAAAAATGATTTACTAAACCATATTTCTAAAGGCAAATTACTTGTATTTTCAAAAGAATTTTGAAAACTTAATGTATTAAAACATATTATTTTGAAATGTTCAATAATTCATTTAATTTAACCTCCCCCTAAACTTGATATGGTCCTCGGAAGCTTGTTGACCACAATTATTCTTCCTCTAAGTCTTTAGGGTTCAGTTCAGATCAAAGGAATTTATCTAATAATTTCAAAACAAATAATTACCAAAAAAAATATTTCAGAAATTCTTCTTTTGACTCAAACTCCCCCTAAATTTGACACATCCTAGGAGTCCTTGTAGATCATGAAGTGGACCTTCCTCTGTGTCTTTAGGGTTTATTAAAATTAAAAGAATAATTTTGAATAACCTTCTGAGTATGATAACTTTCAAGGAGATACATTTTTGAAAACATAACTTGAAATGATAACACAGTTTTCGAAAAATATTTTGAAATGATGATAATTTTTCAAACAGATAGTAGTATACGAAGGTTTTTGAATCAATTTTTGAAAACCTTATCGAGATGACAATAAGATTTAGAGCATAAGGTTTTTGAAAAACAATTTAAATTTTTTGAAAAGTATTAAAAGAAATTCCCCCTGTATCTGACACAGTCTGACTTTTATCTACGTTCTTTAAGGAACTTCAATGTTGACCAGGTTTGACTATGTTGACTAGGGTTTGACTGTGTTCCCCAAGCTTGACTCAGTTGACTATGTTTTACCAATCAATAACTAAACCAAACAAGATTCTATTTAAAATGGGTCTATTTTAACATGAAATTCAATATTTTAAAAAATAGAGATGAAAAGGAGGGTACAGTAAATTGAATTAATTTGAAAAATTTTGAATAACTTTTGCCAACCTTTTTATTTATTTAAAAGGATAGTGAATTATGCTTTTAGATCCTAGATGTCTCACCCAGTTCTACATGATCAAGCATGTTAACCTTATGGGTTTTGTGAGACAAATTTAAATAGAAGTAAGGATTTTACTTTGAAGAGTCATGATTAATTTTGAAAAATTGAATCAACTTTGAAAACCATTTTAATGAATTTTAACTTTATTTTGGAAAAAGTAGTTGAGTCTAAGATCAATTGAAATTTGTGTTAGATTTGAATTTGACAAGAAGTAACTTGAATTTGAATTTCAAAAATTGGCTTCCAGGTCTTGGAGAGGCACTAGGCCTTCTTTGGCCGTAGCCTTATTGGATCATCAACCCTTTCCTAGACAAAGCCTTTTAGTGAAATTTCATCTTCAAAAATTACTTTTTGATAAATTCTGGTCTAACTAGTTTGGGTCTGAGATCGGTAGCTTCGGCTAGATCCACCAAGATGGCTTCCCTAACGTACTATCATCTCACCGCCACCCAATACTATGTTGTTCAAATTTCAGTTAAACTGTTTTATCCTTAAACTAATCAATCCTAATTAAAAAAAATAAAATAAAAAGAAACATACAATTAAAGAAAAAAAATTATCTAAGTCACATCATAATCGTAATAATATTCTGGATTATCAAAAACAGCAATATTATGAATTAAATTTTCTAACACATTAGCCTTAACTAATTTATAAGATTCAATCATATTATTCATGGTAAATAATGGATTTTCAAATACTGTAAATTTACCTTTCGATTCCCGGTTGGGAATCTCCCCCTTGATTCTAGCCATCTTTCTTTTGCTTGATTGTTTCTTTGGTATTTTGTAGCGGTCGCGAGCCAACCAGACCAGTTTCCAAGGATCCCTTCCTTCGTCGTCAGATTCTGAGTCTGAGTCGGACTCAGGTACAGGTTGAATCTTCTTGTTTGGTGGTTCTCTTGGGGTTTTCCCTGCAATAAAAACTATACCTTCCTCGACCATTGCAGTATCAACTTGATTATTTAACCTTAATTTAAAAGAAGATTTGAAATTGGTTACCATTTTTGTCTCAGTCAACTCGTCGTCTGATTCTGGTTCGTTTTCGTCGTCGGGTGTCGAGTCCATCTCAGCTACTTGTTCTTGAGCTTGTAAGATCTCAACATCGGAGCTCTCTTCGTGTAGATTGATTATCTTTTCCCACATCTCCTTGGCACAGTTGAAGGATCCGACTCGCTTCAGTTCTTCTTTGGTCAGGCCACATTGTAAGATTACTGTTGCCCTGGCATCAGTCTCGATCTTCCTCAAAGTTGGTTCGTCCAATTTGTCCCAAGCGAGTGCTATCCCATCTTCTGTGGGGAATTTAAACCCCGTTTGGATTATCAACCAAAGATCCAGATTGGCCTTCAGGTGGGATTCCATTAGACTTCTCCAGGAGTTGAAATTTTCGCCAGAGAATAGTGGTGGACGGGCACTGTTCCATTCTCGATTGGCCATTTAAAATGATCTCTTGCACACAAAAGAAACAACAGAAATATACCAAGACTTGGTCTTGGATTAGTAGTGAGGGAGAAGAAAAAAAAGTAGCCCCAAAAAAAATTGCACGAATTTCGAGACGAAATTATAATAAAATAATAAAAACAATTTATGATAAATTTTTGAAAATAATGATTTTGTCAATTCTGATTAATAATAAAAAAGTAAGATTTTAATGTTTGGGAAAAATTTTGCTCGAATTAAAGTAGTACGAATTTCGAGAAAAATATTAAAATAATAATAAAAAAATTTATGACAAATTTTCAAAAATTGTTTGTTTTATCAATTCAGACTTATGGTGAAAATATAAAAATTCAAAATTGAAAAAGGCCGACGGTACCATCCGGGGATTCTGCAGTCCCCTCGGCGGTTCCTCTTCCTTCTTCCACTACTACTACCACTATTCCGAGTCGATCAGTGGCTCGGATTCCGGCATTAGCACAGGCGGCCAAGGGCCGTCTTACACTGTTCCAGGGAGCTGCTGATCCGACCGTGGCTCACTCTTGGCTGGAGACGCTAGAGAGGACATTTCCATACCTGGAGTGTACTGACTTGGAGCGGGTTGAGCTTGCGGCATATCATCTGCGTGGTCGAGCGGAGACATGGTGGATCACTCAGCGATCGGTTATGGGCACTCAGCCGGTCACTTGGGAGAGATTTCGCCAGGCCTTCACCACTCAGTACTTCCCAGCTGCACAGCAGCTGGCCACATGGCAGGAGTTCTTGGAGATTCGTCAGGGAGAGCAGTCGGTGGCGGATTATGATGCAGAGTTCCACCGACTGTCCGAGAGTTGTCCTGAGATGTTTCCCGGAGATCGTGAGAGGATGAGGCATTTCATTAGAGGGTTGGCACCTTATATCCAATCCAAGATGTCTCCTTGGGATCTGACCTCATATAGACAGGCACTGGATCGCGCTTTACATGTGGAGGCGTTACAGCAGAGACTATCCTCAGAGCGGAAGAAGGAGAAGAAGACCTCACAAACTTCTCAGTCCCAGTCCTCGCGGAAGCGGGGTAGACAGGAGCAGTCGACACAGGATGCTTCTGGGGCCGCCTCTCGGCCTCGGAAGACGGGAGGTTCCAAGTCCGGAGTTACTCAGGCCTCGGGGCATGACCAGCAGAGTTCCACGACTTACCAGTGCGCTTGGTGTGGTTCCAAGGGGCACGATAGATCGAGCTGTACCATTGGATGAGCTGTTTGCTTTCATTGCAAACAGCCTGGCCATCGGAGACGTGACTGCCCTCAGAGGCCACAGGAGACGAGTACAGGAGGCATATCTGGAGGAGGATTGATAAGCACCATTTTATCGATTATTTTAATTGCTTAAATCCATGTTTGACCCATGTTTTTATTGCTCAATTATGATTTTACCCTAGGTTTTGGAACTTTATCTTATTTTGGACTTAATTGCAAAATTACATAATTTTTGGATTATTTGGCCACTAATTTTCTGATATATTTTTGTAGGCATCAAAGGTTCAAGGACCTAGGGCATACTGGGTCAAACTTGAGTCGGATGTGAGCCGGATCGAATTATCAAGCCTACGATTAATCCGGGCCGTCCGATTCAAGAGCGGCTAGATCTGAGCCATCCGGGACGATCTGAAGCAATCCGAGCTAGGGTTAGGGTTGATCAAGCTCTATGATCAAGATCTGAAAGTTTCATCCCAATCAGAGCTAAATCAACCGTTGGATCAAGCAAGGAGGGCTCTAGAGCGTCCATTCACAGATAGAGTTGATCTGGACCATCCGTTGCACATCTGGAGGATCCGAGCTACCACAAGGCAGATCCTGACCCCAGATCATCATCATAAAAGTTTGGCTTCAATCAGAGCAAGATCAGCCGTTGGATCTCCTCCGATTGATCTGAGCCGTCCATTGATTCCTATTTAATCAAAAACGCAGCTGCCTTTCTCCTCGTCGCGTCTCCGTCGCTACAGTTCCCTTCTTCGAGTTCTTCGTTTTTCTTAGTGTTTTTCTCCATTTCCGGGGCGCGACCCCTCAATTCTTCATCAAGATCATCTTCTGGAGCTTTGGAGGTCAGTTTGGTTGGAGAATTAAGCTCGAATTCGCGCCGGACAGAGTTATTTGAGGGTTTCGGTGGCTCTGTGGTCCGACCACTGTCTTCTCTTCCATAATCCATTTCCAAGCTTCCGAACCATTTGTAGGGGTTCTCAAGTGGTCTCAGAAACTTCACAATTCATCATCGCAGCTCCATTATTTGAGATCGAAGGGGTTCGGATTGGAAATTCCCAGCTTGCGCAGTTTGAGCAGAGTTCACTAATCCAATCTGATTTCCACTGATTTGCTGTGCTTAGGGGTTTGAAGCCAGCTCTTGCTTGACGACCAAGAAGAATTTGAGCTTAGGGAAGATTGAGGAGTAGCCTAGATAGTTTAATTTCATTGTTTTAGCTGTTAATTTTCAGTTCTCCACTTGTTCTGTTTCTGAATTGGTTTCAGCTTGGTTAAGTTTCGTTTATTGCATTGTTTCAACTGTATTCTAGCTTTAAATCTTCAAGTTGGGTAGTTTAGGAACCTATCTAGAGGATAGTTGTGTTAAATTTCAGTTTAATTATAGCTTTAATTCTTGCGTGCCACTTCCATTAGCTGCGTATCAGATTTTTCCTGCAATCGCATTTCAGTTTCAGAGATTTTCAATTCGTTTCCTTTTCAGTGAGTTAATTCAGTTAGTTTAAGTTTGCTTAGATCTTAGCTTCAATCCTGAATCTTGTCTAGCTTGGTAAGGCCAAAATTCAGTTTGTTTCCCAGCAAATTCCTGCGTATCAACTTATTCTGCACATGCTGTTTTTCAGATTCTGCTTGCACCTCAACTCTATTCAACTATGTTTCAGTTTTTCTTTACATTCTGCATTGAAGTCAAATAATATCAATTGAATTCAGCTTGTTTTTCTTAGCTTAGGGTAATGCATTCGAACTCAGCTTGTTCCATCTAATTCTGCATTCCATTTCTGAATGCTGAAATTCCCTCAATAGCTGCAATTGTTTTCACAGTCCACTGATCAGTTAGCATTGAGCTTCAATCACATTTCTGCATTGTTTTAGTTTGGATTGTTTGAAGTCTTTATCAGTAAGAACTGAGGGGAACTCTATTGCATTCGAATTTAGTGGTCTCATTTGGTTTTAGCATCCAATCAGTTTTAAAATTTTGCAAGACACTTCTGCATTCCTGCATTTCTGCATACAGCCCTTGCAAGCCCTTTCCGGTTGTAGCTTGATTGAATTGATTGTCTCTGAGCTAAGTAGTCTAATTTCAAGCATCAGTTTTACTTCCCTACATCCAGAATTCCTGCGGCCACATCATCAATAAGTTTCTGCATGTTAACTCTGCAAACTGATTCACCATTCGAGTTCTGTTCTGAGTTTCTGCATCTGCACTCCAATTCTGCCATGGATCAACTCTGAATTCATCACTTCTGCAGCTAGCTTCAAGTATTAGATTTTAGTTGCTTGCTGGATTATTTTCCTTCCATTACATTGCAGCATTAAATCTCTGAAGTTGAACTTAAACTCTGCAATCTGAATTGTACATGAATTCTGCACATTGTTTTGCCTTACATGTCTGATTTGGAGTTGCATTTGGATGCTTGATACCTTCCTTCAACTCTTGCAAATTTGTTCACTATTAGCCTTGCTTTCTAAGCTCAATTGACCAGCTTCCACTCTGAATTCTGAGCTGGAGATTTTCTGCAAAGGCAGCAGGAATTGGGAAGTAGCTTTCTTCTCTTGTGTGCCAAAGTGCTGAAATTCAGCACTTTGTATCAAGTTCATGCTTAAGCAGTGATTGGCACCAAGTTATAGGGTGTTTCTAGTGTGGCATATGATCTGAAATCAACTGGCACTGCATTCATCCGTTTCAGAACTTAGTTTGCACTTGTTGACCACCAAAACTTGTAGCTAAATTGAATTGGAGTTGGTACTTGTTCAAGTTCTTAATTTTGCATGCTTTTCATTGTATCAAGCTAGGTTGTTTCCGAAAACTCAATCACTGCCTTTATTTCATTGCTTGGCATTTTGGTTTGTTTTTAAAATCAGAAATCAGTTTTAAACAAATTGCTTAAGGGCTTTAGATGAGTAAGTGATCCAATTGGTTGAATCTTCAATTGCCATTACTTTGGTTTAGACATGAGTTAAATCTCCTTGCGTTTCCTTGTGATTTCATTCATAATTGAACCCACATTCCAGATTTTATTTGAAACCCGAAAACACAAACGACACACAAATACAAGCGCGAATCAAATTGTATCAACTAGTCCCCGAGAAAAATACGACCTGTGGCCCCTATATTACATTTCCATACTTTTGATTGTAAAAGGGTTTCCAGTATTCATTCATTTATATATTTAAATTTGATGAGCCCATACATTTCGTGACAATTTAATCTAGTATATTTGGGCTCGTCAAATTTTTGGCGCCGTTGTCGGGGAAGCAACTAGTTGATTTGTTTGATTTTTGCTTGTATACTTTTGGACATATCATTGGGTTCTATTTCATTTTGCTATATCTTTCATATACGGTTGCTGCCATTTTTCTTGTTTGTTTTGTGACAGGGCTGCAAATTCAAAATGGGGTCAAAAGAGATAGAAGAGGCATTGGAGGAGTTAAAAAATGTGTTAAAGGGGTTGGACTACCAACTAAAACGTAAAGCTCAGTCATCTACTTACCAGAAGCTACCTCAGCCACAATTTCAGCCTCTCCAGCAATTTCAGCAGCTAAGTCAAGAATTCCAACAGCCCTATTGGAATTTTCAGCAACCAAATCAGTTTTTTCAGCCACAAGATCAACCATCATTTCAAAATTTTCAACCAAATCAGTATTGTCAGAACGGGCAGCCACCATTTCAGAGCTATCAGCCCCAATTTGAGCAACCATATCAGTTTTGTCCGCCTCAAATTCAGCCACCACAACAATTCCAACAATTTCAGCAAGAATTTCAGCATTTTAACCAAAATTTCCAGCAGCCTTTTGAGAATTTTCAGCATGGAAATAATCAATTTCAACCTCAATTCCAGCCATATCAACAGGGGCAGCAAGTGTGTCAACCATTTCAGCAAGATCCGCCTCAAAACCAGCCATTTTATCAGCCTACACAGCCCTTGAACCAGTTTTCACAGCCCTACAATCAAGGGTTTCAAGGGCAGAATTTTCAGCCTTCGGCACCTAATTTTCCAGACCAAAATCAGAACTTTCAAGGCTACAACTCCCAGCAAAGTTTCCAAGAATATCAGCCCTTTAATCAGCCTCAACAGCCATGTTTTCAACCAAATCAGCAAGCTCAAAATTTTCAGCTCCAGAAGAAGAAATTGAAGCTCCACAGGACCATTCTAGACTTTTATTTTCTGATGATAGCATTATTGATGGTCCTAATTTTTCTGACACGGTCGTTGCAGATATTACAGGAGAAGCATGCAGAGGAGATGATTCCATAGGTGTAGGGGATTGCACTAAGCCCCAGGGACTACCACAAGATTTAGAGAATGAACCAGAAAGTGTAGGGACTTGCTTGGTGGGAGCAAGCACCCAAGGATCACCAGTTGATTGTCCACCAGCGCCTGAGGCTGAAGAGGAGCTTGAACTTGACCATGAGGAGACCACAGATACATCTACTATTATAGAACCTTCAGGTATTATCCAGCACGCTCAGGTAAGTATTTCTCCTCTTTGTTCAGAAAAATGCAGTGAGGTACCTAGGGATGATTCTATTGACTCTGATGAGTTTATTGATATACCTTGTGTAGAAATTGTTTGTGAAAATCTAATAGAGGTACCAAACATTGATTTCCTTGTTCATAATGCATTACTTGATACATCTCTTGTTATGGATAGCGAAATAATTTTAGAGGCACCCATAATTGATGTAGTTTGTTATGATGAATCTTTAGATACATCTTTTGTGGATATGTCTAGTGAAAATTTTTTAGAAGTGCCTGAATTTGATGTTATTTATTTTGATGAATCTCTTGCTATTTCATATGCTGAGAATGAATGTGAAAGACTTTTGGAGATACCTGATATTGATTTGATTGGCTGTGACACATTACATGATACACCCTGGATGGAAAATAATTGTGAACTTTCTATTGATGAGCCAGAAATTGATTTCTTTATTTGTGATGAGTATCTGGATGCAAATTTGGTAGGAAATAATTTTGAAAATTTCATTGAGGCACCAGAATTTGATTTAATTGAATATGATGCAGATTTGGATTCATTTTATGCAGAGACTGATATCATTTTATTTCTTTCTGACCCTGAACACTTGAGAGAGGTATTACATTGTTTTGCAGGGTCCAGAAGACTTCAGGAGTGGGTACTCCAACTGAACAGACTTCAGCCTCCTGGAAGGACTTCTGAAGGGCATCAAGAAGGAGGAGATGATCTGACTTTAATTAAAAGCACTCCATCCCTTGAATGGCTCTTGAACCTGAATCGCCTTAGGCCACCAGAGCAAAATATTGTGAAATTCAAGTGTGGGGGAGTTCCAAATCTCCCAGCCACCCAGACTCCCCCACTACCACGGTGGAGGCTACTGCTTGATAGGCTCCGTCCACCAGAATAAAGGGGAGTTTGATTTTTCTTGTATTTACTTTTATTTCATTTTTCATTTTCATGCTTCCTAGAATTAGAATTTTCCTTTGATCTGAGTCATTGTAAATACCATGTCTTTTCTTTTAGCACTTTTGCATGAGTAGAAATAAAAGTATCCCTTTAGGTATTCTCCATGGCATGTTAGAGTCTTCTGAAAACAAATTAAATTTGATTGTTAAAACTTAGGATTTGAGCTAATGGATGAAATCTTGGATGCTTGAGTACTCCTTTGCTTTAGATTCTTAATTGAGGACTTGGGATGAATTATTTTGACCTAGTGAGAATTAGCCTTACTTTTGTGATACACATATGTCATTGTGCTCTAGAACTTGCTTAGGTTCTTTCAAAATCATATTTAAATGATTGGATCACATCTATAGAGGCTAATCCATTTGTTTTCCTTTCCACATCAAATTTTAGCAATAATCATGTTTATTCTAGTTGTCCTTACTTATTTCCTTCTCTTACCTTCACTTTTCTTTGGACTTGTTGCTTGGAATGTTTCTAATGCTATTTTGCCCGAGACGGACAAAGATTTAAGTGTGGGGGAGTGACTAAAGTTTTGGATGCATTTCAACTCGAAAAAAAAAAAATTTCATGTGCAAAGTGAGTGATGTTTGGTGCCAAGAATGAGCAAGAAGGAATGGAAGCCATTGGAGATTTAGATTCTTTACTACACTTTGAAGATTCAAGTGGCAATCAATGGAAAAATCCATGCATTTCAAAAGAAAATTCTGAGACAGAAATTGAGAAGAAGTGGTCAAGAGATTGAATCTAAAAGCAAGGAATTCAAAGAAGAAGAGATTGTTTCGGTATCACTTGATTTCAATGGGCATAGACACAGTTAGTATCCATCTAAATCTGAATTTTTGGGTGTTGAAAATCAGTGATGCAGTGCCAAATTAAGTGAAGCAATTTTTGAAGAAGAAATCTTCAATGAAAAGCAAAAATGGCACACAAGCAAGAGCAAAGTTATGCCATATAGAAAAAAATCAGTAAGCTGAATTTGTAGCTGTTAGAGCTGTTCTTTGCCGAGATCAACAACATCTTGTAGAGACTGAGTGAAGCTGGAATTAGTTGAATCAATGCAGGAATTTCTGCCAAAAACAGCTTGTGCAGATCAAAGATGGAAACAAGATGAAAGTGCAGCTGAACACAAGCTAAATTCCAGCTGGATACAATCTGAATTGAAGGCTGATGAAGTTGGAATTGAAGCTGAGTTACTTCGACTTTGAGCTGCGGAAAAGATACAAACTGCTGTGCCAAGAAAAATGCAGAAATCTGGGCAAAAGGGGGCAGTTATAATAGAGAAAAATCAGTGAATGTAGCAAGGCAGTTTTGTATCAAATCCCAATTGAATCTATGCTTTCTAAATCAGCAATACCTTGCTGCCTTCAAACCGAACTTGCAGAATGATTTTCAGTTGAACAACACCCTTGGGAGCAGAATTGAAACTGCTGTAAAAAAAATTCAGAAACATACTTGAAGGCAGATTCAAAAACAAGAAGTGGCAGTCCATTTGAAGCTCACGGCAAGGGCTGAGTTGGAGTTGATTCTGATATGGAGTGGGGCACAACATGACTGAACTGAATGAGAACAAAAGAGAAGTTTGTAGCTGAACCTAAAGGAAGAGAAAAACAAGAGAAAACAGTTTGAGAAAAGAAAAGAAAAAGAGAGAAACATAGTTGGCACACCATTGACTTGACACCATGAAATCAAGTGAAGTTTCTCACATCCAAATCAAATTCTTTGCATTACTACATTCTGAATTCACTAGAGAGAAAGAAAGAAAGAAAAAAAATCTGAGAAAAGAGTGAAAGAAGCAAGGTTGGCACAAAAATTGAAACTTGGCACATTGAGATCAAATGGAGTTATTTTTCATCCAAGTCAAAGGAATTTACTCAAGATTTACTCCACCACGCTTTTGATATCACTAGAGGACTGATAAGAGGGGCAAGGCACATTGGAAACATTTTTAAACAACCAAGTCTTCCACTCCATCAAAATTTTCTATTTTCTTAGTCTTTATTTCATTTCTCACCATTTTTCATGTTTTCCTTTGTTTTTATAGTTGTTGATCCTAATCATGAATAATGGTGGAGATTAGATAATAAGCAAGCCTATGGTAGTTCAAGAAGCATATGTGTAAGAGTGAGCTCCATTTCCATCACCAACTTAGAACTTAAGAGAGAGCCACCAAAACTTCCCTTGAAAGGCTAATGGTTTAAATTCATCTCAATGACTCATGATTGATGAAGACGCTAAGTTGTTGATTTAAGGACAAGATAGTAATCCATAGAGCTTAGATTTATGAGAATTGACAACCCTAGGTAATTTCTTTTCATTTGCTTCTAATTATGCTTAAGAAAGCCTAAGGGATACTTATTTAGTAGTTTCGCGAGACGCTCAAGGTTAAGTGTGGGGGAGTTGATAAGTACCATTTTTGTGATTATTTTAGATGTTAAAATTCATGTTTGACCCATGTTTTTATTGCTTAATTATGATTTTACCCTAGGTTTTAGGATTTCCTCTTATTTTGGACTTAATTACAAAATTACACATTTTTGGATTATTTGTCCACTAATTTTCTGATATATTTTTGTAGGCATGAAAGGATCCAGGACTTAGGGCATACTGGGTCAAACCTGAGTCGGATGTGAACCGGATCGAATTATCAAGCCTACGATTAATCCGGGCCGTCCGATTCAAAAGCGGCTAGATCTGAGCCATCCGGGACGATCTGAAGCAATCCGAGCTAGGGATAGGGTTGATCAAGCTCTATGATCAAGATCTGAAGGTTTCATTCCAATCAGAGCTAAATCAACCGTTGGATCAAGCAAGGAGGGCTCTAGAGCGTCCATTCACAGATAGAGTTGATCTGGACCATCCGTTGCATATTTGGAGGATCCGAGCTACCACAAGGTAGATCCTGACCCCAGATCATCATCATCAAAGTTTGGCTCAAATCAGAGCAAGATCAGCCGTTGGATTTCCTCCGATCAATCTGGGCCGTCCATTGCTAATGTATTTAATCAGATTTTTCCAGCCCTTCTCCTCGTCGCGTCTCCGCCGCTACAGTTCCCTTCTTCGAGTTCTTCGTTTTTCTTAGTGTTTTTCTCCATTTCCGGGGCGCGACCCCTCAATTCTTCATCAAGATCATCTTCTGGAGCTTTGGAGGTCAGTTTGGTTGGAGAATTAAGCTCGAATTCGCGCCGGACAGAGTTATTTGAGGGTTTCGGTGGCTCTGTGGTTCGACCACTGTCTTCTCTTCCACAATCCATTTCCAAGCTTCCGAACCATTTGTAGGGGTTCTCAAGTGGTCTCAGAAACTTCACAATTCATCATCGCAGCTCCATTATTTGAGCTCGAAGGGGTTCGGATTGGAAATTCCCAGCTTGCGCAGTTTGAGCAGAGTTCACTAATCCAATCTGATTTCCACTGATTTGCTGTGCTTAGGGGTTCGAAGCCAGCTCTTGCTTGACGACCAAGAAGAATTTGAGCTTAGGGAAGATTGAGGAGTAGCCTAGATAGTTTAATTTCATTGTTTTAGCTGTTAATTTTCAGTTCTCCACTTGTTCTGTTTCTGAATTGGTTTCAGCTTGGTTAAGTTTCGTTTATTGCATTGTTTCAACTGTATTCTAGCTTTAAATATTCAAGTTGGGTAGTTTAGGAACCTATCTAGAGGATAGTTGTGTTAAATTTCAGTTTAATTATAGCTTTAATTCTTGCGTGCCACTTCCATTAGCTGCGTATCAGATTTTTCCTGCAATCGCATTTCAGTTTCAGAGATTTTCAATTCGTTTCCTTTTCAGTGAGTTAATTCAGTTAGTTTAAGTTTGCTTAGATCTTAGCTTCAATCCTGAATCTTGTCTAGCTTGGTAAGGCCAAAATTCAGTTTGTTTCCCAGCAAATTCCTGCGTATCAACTTATTCTGCACATGCTGTTTTTCAGATTCTGCTTGCACCTCAACTCTATTCAACCATGTTTCAGTTTTTCTTTACATTCTGCATTGAAGTCAAATAATATCAATTGAATTCAGCTTGTTTTTCTTAGCTTAGGGTAATGCATTCGAACTCAGCTTGTTCCATCTAATTCTGCATTCCATTTCTGAATGCTGAAATTCCCTCAATAGCTGCAGTTGTTTTCACAGTCCACTGATCAGTTAGCATTGAGCTTCAATCACATTTCTGCATTGTTTTAGTTTGGATTGTTTGAAGTCTTTATCAGTAAGAACTGAGGGGAACTCTATTGCATTCGAATTTAGTGGTCTCATTTGGTTTTAGCATCCAATCAGTTTTAAAATTTTGCAAGACACTTCTGCATTCCTGCATTTCTGCATACAACCCTTGCAAGCCCTTTCCGGTTGTAGCTTGATTGAATTGATTGTCTCTGAGCTAAGTAGTCTAATTTCGAGCATCAGTTTTACTTCCCTACATCCAGAATTCCTGCGGCCACATCATCAATAAGTTTCTGCATGTTAACTCTGCAAACTGATTCACCATTCGAGTTCTGTTCTGAGTTTCTGCATCTGCAATCAAATTCTGCCATGGATCAACTCTGAATTCATCACTTCTGCAGCTAGCTTCAAGTATTAGATTTTAGTTGCTTGCTAGATTATTTTCCTTCCATTACATTGCAGCATTAAATCTCTGAAGTTGAACTTAAACTCTGCAATCTGAATTATACATGAATTCTGCACATTGTTTTGCCTTACATGTCTGATTTGGAGTTGCATTTGGATGCTTGATACCTTCCTTCAACTCTTGCAAATTTGTTCACTATTAGCCTTGCTTTCTAAGCTCAATTGACCAGCTTCCACTCTGAATTCTGAGCTGGAGATTTTCTGCAAAGGCAGCAGGAATTGGGAAGTAGCTTTCTTCTCTTGTGTGCCAAAGTGCTGAAATTCAGCACTTTGTATCAAGTTCATGCTTAAGCAGTGATTGGCACCAAGTTATAGGGTGTTTCTAGTGTGGCATATGATCTGAAATCAACTGGCACTGCATTCATCCGTTTCAGAACTTAGTTTGCACTTGTTGACCACCAAAACTTGTAGCTAAATTGAATTGGAGTTGGTACTTGTTCAAGTTCTTAATTTTGCATGCTTTTCATTGTATCAAGCTAGGTTGTGTCCGAAAACTCAATCACTGCCTTTATTTCATTGCTTGGCATTTTGGTTTGTTTTTGAAATCAGAAATCAGTTTTAAACAAATTGCTTAAGGGCTTTAGATGAGTAAGTGATTCAATTGGTTGAATCTTCAATTGTCATTACTTTGGTTTAGACATGAGTTAAATCTCCTTGCGTTTCCTTGTGATTTCATTCATAATTGAACCCACATTCCAGATTTTATTTGAAACCCGAAAACACAAACGACACCTAAATACAAGCGCGAATCGAACAACGTCAACTAGCCCCGAGAAAAATACGACCTGTGGCCCCTATATTACATTTTCATATTTTGATTGTAAAAAGGGTTTCCAGCAATTCATTCATATTTAAATTTGATGAGCCCATACATTTCGTGACAAATTAATTAGTATATTTGGGGCCCGTCAGCGTTCCCGTGCATTGGCCTTTGATGTGCTGACCCTGGGGGGTCGGGAACCAAGTAAAAAATCCCGCGTGCAATCTGTGTTTTGGTTTGTTCTTTATTTTTCTGTTTTCCGCTGTGCTACTAACGCTCTGAGTCTAGAACAATCAAAAGTTTTACAAAGTTTATCGTGAAGATTTCACGATCGATATTCACCCCCCCCTATCGACGGCACCGGTCCAACATATATGACATGCATGAAAGTAACCGAATCCAAAACACATAAAATCGGAAACCATGGCTCTAAAACCAATTATTGGGTTGCGGTTGCATCGGGAATGCTCTCCATGTCCTCAGATTAAAATTTTATTAATTAAAATAAATCCGGATGGAAGGAAACTTACCAAGCGACCATTTTCATCATAGAGCTATTTGATTTGAGTGATCGCTTGAACAAACTTGTTGTTCAAGCAATTCTAACTCCTTTATCGATTAGCCACAGAATAGATGACGAGTATGGATTGTTGGGGCAATCTATGGTCCGGAGTGACCATGTGTTTTGATGTTTGGGCAAAGGGTTTAAGTTATGTTCACCCTTGTATTTGATATGTGTATTTGAGTGTGCAGGTTTGCAGGATACACATGGACTTAGTAGGACGGCTCCGGGTCCGGTGAAGGATGGTGTGAGGAAACAAGCCGTGGGCTTGTGTGCATCCGAGGGACCATGGACAAAGCAGGGACGATGAGCCGAGGGAAGCAGACTTTGAAGCATACACGAAGGGTGGCATGGGAGACAGGCCGTGGGCTTGCATGCATCTGAGGGACGAGAGCCAAAGTCGAAGAGGGCTTGAAGGCAATAGGTCGAGGCTGCTGAATGGAGAGTCAACTGAGTCATGAGGGGTCGAGTGCTGAGGGAATCGCACTTGGAAAAGAAATCCTAGGGTTCGAGTGCTGAGAGAAATGTACTCGGGGAAGGGAAACCTTAGGTATAGAGGTGGACCAGTCGACTGATGCTTGATCAGTCGACTGATGAGGTCCACAGAAAGATCAATCGACTGGTCAGGGACTAGTTGACTGATGGCAACTTAAAATTCAAACGTTAGGCTGTAACGGTCGAATCGGAGTGGGACCAGTCGACTAGCCTTGGACCAGTCGACTGGTAACGGTCATGTCAGCATTGAGCACTATTTAAAGGGGCTCAGTTTTGGCTAAAAATTTTTGACGAAATTGGCTTTGTTTAAAGACCAATTAGTAGTCTAAGAGCTCAGAAAGGTGTTGCGGGTTGTGGCGAGGTTTCTCCACCCACAAGGAGCTACACGAGCTAGCCAGAGGTCTTCCGGGGAGTCATCTACCGATGGATCGGGATCGTTCACCTTACGGACAGCCATGGAATAGGAGCTTCATCTCCGAACCACGTAAATTGGTTTGTCTTCTTAATTGTTAGTTTTAGTTTAATTGTATTTTCGCTTGCGCACTAACAACGTGTAGGAAGAAAATCGAGAAGTAGCTATTCACCCCCCCTCTAGCTAAACGGAAAGGTTCCAACTAGGGATGGAATCAGGCCAGGCCAAGCCAGACTTTTACCTTAACAGGTCAGACATGTATAATAACAAATTGGCTTGAGCTTGAGCTTGGCCTGTGGCCTATTATAGGCTTTACTCTTGGCCTAAGCCTGGCCTGTTCAATAGCCT
Organism: Boesenbergia rotunda; assembly: GCA_024364735.1. Taxonomy (NCBI): domain Eukaryota; kingdom Viridiplantae; phylum Streptophyta; class Magnoliopsida; order Zingiberales; family Zingiberaceae; genus Boesenbergia; species Boesenbergia rotunda. Next base: position 49,492 of record JAGFNQ010004451.1, read on the forward strand.
AGCCTGGCCTGCGACTTGTTTACAAATCCTGTAATTTAATTCGATTATCTAAAATACTTCTAATATATAAAATATAACAATTCAATTCGATTATCCAAAATACTAATTTAACAAATTAGCTAAAGATACTTCTAATATATAAAAATATATATATTATATCTAAAACAGATTTGTGGTGTATTGGCAAGTAGGGTGGTAGATAAGGTCTTGCTCGGTAGAAGTTCATGATTTGAATCTTTGTTTTGACAATATATATAATATAATTTTAACAGGCCCAAGCTGGCTTGTCAGACTTCATAGTCTTTATATTCAGTCTGGGTCTGACCTGATAAGAAAAACAGGCTTTCTAACAGGCCTAAGTATTATTTTATTTTTAAACAGGCCAGGCCAGGCCAAATACAGGCTAGGCTACAGGTGTAAGTACCCCTGATTGATTTTGATGTGATCAACCGATTTAAGTTAGATCCTGGTGTGTTTAATCCCTCTGCTAAGTGTGCAGGAGCTTAGATACGGAGGAAGTCGAGCGTAAGATGTAGCAGACGAGAAGGATTGTGCGGGGAAGTGTGCCGACGAGCTCGATACAATCCGAGGGACGCGAATGCTGCAGAAGAGTACGCTGGTGGAGCGAGAAGGACGTGCACGGTGTCCAAGGGACAAGAAGCCGGGAGGAAGGACGCTCGAGGGGTGAAAGGCCGAAGTCGGGTTCGGGTGAGCCTTACTTCGGTTGGCCGGAAATCACCCAGAAGACGAAGTACCAAAAGACTGGTCAGTTTGACCATGTCTGCTAAGATAACTCGATCCCAAGACCTCACCTATGATATGTTGTCATGGTTACCACTTGGGATAGCTAGTGATAACAAGATGTAACTACCGATGTTACTACTTGAAGATTACAATAGCGAAGTCTAGAGCAGAAGAAAAAGTCTTAAAGGATAAAACCTTATCCTTTAATCAGATCCAATGGATGCAGTTTAATCCCATCCAAGATCAACCGTTCAGATTACATCCATGGATCAATGGCCAAGAGAAAATTTCTCAACAATCAACAATCCGTATTTATTCTCTTAGGCTATAAATATGCTTAGAGTTTTAACTTTTTCATTCATTCAATTAATTCATTCTTTTAAACTCTCTAAAAGTCTAGCGTGCTATTTTTGTAAGGCTTCTCCGTCACAAGGAGATTTTTATTGAGCGTCCACTGCCTTGGAAGCAACATTCTCAGTTGCAACCAAGTTTCATTTTTTTAAAGACGAGTGCCTCCGCTTTCATATTTTTTTCGTCTATTCACCCCCCTCTAGCCGGTCCAACTCGATCCAACAAGTGGTATCAGATCGAAGGTCGCCGCAGAAGGACTAACCGTCGGCTGCTGCAATTTCGAGAAAATGGTTGGAGCCGTAATCTACCCGCCGAAGTTTAAGGGGGAGTTCACGATGTGGAAGCGCCAAATGCAGGTATTTTTTAAAACTGATATTAAACTGCTACTAATTATGAAAAATAGTTTTTCAGTTCCTAAAGACAACATGACAAGGATAAAGAAATAGAGTCGTGGACCAAGAAGGAGAAATCAGACTTCGAAGTAAACAACAAAGCTGAATTTCATCTACTAGCCGTTCTTCCCGTGCAAGAAGTCAACCATATCGGGAATTACAACTCGGCAAAAGAGCTCTGGGAGAAATTCCTGGAATTGCATGAAGAAGAGAATAAGAAATCAAAAATCGTCGCACTGAACACAAGGAAGATCCAACTCGACGACAAGACCTTGTCAGAAGAGTCAGAAGGTCAACAATATGTGGGACTTGCGCTGATGGCAAATCATCAAGAAGGGAGCACTGATGAAGGGGGAGAGACGTCAGAAGAAAGCGACGACGAAAGAGGAACCTCGCTTTTCGAAAGCGACCTGGTAAGTGAGGTTTGTTTTCTTCCTCATGATCAATTATATGCAGGAGTTAAAGCCTTACTCAAATCTAATTGTAGATTAGAAAAAGAAAATTTGAAATTAAAAAATGAATTGGCACTTACTTCCTCTTCTGAAATTTTGAAAAATGAAAATGATAATTTGAAAAACTTAGTCAAAAATTAGAACTTGATATTGCATATTTACGCCAAAAGAAAAATAGTTTTCCTAATAATTTAAATTGGTATTTTAAAAACCACAAGGGTCAATTCAAAAAAGTACCCAAAAGCTATATTCCGCCTAAGTTTTTAATTAATCCTATAGACAGGAATTTATTTTGGGTTCCAAAATTTATTTTAAATTGATAAGTTTTTTATTATTTATGTGCAGAATTTTTTTATAAAAATTATGTCTTTTTTATGCACAATTATGTTGTCCTTCTACTGAGAATTTTTTAAAATTTTTCGAATATTTTTTGACTTTTCGCTCGAAATTTGAAATTAAAATTTTAAAAATAAATAAATAATTTGCTTTCATAGATCTAATTTTTCATGATTCAGATATAATGGAAAGAACTCATTATAATTTTTTAAAAATATTTCAAAGTATTTTTCAATTTTTTTTAAATTTATTCTTCAAAAACACGTATCTGTTATTTTTTATTTATTATCAGACTTGATGAACAAATTTAAAGCTAAAATTTTTTTCCAAATCTTTCTCTTCGACTTTGATGAAAATATTCAATGTTTTTTTAATAGATATTCGATTTTTTTAATGAATTATTTCAAAATTCAATAGAAAAACATTTTGGTATCATAGGACTATAATTTTTTTTAAAAAAAATTCTAAATTTTTTTAAAAAATTCCTCCCTAATTATTTTTCCCCATTTTTTTGATGTGATCAAAGGGGGAGAAATAGGATTAAGTTAAGCGGTAGACTTTTAATTTACTCTATATTTAAGTATTTTTGAACTTACACTGTTTGCATTATTATGCATGTTTTTTTATTTTGTTTACCCTAACTTAACTCGGATTGATGCACAACAAAAAGGCGGAGATTGTAAGTACCCCTGGTTGATTTTGATGTGATCAACCGATTTAAGTTAGGTCCTGGTGTGTTTAATCCCTCTGCTAAGTGTGCAGGAGCTTAGGTACGGAGGAAGTCGAGCGTAAGACATAGCGGACGAGAAGGATTGTACGGGGAAGTGAGCCGACGAGCTCAGTGCAATCCATGGGATGCGGATGCTGCGGAAGAGTACATCGGTGGAGCGAGAAGGACGTGCGCGGTGTTCGAGGGATGAGAAGCCGGGAGGAAGGACGCTCGAGGGGCGAAAGGCCGGAGTCGGGTTCGGGTGAGCCTAACTTCGGTTGGCCGGAAATCACCCAGAAGACGAAGAACCAAAAGACTGGTCAGTTTGACCATGTCAAACAAGGCGCTCGAAAAAAGATGAATTTAATTGCTGTTAAGAAGACTCGATCCCAAGACCTCCCAACCCAATCCAACAACAGGCCCCTGACAAGCCACCTTGCCTATTTCCATCCCTAGTTCCAACAAGTGGTATCAGAACGAAGGTTCGCTCATCTACGGACTAACCGCCGAGAGAGCAAAAAGCTAGAGGAGATGACGATTGAAGAAAAATTGGGTGATGACATCAATGTTCCACCTCCCTATGATCGCGAGGATTTCGAGTATTGGAGGATGCAGACAAAGGTTTGGTTTGGTATGGATTGGAACTACATGATCGCACTAGAAGATCCATTTGAAGTACCAAAAGATAAACACGGGAAAAAGCTTCGACCAAGATATTAGAATAAGGAGCAACAAGCCCAATCGAAGGCAAACGAAAAAGTAATTTCAATATTACTTGATATTTTGCCTAATGATGTATTAGTGGTGTAGGTGAATACAAAAATGCACATGAGTTATGGAACAAGATAGTAGCATTTCATGAAAATCCTACACAAACTCAAGTAGTAGAAGAACCCAAGGAAATGAGCTCAATGGTCCAAGAAGAGGAGAAGGATCAATTGGATAAAGAAAGAAGCTCAACATCCGAAGTGGCACAAGAAAGTGAGAGATCTGTTGGTGCAAGTTGCATCAATGATATTCCGCTTTAAGTGTTTTAATGTTTGACAATATACTTAAGTCAGTGATACACTAAATAGACAAAGGGGAGTAAGAGAGAAGTCACCTTAGTTGAAGAAAAGTCCTAGTTAATCTAGGCATTGAAACTCTAACTCCCAGCAAAGGGCTGCTGGGCACCTAGCAAAGGGTTGCTAGGTATCGAAACCTTAAAGACCTAGTGAAGGGCTGCTAGGTATCGTAACCCTAAGACCTAGCGAAGGGCTGCTAGGCACCTAGTGAAGGACTACTAGGCATAGAAGACCTAGCGAAGGGCTGCTAGGCACCTAGCGAAGGGATGCTAGGCATAGAAGACCTAGCGAAGGATTGCTAGGCACCAGGCGAAGGACCGCTTGGTGACAAAGACCTAGCGAAGGGCTGCTAGGCACCTGGCGAAGGACTGCTAGGAAATGAAGACTTGGTCCGAGGGACTAAGCAACTTAGCTGAGCGATGACTAAGGACAGGAGTAGAGACGGGTCAGGGTTTGGGCGTCTCGAGATCCGGAGTAATCGGAAGCTAAGTAAAAGTCCACCCGAAGGGCTGGGTGGCAAACGTCTCCTGAAAGGAGTAGGTGAAGGGCAAGTTCTCGGGGATAGGAACTCGTGCCGGTTCGACCTAGGGTTTCGTGCAAATCCGAAGTCCGAACCAAGTCCTTAAGACCACTATTATATGTATCTATGCTTTGTGGTTGTATATCTTGCAGGTACCAAGATTGGAAGATGGAGCAGCCTGCTGAAGGCCCTAACCAGGGCGCCCCCAGTGTTGGGGGCGCCCCCAGGCAACCAGGGCGCCCCCAGCAGTGGGGGCGCCCCCAGTAAAGCACAAAAGCAGTGTTACTTCGAAGCAGGCAAAATAGGTGTCAATGGGGGCGCCCGGAGCGTCCGGGGCGCCCGGAGCGTCCGGGGCGCCCGGAGCGTCCGGGGCGCCCGGAGCGTCCGGGGCGCCCGGAAGCGTCCGGGGCGCCCGGAGCGTCCGGGGCGCCCGGATTCGTAGCTGTTTTGCTGTTTCAAAGCCAGAACACAGGATAAGCCCTCACGGGGGCGCCCGAAGCGTCCGGGGCGACCTGGTCAAAGGGCTTATCACCTGCAACGAAGTAGGCGCAAGGATAAGAGTTGACCGAGTCTTCCGGGGCGCCCCCAGCGTCCGGGGCGCCCCAGGAGGCCTATATAAGAGGCTTCGACCCCTCAGCTTCAGACACAACTTCAAAATACTGTTCTAATCATTCTGACCTACTGCAACGCACTAGAAACGAGGCTCTACGACCGGGAGGCTCAAGGAGGAAGTGCGCGGCACTTCGGAGGTCCAGATCGGCCGAGTTTCAGATTTTTGTTGGTTTGCATTTTGTTAATTACCGCACTTAAATTTCATTATATTTTGATTGTAATATCGCACTGTAAGTCGGGTTTCTCCGCCTCCGAAAATTCCGGAAAGGATACCAATAGTGGACTCACGCCGAGTACATAGGCCTTGGACGTACTGACCCTGGGGGGTCGGGAACCAAGTAAATAATCCCGCTGTGTCCTTGTATTATTGTTTTATTCATTCTGTTTGTTTTTCGCTGCTACTAACCCTGAATCCAGAACGAACTAAAAGTTTTCTACGAAGTTTCCGAGAATAATTTTCAAGATCGATATTCACCCCCCCCTCTATCGACGGCACCGGTCCTACAAGATCATCCACTTCATCAAGGGAAGAAGAAGAGGTCTCCACTTCAAGGATTGAGGGGGAGGAGAGACCACCCTTGCTACCGGAGCAAGAAGAAGCATCTACCTCTACCAAAGCAAAGTCTAAAGATCACATCATTTGCTTTAGATGCAACAAGAAGGGACACTACAAGGATAAGTGTCCATTAGGTAAAAAGGAGGTAAACCCTAAACCCGAGTCAATTCATTTAAAATCTAACATGGGTTGTAAAGAAAAGAAGGAGAAAAGGCACATTAGATGTTACACGTGTGGTGACCTAGTACATTACCACACCAAATGCTCAAGGAAATGAGAATTCAAGAAATTGGAGCATTTGAGGAAGTGGGAAAAGGAAAGAAGAAGAGCTCAGATCAAGAGGGAGCTACAAGGGTAAGGGAGGTAATCCCTAACTCTAAGCATTTTTTAAGTTCCTCTATGTGTGGTAGAAATAATGAAAATCGTTTACCTTTTCATATTAGAAATAATGATGAGAATTATTCATTTATGTGTAATTTTGGTTTTAGGTATTATGATAAAAATAAGACTAATGTTCTATCTCAAAACCCTAAGGAATTTATGCGTCAAGATAAACTTAGAATTTTTAGACCTAAAGATCAAAGCATTAATCCAAAGAAAGGGAGACACATGCCTAGACAAATGGGTAGATCTAGAAATGTCCAAAATGGACATGGTGATACTGAGGTTAAGAGCCTAGAAAGGGAAAATCAAGTCTTGAGGGCAAGGCTTGATAACTTAGAGAATATCCCAGAAAGATTCACTAGTGGATCTAAGGGTTTAGGCATGATGTCAGGTAGTCAAAACTCCGACAATGATAGACCGGGTCTATGATACCAATCTATTAGATCAAATACTATGGAAAAGTCATACACAAGAATCCCATATGACTATAGCAAGGGTGTAGGCCAAAAGTCACTGGAGGTACACCGGTGTAGCCTCGTGTTTATGAGTGAGTCACCTAGGGAGGTGGCTAAGGCTAAGAGCTCAAGGAGGAGCTCTAGGAGTCAAGTTGGGACCCATGTCTATGGATCTCAGGAGGATTTCTCTCGGAAGTCTAGACGGGTCGTGAAGTATGCCAAAGGATGTAGAGACGGATTTGGAGTCTCAATCCTAGGGATTTGCACATTGGGTTTGAGTTTCATGGATGAAAATATGACATTGGGGTCATAGAGCATGGAAATTGGTTTTTGATGTGTAGATACCATATAAATCAATGCTAAGGATGCTTTCTGGTTTGGTATGGGCAGAGACATCAAGAGGAGTCAAAACTAGGACTTTAGGTCAAGGTTCAATTGAACCGTTTAGATAATTTTGGATTTTGTGTCAATCTTGAGATTGGTGATAGATACATGTTCGAATGTATTTTTTCCAAGTAGATACGGGTGCCATAAACCTCTCCACAAAATCTGAGAATTTTTGGAGAATTGTGAAATTTCTGGTGCATTTCTGAAAGTAGGTCAGAAATACTAAAATCAGGGTATCAGTCGACTGCCCCATGGGCAGTCGACTGATCTTTCTGTGGGTTTGCAGTTCGAAGGTACCAGTTGACTGATAACTATCTCAGTCGACTGGTGAAGGATGAAAACTATTTTTCAACAATCAAAAGGTATCGTAATGATGTAAAATAAGTGTATAATCTTATGGAGGGTTAGTACACTTTGTTTATGATCATTAAAGGATAAAGGATCTAACACGAAGAAAATTGTTGGAGTCCTTTTGATGTGTGTTAAAGGGGGAGAAGTCTTGGGTTTAAGTGGGAAACCAAACACGCCTTTGCAAGAAATCCTAGGTCAAGGGGGAGCTTAGGTAAAGGGGGAGCATTGTTGCTCATTTGGTGGTGTAAGGGGAATCTTGGAGAGGTTCTTAAAAAGCATTTGTAAGTCCAATATAGGAGAGCCTTGGAAAGGTTTTAAAAAGTCCGGTTTGGTAAAAATCCTAAACTCTTGGGGAGGTTAGGTGTGGGGATGCCTTGTGATAGGATCCATGCATATTTGCTATTTGATGGTTATTAGCATTGTATTTGCTATTTGTTTTCCCTAACTTAAACGTATTGCCAAACATCAAAAAGGGGGAGATTGTTGGGGCAATCTATGGTCCGGAGTGACCATGTGTTTTGATGTTTGGGCAAAGGGTTTAAGTTAGGTTCACCCTTATATTTGATATGTGTATTTGAGTGTGCAGGTTTGCAGGATACACATGGACTTAGTTGGACGACTCCGGGTCCGGTGAAGGATGGTGTGAGGAAACATGTCGTGGGCTTGTGTGCATCTGAGGGACCGTGGACAAAGCAGGGACGATGAGCCGAGGGAAGCAGACTTCGAAGCATACACGAAGGGTGGCATGGGAGACAGGCCGTGGGCTTACATGCATCCGAGGGACGAGAGCTAAAGTCGAAGAGGACTTGAAGGCAACAGGTCGAGGCTGCTGAATGGAGAGTCAACTGAGTCATGAGGGGTCGAGTGCTGAGGAAATTGTACTCGGAAAAGAAATCCTAGGATTTGAGTGCTGAGAGAAATGTACTCGGGGAAGAGAAACCTTGGGTATAGAGGTGGACCAGTTGACTGATGCTCGATCAGTCGAGTGATGAGGTCCACAGAAAGATCAGTCGACTGGTCAGGGACCAGTCGACTGATGGTAACTTAAAATTCGAACGTTAGGTTGTAACGGTCAAATCTAAGTGGGACCAGTCGACTGGTAACGGTCATGTCAGCATAGAGCACTATTTAAAGGGGCTCGATTTTGGCTGAAAGTTCTTGATGAAATTGGTTTTGGTTAAAGACCAATTAGTAGTCTGAGAGCTTAGAAAGGTGTTGCGGGTTGTGGCGAGGTTTCTCCACCCAGAAGGAGCTACACTAGCTAGCCGGAGGTCTTCCGGGGAGTCATCCACCGACGGATCGGGATCGTCCACCTTACGGACAGCCGTGGAGTAGGAGCTTTATCTCCGAACCACGTAAATTAGTTTGTGTTCTTAATTGTTAGTTTTAGTTTAATTGTATTTCTGCTTGCGCACTAACAACGTGTAGGAAGAAAATCGAGAAGTAGCTATTCACCCCCCCCTCCCTAGCTAAATGGAAAGGTTCCAACATGGATCGCCGGTTTTTGTGTTTGATTTCGGGGTCCATGACAAAATAAGAAAAACAATAAACTAGAACAAGAAAACAAGATTTATACCTCTTATTTACCTCTCGATCTTCTATCGTATTCCTATCCTCTTCTTGGACGTCGTGTGAGCGACGGTCTTCCAAGAAACAAAGCCACCAACCGAAAGCCCACTTCTTTCTCTTCTTGCTTGCACCGAGACTCACTAAAGAATGGAGATGCTTCTCCTTTCTTTCACCTTTGCACCGAGAACCTCCACCCTTCTCCAAGGATGATCACACCCAAGGGAGGAGGAAGAGAAGAAGAGAAGAGAAAAAAGAAACAAATTCTTCCTTCTCCAAGCCATAGCCATCGCCCCCTTTCATTCCTCTTCTTGTCGCCGGCCAAAGGAAAGGAAAAGAGAATTTCCTTTTCTTGTTGTTGCCGCAAATCACAAGGGAGAAGAGAAGGAGAAGAGAGAAGAAGAAAAGCAAGAGTTTTTCTCCTTCCCCAACTCCTTGGCCGAACCCTTCTTGCCTCCTTGCGCTGGCACCACAAGCCAAGAGAGAAAGAGAGAGAGAAAATAAGGGCTTAGGTTATGTTTCATGATGACTTTATGAGGTATATAGGCTATAATAGGGACCATGAGGAGGAGTTGCTTTTAGTCTTTTAATGGATCCTAAGCCCGATCCATTAATGATAACCCGCTCCACTAATAGGTTGTCATTGAACTACCGCACCAACCACATAATTAAATATGGGCTCCACCATATTATGTGTACATAATCTTCCCGTGTTTAAGATATCGCATGTCCATTAATTAATTAAATTACTGATAATTTAATTAATTAATATCTAACTCCATGAGTAGTACCACTCAACCTTATCATCATATTGGACCAAGTCCACCTGCAGGATTTACATGATGAACTTATGAGCTCCTCAAGGGGACATCATCATCCTAACGCATTAGGACACAGTTTCCTTCTATAATTAATGACACACCATGTAAATAATATTATTTCTCAATTTACCGGACCTATTGATTTAACAAATAAATCTCTTCCATTGGTAAATTAAAGAAATAAATATTAAGTATATGTGTCCGTTATTATATCGGGATTAAGAGCATGTACATCATAATATTTGAGGTCTGATTTGATTATGTAGTGAGTATAAATCGAATCACCTCTAATCGTCTTGCTCAATACACACAAAGTGTACTAGTGTAATTCTATAGTCAAATAGACTAATACCAAATTACATTACAACCATTCTAATGGTTTGTCCAAATCCATCTCGATTGTGAGCCACTACTTATACTTCATAAGGGACTGATAACATGATCTTCTGTGTGACACCACACATCATGTTATCTACAATGTAAAATAAAGATAATAGTATATATATAACTAATATAAAATGCAAACAATGACCATTTGATTCTTATTCCAAAATATAAGTATTCATACAAAAGTTTAGTTTTTAGTATACATCCTAACAACTCTAATGTTGTGGAATTATATTGATTGTCTCAATTTCTCCTAGTATGTATTGTTGTAAGTCTTTTGTTATTTATCTCACTTCAAAATAGTAGAGGGTTACTTTGAAGGGTCACCGAGGTGACGATTTCACCTTTGCTACCAAAGTGATAATTGTGAAATTACTTTGTCGACACCTACTAAAATTGACTGGAGTATTAGTAAGTGTCTAGAATAATTAAGGCTTCATCTCATTTTAAGAACACTGACGAGTATTTTTAATGAGCATGTATGATTTATGAGTGCCCTGATGAGTTAGCGTACATGGAATATACCTGCAGGGTGTTTTGTTGTAATAGGACTTGGAGTGGGTTTCTAACTTATATAAAAAAATTTAGATACTTGATCTTTTCAATATAAAGAGTCATTGAATAAGATAAAATATTCTTCATAATATAATAAGATAAAATATTCTTCATAATTTATTATTATTATTTTTTAAATATATAAGACGGTCCTAAGAGAGCCACTGCGATGATGAATTTTACTTTTTTTGCAATGTATAATTTATTGGCATATCAGTTACATGCCTTGATTTGGACTAACGAGATAAAAACATATGTAATTGAATAACCTGTATTTCAGCGGTCTGTCATCAATCATTGTTCAGATTAATAATCTCCATATCTTCTATATTAATCTTAAAATTAATTGACGGGTACTAAAAATAAGCGAATCACTTTTGCCACCGTAATGAACTTTATTAGATCATTAATTTACAAGGATAAAATTGGCATTTAAAAAGAATAAGTACTAATTTTGAAGGTTTTAATATTTTTAATCCCTAAGTTGTATTTTTTTAATTTTAATTGTATTATCTACCAATTCACCTTTTCAATAATGTTTTTTTTTTCAATTTCAATCCTTTTTTATTTCTGAATTTAAATTAATCACTAGTAATGTTAGACAATATGCCAAAGATATTAAAAATTTTAGTTGAATTGAAATTACATAAACTTAATTTCAATTTATATGTCAAGATGACCTGAGTAGATAATATCAAACTGTTAACGAGATTGGTTCGGCTGTGCTTCTGGTGGTCCACCCAAAGTGGGAAGCGAAATGTTGAGTCTTATTCAGAAAATCTCCCGACTGCCAAATGTTGTCGAGTCGAGATGAGTTATGTCGAGTGGATGCAGAGTTGTGGCATGAAGGTGTCAAATCGAGAAAGATTCCCGACTGCTCAAAACACTTGAAATATATTCACCCACCTCTAGCTATACTTCAAGATTCTCTCAGAACATATGTTTCCCAAGAAATAGCCGTAGACCGTGATCACTACTAAGTATTGGTGGATCATGGTGAACTGAGAAGGTACCTGATTGTTATCAACTGTAATTCTATCTAGCGGGTGAGGGGGAACGTAGGCGGATAAAATTTAGGGTCTTTACTATAGCTTTTGTCGTTATTTTTTGCTCAAGATCTAGCCTCCTTATATACGAGTGGCTCCCCTTTGGCTATGTTAAATGGTCAATCAAAGGTAATTTACTACCATTACCACCTAGATTGAAACGTCTATCGTTTCACCCTTATGGATACGTTATTAACATCAGTTAATGCCTCCATTATTCACTTGAGCAAATAGTAAAAAATATTTCATGTAACAAAATATTAGTTGATCCGATTTAGCAAATTTTGTTCTAACCAATCGGATATTAGATGCGCACAGGTCATACAAGCACATGACTCAACATGGTTTGATACAAATCCAAGCCTTGGATTTTCACACTCATGCATGAGAGAGAGAGTCTCTCCCATATATTTGTTCATATCATACATGCATATGTAGTAATATAAACCAACCAACTAACCCTTGATCTACTAATGTCGGACTAAAGTTTCCATGCACAATTGAGTCCTCTCCCTCCACCTCTTGATTTCAATTCAAATTTTCAACAATTCCTCCACATGAATGGAAATAAGATATGTGATAGCATTCAACAATTGAGTCCAGTACATAATAGGTAGGTTTTACCCTTTGAACCTTCTATTGTGAAGATTTATTTATTTACTAACTGACATTAGATACAACATTCTTGAACTGTTCTGCCGTCTTTTAAGTATTGACATATATCACCCAGGACTCTCTCTGATATAACTTAGTTCTCATGAGTGTGTTCATTTTTGATCATGAACAAGCCTAGTTCTGTCAGAAGTTCTAAGAATTGTGTATCTAATTCTCTTCGAAGCGGTCCCACTTCTTTCTCATATAAGTGATCTCTTAAGAGTATTTCACATTACACTACTAGATCATTAAAATTCGTGTGCTTAACCTCTACTATTCACTGATCTATTAGGCCATTCCCTATAGTAAGCAACTTTGCTAGTACAATTATCTTGTCCCTTTAAACCTAATTCTTGGGATTTACAGTCTGCATAGGTTAGATTTCCTTTACACCAATATTTTTCATTGGCATCTGATGCGTGCAAACTGCAAGTGTACGATTGTGTCAACAAGTAATAAAATATTAATCCACACGGATGGTGAGTAAGTACCAACCTACTAGTCAAGCTTGATTGTTTGGACTAAATCAGAGGTTGTGAGTTAGTGAATTAAAATTCCTTTAGAAATAGGAAGAAATCAGAGAAAAAGGTAGAGTGCGATCACAAAGACAGATTAGAGAAAAAAGACAGAGTCTGAGTATCAGAGAGAGAAAGCGATCCTAGGATTCAGTTTCACCTTTTTGTTAGCAACTACTAGGGTCATGTTTTAGTCATTATTCTCGATGATGATTCGTGTAGGTAGATTATCCTAATTTATCTGATGTGAACTTGTGAACTACACCGGTGTACCAACCCTATTCAACGCATATTTTAGAAGATTCACAATTAGGGTTCGCAACCTAATGAGGACCCTGTTATAGGATCCCGCTCCCATAATTGACCCTCTTCTTACTATGTGACATCGCAATTGGGTTGATCAATTAGGTTCTGCTATGACCTAGGGCTCCTCGCGGGTGGTCGGGTAGTACTTTCATGTCCCGACGCCCGTATGTTACGGTTCTCCACGGATCAAAGGAAAGGGTTCTCCTGTCAATTCATCCCCTAATCCTCGAGGGATTGTGATTCTCAAGATTTTGTCATCGATATCGAGTTAATGCAATGAAGCCCAAATACAACTCAATCACGTCATATAATAAGGAAACCAAAACATGCAATAAAATAGAAATTGTGCTTACATAACAAAAAGGCTACTCTCTAATTCTAGAATCTAACAATTACCCCATAAGAGTGGGGTTACAATCCATGAGCATGATTAATAACAATAAAACCCAATACAATCCAGAAAATGGAGAAAAAGAAGAGAAAAGCTTAGGATGATCGCCAAATTCTTCACCTTTGTCGCTCTCGATCTTCCCTTGATGCACGGACGAGCTTAGAATGCCTTCAAATCCCCTCCTCTGGTCACCTTGGGGGTCCTTGGCTGACCCCCAATTCTAGATCCCCAACCCTAAGGGGAGAATTCCCTTATATAGGGTGTTGAGGCGATTGTGCACCACAAGCATGCCCCGAGCATGGGCGCCCATAGCACACTCTAGTTCATACTGTGGCAAGCCAGGCACGCCAGTGACGCTGGGCACGGGCGACCATGGTGGCCACGGGCGTCTGGCCATGCCCGTCCCACTAGGCATGGGTGGTCGTAGCAGGCCTACCAAATGTGCCACGACCCTTGCTGCTAGGGCACTCATGCCTCTGGGCATGGGTGCCCGTGGCAGGCTGTAGAACTTCCCTTCTTGATTTTCAACTTTGGATCTTGTTCTAATTTGCGTATTTGTTATCCAAAAAATATGGGAGCAGTATTGATGTATAGAAAAGTATAAAAATGAAGCAAAGATATAATTAAAGTGGAATCCATTAATGCAAAGTTGGTAGAAAATAGTGTGAAATCATTATAAAAATCCTTATACTCCTCATGCTTATGAAATTCCCCCAGACCTAACCTTTGCTTGTCCCCAAGCAAACTCCAATCTAGAAAATACATGAGTCATGCCCCCTCCTTAGTAAGTTCATTTAATCCTATCCAATGGTATCTTTTTTAAAATGAAGACACTCAATCAATTTCACCAAGCCTATAAGTTAGAAAAGGTGCATGTGAATGGTTTGCTCTTGAGATCTCAATCTCTTCCTTAGTCAAGTCATCATTTAACTGTGTTCCCTAAGTTTTCAGCATTAGGCACTTACCTGCTACATGTGAGGTTCATGTCCTATTAATCAACACAAAGTCTCAAAGACATGCTCGGAGTTGAGAGAAATGGATAGATATTTTTCCAGTAACCTAACTCGGTCTCAAAGGGACATCATATCCTTTTCACTTATGACAACTATTTTTTATCCTTTTTTATTGTCCTCTTTAATTTATCTCACGAATCTTTTGAGCAATACTTGCATATTTTCATTCATGTTCTTTTGCTCTCTTTTCTTTTCCTCTCATTATAGGGATTTTGATTTTTCCAAATGAGTTTTCACAACTCGAGCATAGTCCAGTAACTAAAGAGTTGGGAAGAGGATCACCTATGGTCACTTCGGTACTAATCAAATTGGATGAATCATGAATATATTGTACTATTGTTGACCTTTTGGAGACAATCTTATGTGAAGTGTAATGTTTATCTATTAGGTAGGTTATGGTGAAAATTAGATCAACTCATCAACACTTGACTAAGATCCTACCATGAGATATCCTATCATGAGATATCCGCGGTTCAATCCTCAACTACGACGTATTTTGTAGAAATTTTTCTCCAAATGGGGCGCGAACCCTGGGACGCGAACCCTGGGACGCTGGGCTTCTAGATCGCTTATCGCGAGCGCTTCCCGATTTACCCTAGCGGCAAGTGGAAAATTTCCGTGGGACCCGGCCGGTTGCTCGAGGTTGAAAAATCCTTATTAATCATTTTTTTTATCAAGAGATAGGGAAAAATGAGTGACCAAAAATAGGGAGACATGCTTCTAATAAACATTAAGTTTGACTCATGTGAAGCATGCTTTCAGATAACATTTACATGCATTCTATGCTTCATTCCTATTTTCAAGAAAATGACCAAGCCTAAGAATTTCTAAACATAAACTAAAATGAAACTACACTCTAAGAAAGGAAAGAAACAAATGACCTAGATTAGGCAATTACGAGACTGTATTTATAAGAGAAATGCTCGAGCACTCACCTCTTCCTTTTAGTCCGGGTCGAGGGGTTCCAGGAGGAGCTGCATCTCTCCTTCCTCTTCTTGCTTATTGTGATAGTATTTCTTTAGTGTTTTCCCATTCACCTTGAAGGTTCATAATGTCTTGTCCCAAATGTCCATGGCCCCTAATGGATACACCCTTACCACTTGGATGGGCTCTAACCAACACGATCTTAGCTTTCCAGAAAAAGTTTTAGTCTTGAATTAAATAGTAGAACCCAATCCCCTTCTCAGAATTCCCTTCTCATAATGTGCTTCTCGTGCCATCTCTTGGATCTTTCTTTGTATGCCTTGGCATGCTTGTAGGCATCTTTTGGATTTCTTCCAACTAGTTTAGTTGCAGTTTCCTTTTTTCTACTGCCAACTATGGATCATAGTTCAGCTATTTAATGGCCCGATAGGCCTTGTGCTCAAATTCCAAGGGAGGTGACAAGGTTTTCCATAGATGAGCCGAAATGGAGTCATTCCTATAGGAGTTTTATAAGTCGTCCTATATGCTCATAGTGTGTCATCCAGTTTCACTAACCAATCTTTCTAGGAAGTCATCATAGTTTTTTCAAAATATTTTGATCTCTCTGTTGGATACCTCCACCTGCCCACTTTTTGGGGATGATATGACATAGCTATTTGTGATTCACGTCATACTTCTTCAGTAAATTCCTCAAATGTCTCTCAATGCAATGTGATCCCCATCGCTAATAACAGCTCATGGAATTCCAAACCTAGGGAAGAAGATTTTTCTAAAGAGATTGATAATAGTGTTCACATCACATGAAGGGGATGCAACAACCTCAACCAACTTGGATACGTAGTCGACGACTACCAAGATATACTTGTTGACTCCTAATGCAGGAAAAGGTCTCATAAAATCCATTGCCCAGACATCAAGAGTTTAACTTTCAGAATAACGTTCTGTGGCATCTCTTACCTTTTAGTGATTTCCTGGTTCTCTGGCGTTGATCACATGCCATTACAAAGGCTCTTGTGTCCTCGAATATGTGAGACCAATTGAATCCGGCTTGCAAAACCTTTACAGTAGTCTTCATAACCCCAGCATGCCCACCATACACGGATGAATGACAATGATGGAGGATTTCTTGAATTTCTTCGTTCGACATGCACCTTCTATAAATCCCATCTGCTCATCTTTTATGTAAGAAGGGCTCATCTCATATATAATATTTTACATCCATCAGAAATTTCCTCCTCTGTTGGTAAGTGTATCCATGAGGTGAAATCCCACATGCTAAGAAATTTGCAATGTCTACATACCACGATGCCTCTGAGCTCTCTACCACCAATAGCTTGCTACTCATCAGGAAAAGAATCGTTGATTGGCATGCCATCATCCCTTGCTTCATTGTTACCCTGACTCGGCCGTGAGAGGTGATTTGCCACCAAATTCTATGTCCCTCTTTTATCCTTGATTTCTAAATCAAATTCACTTGTTCATCATCGAGAGTCCTACTAGTGTAGTATATGACATTCAATTTTTTATCATTTCTTTAACCTAGTACTGCTCCCACGACAAAATCACTAGCATCAAACATAATTTCAACAGGTAACTCCAGTCTGGGGTTTGCTTCACTGGGGTTGTCATAAAGGCTCTCTTTATTCTGTCGAAGGCTTCCAAATAATTCAAATCAAAGTTGCAATCTGCATCTTTCATGAGCAAATTTATTAAAGGTTTGGATATTTTAAAGAAGTCTTTTATGAATTGCCAACAGAATCCGACATGTCCATGGAAACTCTATACACCTTTCACATTCACTGGAGGGGGTATCTTCTCTATTACTTTGATCTTTGCCTTGTCAACCTCAATGCCTCTTTCCGAAATCAGGTGGCCTAAACTATTCCTTCCCAAACCATAAAGTGATACTTCTCCAAATTCTGAACCAAATTAATGTCTTCACATTTCTACAACACGTTAAATAAGTTCGTTAGACATGAATCAAAACTAATTTCGTATATAGAAAAGTCATCCATGAAGACCTTCATGATATCCTCAATAAAATCTGAGAAGATTGCCATTATGCACCTTTAGAACGTAGTTGGAGCATTGCATAAGCCGAATGACATCCTTCTATAGGCAAATGTATCGTAGGGGCAAGTGAATATGGTCTTCTCCTGGTCACTTGGATGTATCAGAATTTGATAAAACCCTTGAATACCCATCCAAGTAACAAAAATGTGAATGCTTGGCCAACCGCTCCAACATTTGATCAATGAAAGGTAAGGAGAGATGGTCCTTCCTAGTTTCATTGTTTAACTTTCTGCAATCTATGCACATCCACCATCTTTTATCCGTCGACGGGACGACCTAATTTTAGCAAAACAATGTTACCATAGAAATATTATTTACCTGCAAAACAAGGTTAGAACTTATATGCATGATATAATGGACAGATAAGTCTATCATGATATCGACTTAGAAACATCCGTTGGTTTCTTTGGTTGGATCATCACCTAAGATTTTGTCCCAAACTGAAACATGACCTCACTCACTCCTTCTTACAAGTATAATAGTAGTAATGCAAAACTTGTACTCAAGTTCACCATAATTCGCTGGTCCGGTCAACCGCACGGGGTTGACCGAAAACCCTTCGGACAAATTTACTTAGAGTTCACTTAGGGTTCACTCCCTTAGGATTTTCTCTTTACTTGGAGTTCACTCCTCCAAAACTTTTGATCACCTAAATTTTAGTCCCTTAGGGCCCACTACGAGTGCTTCCCGATTTACTCTGGCGGCTAGTGGGAAACTTCCGTGAGGCCGGGCCGGTCGTCCGAGGTTGGAAAAACCTCGTTAATCATTCCCTAGGGTGTTCTTTTTTTCTTGGAATTCACTCCTCCAAGATTTCTCATCACCTAAGATTCACTCTCCTAGGATTTTTTCATTTGCTTACAATTCACTCCTGTAAGACTTTTCACTCTTGCTAGTCATTTGGTCAACCTTGACCTGACTAAAGTCCGATAAACATATTGTCAAACAAACATCAAAACTCTAGAGGTCAATTGCATTAACAATCTCCTCATTTTTATATTTGATAATATGTTTAAGTTGTTGGATATTATTATTATCTCTATTAGGTGGACTTATTTGTAAGTTGCACATGTAAATATAATCTGAGCCCTTAAAGTGATCTAACTTATGTTTATTGGGTTTCGAATTATTGGATGCGGGTTCAATGTATAGAACCCTTTAGACCAATCTGTTATTATCTATGGGCTGATAACAGATTGGATTTCTATATAAAGGGGAGGTCCCCAAGGGTTTAGGTAATCTTCATGACCTAGTTTCTTGTTCCCCATTGACAAGAAACTTTACGATGCCGTCAAACCTAAGCCCCTTGGAAGATTCTCCTTCTTCTTTCCGCTGCATCTTCTTCCACAAGGATCAAGTCGACGATGCTACGACAAGGACAATGGTTCTTCAATCAGGTTCCTTGTCTTTCGGTTTACATATATTATTTCGTTATGCCATGATTCGATGAAACAATAGATCCATGCTTTTATATATATTATGTTTTCTCTTCGAGTTCTTATTTGGTTTTCTAGAATTCATGCGGTTAGGAGAAAACACAATGTTCTATCAATTGGTATTAGATCCTTGGATTTGTTTCATCGTTTTTGACAATAAAGTTTAAATTTTTTTCATCGATTTATTATATGTATGCTAGATTAAGTTTTCCTAGTATAATATAATTTTTTATTGTCGAAAATCATATAAAAGAAAATTCTAGGATAGACTTGTTTTCTAAGTTTTTCATATTTTATGTGAAAAATAAAAAAAAACGGTGGAAGAATCGTCACGTTTAACCTAATTTTTAGGTCGAATTGTGATGGTTTAATTAATTGATTTGGTCGGTCAATTGATTACCAAGTCTAAAATAACAAATAGAAATAATTAAAATTGATTAATTGTCTTAATTTGATTAGTCTTGAGAAGGATTAATTAATTAGACTTATATGTTTCATTTTAATGGATTAAGTTTTTTTTTCACATCATGAACGTGAAGAGAAAAAAAAAACGAAACAATGAATTTAAAAAAAACTATTTTTTAAATACGTAAATAGTAAATTATATGTATATATATATAAATATAAATATAATGCATTAAATATTTTTCTTTTAATGCATATTGATCCAGAGATTAAATAATATTCTTTAATTATAGAACCATAAAAAAACTTTAATTTTTTTAAAGGAAGGTTCTATACATGATCATGTAGTCGTATATATTAAGTTTTAGATCGATTGGGATAATCAATTGGATCATATCATTTGATTACCGTATGGTATCAATCGATTAATAAGCTTAATTTTGAGGTATTAAGACTAATAAAGAAATTATCTATTCGATTAAATATCTTGAATTTTCTTGGGTCTATCTACACAATGTGCTACTAAATTGAACTATTGTGTTGGCCCAAAGGAAGACACCTTAGGTCGGTTTAGTGTATTTTGTATTGGTAGACGTATATCTATGCTAAGAGTAATCGTCCCAAAAAAAGGTTGCTTTTATGCCAGATATATGTTCAAGATAGTTTACAATTATTGAACATGATTTCTTTTGTTCTGATCATGCACAAAATATGTCGGCCCAAAGGAAGACATATTGTGTGGCAGACTAAAGTTGTTGTAAGCTATGGTCCAAAATATAACTCATATAAAGTTTCATATTATGCACACAATGGGTCGGCCCAAAGGAAGACACATTGTGTGGCCAACTAAAGGTTGAGTTATATCAGAGAGTACCGCTAACAAATTATATTTTAATCTACATATTAAAATGCAATGTTGTATTTGGTATCTCATAAGGAGCCCATTTATATGCATTTAAAATTTTATTTATTTGCATAATTTTATTATATATATATGTTCTTGGCTTTAGTTAAATCGTGAGCTTAAATAAATTTTTTCTTTTTTTATAATTTCAGTGCAATCTGTAACTGCCAATATTAATAACATCCCAACATTAACTGGTTCGAATTTTGCTGAATGGAAAGAATACATGATCGTAGTCTTAGGCTGCATGGACATGGACTATGCATTAAGGAATGATCGTCCCGCACCTTTGACTAGTGCTAGCACTATAGAGCAGAGGGCTGAATTTCAGCTGTGGTAGAAATCAAATCGCATGAGTCTAAGCATCATGAAGCTTTCCATACCGACACAAATAAAGGGCTCAATAACAGAGAGTGAAGATGCTAGGAGTTTCCTTAACCAACTGGCAGACCGATTCACCTCAAATGAAAAGGTCGAGATTACTACACTTCTTACGAAGTTGGTAACCATGCGGTACAGTGGTAAAAGAAACATAAGAGAGTACATTATAAAAATATCTGAAAGTGCTCACTTAGCATATGATTCTCAAAGTACGAGCAAGAAGAGAAAGAAGATCAATAATAAAGGAAAAGGAAAGCAAACTGCAAATTCTGGAGACAAACTTCTCAGCTTTGTTAGTTCAGAAGTCAATTTAGCTATTGTACCCACTGACACTTGGGGGATAGATACTGGTGCTACTACTCACATAAGTGTCACTATGCAGGGTTGTCTTAGGAGTCGACTTCCGCTTGATGGTGAAAGATACATCTATACGGGGAATGGAAAGAAGGCTGTAGTCGAGTCTATTGGTGTTTTTAGGATTTATTTAGGAATGTTGGATCGAGAGAAACGATAGAGGGGGGGGGGGTGAATATCGTTAAACATTCGGATTTGAAAAGAGAATGCGTAGCGGAAGATTAAAAACAAAAACACACAAACACCAAGGTTTTTACTTGGTTCGGAGCCTAGGTCGACTCCTACTCCAAGTCCCACGGTCGCTGACCGTTTACTGCGGGCAATACTATAATCGCGCAAAATCAGTTACAGAAATGGAATTACAGTTAAAGTACAGTACTGAAATTAACTCTTCTTTTTACCGACGTCCAATGTAGATTAATTTTTCTGGAGCAGTAGGACGTCGTCGGCGCTTGTATCTCGAGTCGAGAGATTGCTGGAGCAGAGCGCGGAAGCAGAAGAGCGTAGAAGCTTTGAAAGAATTCGTTGTTCGAAGCCTCGGGGTCGAGGACCCTTTTATAGGCCCTGGGGGTGCCCGGAACGTCGGGGCGCCCCCCCACGTGTTGGCCGATCCGCCTTTAACTCAGTTAGCTTCTGATCCCTTCAAACTCGGGATCAGATCTTGATCGGGGCGCCCGGGACGCTGGGGGCGCCAGGATTGACCGGGTCAAACTCTTATCCTCTTGGCTTCACTGGAGCTGCTTCGGTAGCTTCACCTGGGGGCGCCCGAAGCGCTGGGGGCGCCCGGGTGCAGCGGGTGCGTTCGGGAGCATGGGGGCGCCCCGGACATGAACTGTCGAAGCCTTCCTTTGCATTATGTGTTTTGTTTTCACCTTGGGGGCGCCCGGGACACTCCGGGCACCCTGGTCAGCTGTTGCCTCACTCCTTTGAGGCTCTCTGAATTGCAGACACTCGTTCCTTCGGTCCTGCATCTAGGGTTAGTCTAAAACACTATAAAGCAACAAGATGTTAGTTTATACAGCCTTAGCTGTCTTGGTTCTGACTTTGGGTCTCCAAAATGGAACCCTAGGTTGAACCGACGCCTACTGTTCCCTCGACGGGGAATGCGTCCTCACCTACTCCTCTCGGGAGAATGTACCTGATGCCAACCGGCTCCTCCGGTTGGACTTTTGCCTAGCAGTCCTTCGCTAGGGCTTCAGTACCCTGGCATTCCTTCGCCAGTGCCTAGCAGTCCTTTGCTAGGACTTTTTACCCTGACATTCCTTCGCCAGTGCCTAGCAGTCCTTCGCTAGGACTTTTTACCCTGGCATTCCTTCGCCAGTGCCTAGCAGTCCTTCGCTAGGACTTTTTACCCTGCACACTAGAGTAACATGTTAGATAACAAGTAAGACTTAACTTTTGAGCCCTGTTGCCATTATCAAAACTCAGGTTCGATTTGGATGCTTTCTGCACCAACAATCTCCCCCTTTTTGATTTATGGCAACCCTGGTTCAAAAAGTTAAGTTTAATCAAAGCATATAATTTTTTAAAAATTCGTGGGGTTTTTGAAAAATAGGTTTTAAGTCTGAAGATGGTTTTAACCAAAAAGAATTTTAAGCTTTAAAGCTTATATTTTCCAAATTGATTTTCGTTGTGTGCGTTGGAAAGAATTTAACCCCTTTGACAAATTTTGAAAACTTTAAGAAGAGTTTTGAAAACTTAAGTTTTGAGTACTGAATATTTTGACGCCTTAAGTTTAAAGTACTCAAAAGTTTTGAAAACTTTAAGTTTTAAAGTACTTGGATAAATTTGAACACTTTAATTTTAAGTACTTAGAGTTTGAAAAACTTTAGTTTTAAGTACTTAGGACACTTTTAAGAACCGTTAGTTTAAAGTACTTAGCGCCTTTTTGAAAACTTAAAAACTTAAGTACTTAATAAGATTTTGAAACTTTATGAACTTAGTAAGATTTTGAAAGCTTAAGTACTTAGTAGAATTTTGAAGTACTTAGTAAGATTTTGAAAACTTGAGAACTTAAGTACTTAGTAACTTAGTACTTTTTGAATTAAAGATAGAGTTTGAAAAATTTTGAAAAATATAAGTACTTAGAAAATTTTGAAAAAGCTTAAGTACTTAGAAAAGTTTTGAAAAGCTTAAGTACTTAGAAAATTTTTGAAAAGCTTAAGTGTTTTGAGAAACTTAGTACTTTTTGAATAAAGGATAGAGTTTTTTAAAAAACTTTGAGCTAGAAAATTTTAAACTCTCTCCTTTCCTATCTCTCCCTCTTTGCCATATATCAAAAACAGATAAATATAGCAGAAATTAAATTGCATAAAGGAAATAACTTTCATAAAGGAAAATATTTGCATGATTTTGCTGTACTGAACCAATTCATGATAAAACTTAAACCAAATCAGTTAATTTTCTCTTGTAGGGACCTATCTAACCCAATTAGCTACTTACTAACTGTTATAAACAGTAGTTTTTGCTAGGGTTAGTCAAGTTAAGTGTTTCTGTTCAAGTTAGATTTTCTAAGCTTGACACTTAACTTGATTGCTGTGTAAATTGTATTTAGTGCCCCAATTACTGCAGATGCACTGACTTAAAGCATCTTGAATTAAGGCAAAGACTTAAGCATCTCAACCCATTCTAGGTTATCAATCAAAAGTACCCTAAGGTGCTTGTGAGATGCTGGCTTCTAAATCTATAGGTGCATGCAGTTCTAGGGTTAGGGCCTAGGCTAAGTCCATTTGCGAAAAAGCCCTAGTTTTGAAAGGGGGTAGTTTTGAAATAAAACTAAGTCGAAAGAAATTTTTTTTTAAAAAAACTGATTTTGAAATTAAGTAAAACAGTTTTTCAAATTCTTTTAGAAACTGATTTTTAAATTAAGTAAAGCAGTAAGAAAATCAAAAGTAGAGTTAACCTATTCTACAGAGCACAGTAAAGATCAGATACTCAAGTCAAATAAGTAGTAAAACAAAATAGGTTAACTGGTCAACCAGAGGTCCAGTAGAGTCAAACATGAGTCAAGTTTTAGTTACTTTGTACAATGCTGAAAATAGTCTAACTAGGAAGAAGGGCCAGGGTGGTCAGATGAGCCAGGCTACCATGATCGAAATAGTGTCATCATCTCGTGATACTGTGCATCTCTGGCCTCCCTCTCAGCTCTAAGGGCGCTCATATACCCGGTGTAGTAGCCCAGATTTGTCTCCATGTTTTCGGCATGATTGGCCTCCACTTCCTCTCGGAGGCTCTGGACATGTGTCTCCAGCTGTGTCACTCGATCGTAGAGTGTCGGTGGAGGGGGCTCGTCTATGTGTGCTCGAGCCTCAGTTGCCAGATCTGCAACGTCAACGTCTACCTCCTCGTCTGAGTCGATCGGAGCCCCGACCTGCTGTCGTCTCCAACTCAAAACCCCGGTGGCTGATACCTCTAGACCCGCTAAAGAGAAGTTTCTAAATCCTATTTCATCAAAGTCGGTCATCGCGGTTATTTCACCCACGGTAATGTCACGACCGTGGTGATGAAGGTGGGAGGTGATGATGTGGCAGAATGGAGTGCGCACTCGTCCCTGGGTCGTAATACTGGACGCATGCAGAATAGTATGAAACATGTGTAGTCCAATGTCAATGTCAAGGTGATGGATCAGGGCATACAGAAGGAAGGCATGAAAAGGTCGCATGGTCGCGACATCTCTAGTGGAGAGTGGTAAGATACAGCGGACCAGGACTCTGTACAAGGCGTAGTCCTGTGCCTGAAGGTCAACAGATTGGAATCGTCTATTTTCGGGGAGTCTAGCTTCCCTATAGAAATAGGAGTGGAGTGTGTCTAAAGTAATGTGGGAGTAGGGAGGATCAAATGGAGGATTCCTAGGTGGATAGCAGCAAAATGTGGACTGGGAGGGTCGTAGTCCAAGGAATCGGTTTAGCAAGGTAGGGGTGATAGATAGGGGTATCCCTTGAACAGTAGTGTAAAACATGAGATTGTCTTGTCGAACTATGTTATTGTAGAATTCTGCATATAAGGATTCATTAATGGTATGAGTGCGGAATACTAGATTGTCCAGTTGATAAAAGTTTATGACGTTCATGGCTAAGGGACAGGATTGGGTAAAGAAATGTCTATTAAGATAGCTTGTTTTGATAGGCTTGTAGGTGGTTCGAGCAAACTTATTACACAATTCTAGAGTCGGGAACCTAGGGTCGGGACTCGGTTCGGCACCGGGGTTCGCTTGGTTTGCTCGGCGTTTTCTAAGTTAAGAGACATGCATTTATAAGAAAGGAATAATTCTAAATGCATTCAAGAATTTAAGAAAATAATCCAAAATAAATCATACCGGGGAGACATGGTGAGATTGAGGAAGCACAAGTGTCACTTGATCTTCTTGGAATGAAGGAAGTGAGGAAAGAGGTTGGTTTTTGGTGTGGGAAGAGAAGGGGATTCGGGTCCCTTTTATAGGCATTACATTGGGGGCGCCCGGGAGCTCCCGGGCGCCCGGGACAGTGGTCACTGCCAAAGGCAGTGACTAGGTCTGTTGGGGGCGCTCGGAGTGGCCCGGGCGCCCTAGTCAGGCTTACTTTGCAGCTTTTGCTGCAATGAGTGTGATGGGGGTGCCCGCGTGGTTCCGGGCGCCCTGGTCAATGGTCAGAGGCAGCTTTTTGCCTAGAGATATGGAAAAGGTATGGGGGCGGCGCCCGAGGAGTCACGGGCGCCCGGAGTGCATAGGAGGTGATAAATATTATGTCTTGTCATTGTTTGACCATGGTTTAGTTGGTTTGATTGTTTTGACCAAGGTTTGACTATGTTGACCATGGTTTCCAGGTTGACCAAGGTTTGACTATGTTCTGTGCTACACAATATTGGTATTTACAGGAATTATAATTGAGTTTAATTTTTCTGTCTCACCCAATCTAGGGTTTTCAATCACGTTAGCCTTGCAGGTTTTGTGAGACAGGTTTTGATAAGTAAAATTATTTTGAAAAATTAATCTTTATTTAGAAAACCTTAAATTAATTTTTGAAAACAATTAAATTTAACAAAAAATGTTTGAATCTACACTTAACTGAAATTGGTGTTAGATTTGAATTTGACAAAGAATAATTTGAATTTGAAATTCAAAAATTGGCTTCCAGGTCTTGGCGAGGCACTAGGCCTTCTTTGGCCGTAACCTTATTGGATCATCAACCCTTTCCTTGACAAAGCCGTTTAATGAAATTTCATTTTCAAAATTAATCTTTGAAAAGTTCTGGTCTAACTAATTTGGATTTTGGATCGGTAGCTTCGGCTAGTTTCACCAGTCTAAAGAGACCAAGTAAACTTGACCTTATTAGAATTGGTTTCCCTAACGTACTATCATCTCACCGCCACCCAATACTATGTTGTCAAGTTTCAGTTAAGTTTGTTTAGTCCTTAAACTACCCATTCCTAAGTCTAAGCATGGTAAATTGCAAAAATCTAAATAAACAATCAAACAAGCAAATTGCAAGAATTAAATTCTATTTAACAATAAATATAGTTTTTAATTTGGCTCCCCTTGAACTAAAGCCACGGTAATGATTGGGCAAGATGTGAATCTTGTCCTTGGGGATCCAATACTGATTTGATCCAGTTGGTTTGTTCAGGTATAGTTTAGGTACCCATGCCTGAACTTTACTTCTGGACTGATTCAGTACAGCAAAGTAAGATCTTTGTCTAGATTTGGTTCTATAGCCAAGTCCGGATCGATTTAGAACTGATTTCTGATTTCCAAGAATCATGTCAAGACCCTTGGAACCAGAAGTGAATCGTTCTAAAGCTGATCTAAGATCCTTAACCTGAATTTTCAGGGAGGAGTTCTCTTTCTCAAGTTTTTCAACTTGAGTAGGAGTTCCTTCTTGAACCTTTTCGGTTAAAGGTTTAGAGTCAGCTCCCTCTTTCAGGAGTTTTACTTCCTGTCGGAGGGATTCGACTCGGATTTTGGCTTTCGCTAAATCTCGAGAAAGATACGAAATTAGTTCATTTAATTGACATCTATTAAATCCACTTACCTTAATTTCGCCGTCCTCTGAGAAGGTCAGTCTGCCGTCGTCCTGTTCTGATTCTGACTCGGTCTCGACTTTCTCTGAGGCGGTTAGTGCTAGTAGGTTCGATTGTGGGACCTCTTCTTCTTCGGAGGAGGAGGACTTGTCCCACGTTGCTTGAAGTGCCTTCTTCCTTCTATTCTTCTTGGTTTCCTTTAGGTTTAGACACTCCGTCTTGTAGTGACCCTTCTTCTTGCACTCGTAGCAGGTCACGTTGGGCTTGTTCTTTTCGTTTGCGGGTTCAGCTGGTTCGTCCTTTCTTCGGTTTGCTTTCCTTCTGTTGGTTTGATTTTTCAGTTCTTTGTAGCAGTTTCTTGCCAGTCGGACCAGCTTAGGTCTATCTCCTTCTTCATCTTCTGAGTCTGAGTCTGAGTTAGACTCGGGTTCAGGTTGAGGCTTCTTCTTTGTTGACCTTCCAGTTTTACCTGCAACAAGGGCAATACCTTTCTCGGCCAAATTGCAATTAGTCTGTTCATGTAATTCTAACTCAGAGAATAATTCGTCTAATTTAATCTTTGAAAGATCCCTTGAAACCTTGTATGCATCTACCATAGATGCTCACAAGGTGTTTCTAGGGAAAGCATTTAGCGCATACCTTATTAGGTCACGGTTTTCTACCTTGTGACCAATAGTGTGAAGACCGTTCATTAGTTCTTGGATTCGTGCGTGAAGCTGGGCTGCTGTTTCGTTGTCGGCCATTTTGATGGTATACAGTTTGTTCAGGAGCAGATCTCTCTTGCTGATCCGAGTGTCTGATGTCCCTTCGTGCAGCTTGATCAGTTTTCCCCACAGCTCCTTGGCACTGTTGAAAGGGCCCACCCGGTTCAGTTCCTCTTTTGTTAAGCCGCATTGAAGGGTCTGGGTCACCTTTGCATCCGCTTCAATTCTTCGTTTCAGAGCGGTGTCCCACTCTGTGTAGCTTTGAGGTACTCCTTCAGCATTTCTCGGAATCTCCAGTCCGGACTGGATGATTATCCACATGTCTACCTGAGTTTTCAGGTGGACCTCCATTCTGCTCTTCCAGTAGGAGAAGTCTTCTCCACTGAAGAGAGGTGGTCGTGCGGTGCTGAAGCCTTCTTGCATGGCCATTTATCTGAAATGTAAACTAAACAAAAAAAATATCCCAAGACTTGGTCTTGGATTAGTAGTGCGGGATAAGAAAAAAATATTCGTCGAGGGGTGTTGCACCAACCTCGATCAACGAGAAGAAATTCGAAAAAAAATATTAGAAGAAATTCGAACGAAAAAAAATCCGAAAAATTTTCAAACTGGTGGTTGCACCAAATTTGAACTTCCCCGCTCTGATACCACTTGTTGGATCGAGAGAAACGATAGAGGGGGGGGTGAATATCGTTAAACGTTCGGATTTGAAAAGAGAATGCGTAGCGGAAGATTAAAAACAAAAACACACAAACACCAAGGTTTTTACTTGGTTCGGAGCCTAGGTCGACTCCTACTCCAAGGCCCACGGTCGCTGACCGTTTACTGCGGGCAATACTATAATCGCGCAAAATCAGTTACAGAAATGGAATTACAGTTAAAGTGCAGTACTGAAATTAACTCTTCTTTTTACCGACGTCCGATGTAGATTACTTTTTCCGGAGCAATAGGACGTCGTCGGCGCTTGTATCTCGAGTCGGGAGGTTGCTGGAGCAGAGCGCGGAAGCAGAAGAGCGTAGAAGCGTTGAAAGAATTCGTTGTTCGAAGCCTCAGGGTCGAGTGCCCTTTTATAGGCCCTGGGGGTGCCCCCCCACGTGTTGGCCGATCCGCCTTTAACTCGGTCAGCTTCTGATCCCTTCAAACTCGGGATCAGATTTTGACCGGGGCGCCCGGGACGCTGGGGGCGCCCGGATTGACCGGGTCAAACTCTTATCCTCTTGGCTTCGCTGGAGCTGCTTCAGTAGCTTCACCTGGGGGCGCCCGGGTGCAGCGGGGGCGCCCGGGAGCATGGGGGTGCCCCGGACATGAACTGTCGAAGCCTTCCTTTGTATTATGTGTTTTGTTTTCACCTTGGGGGCGCCCGGGACACTCCGGGCGCCCTGATCAGCTGTTGCCTCACTCCTTTGAGGCTCTCTGAGCTGCAGACACTCGTTCCTTCGGTCCTGCATCCAGGGTTAGTCCAAAACACTATAAAGCAACAAGATGTTAGTTTATACAGCCTTAGCTGTCTTGGTTCTGACTTTGGGTCTCCAAAATGGAACCCTAGGTCGAACCGACGCCTACTGTTCCCTCGACGGGGAACGCGTCCTCACCTACTCCTCTCGGGAGAATGTACCTGATGCCAACCGGCTCCTCCGGTTGGACTTTTGCCTAGCAGTCCTTCGCTAGGGCTTCAGTACCCTGGCATTCCTTCGCCAGTGCCTAGTAGTCCTTCACCAATGCCAGGGCTTCAGTACCCTGGCATTCCTTCGCTAGGACTTTTTACCCTGGCATTCCTTCGCCAGTGCCTAGCAGTCCTTCGCTAGGACTTTTTACCCTGGCATTCCTTTGCCAGTGCATAGCAGTCCTTCGCTAGGACTTTTTACCCTGCACACTAGAGTAACATGTTAGATAACAAGTAAGACTTAACTTTTGAGCCCTGTTGCCATTATCAAAACTCAGGTTCGACTTAGGTGCTTTCTGCACCAACATGGAATTGGTATCTATTTGGATTTGGAAAATACATTCATTGTACCATCTTTCAGATGAAACTTAATTTCAATTTCTTGTTTGGATAAATCAGGTTATTCTTATTCATTTGGAAATGAAATGTTTAGTATTTTCTTTAATTCAATTTTGATTGGTAATGGTTCCTTGGTTGATAAGCTTTATAAATTAAAGACCTTTACTCTTACAATTGACAACGTAATAATACATAGTATAGGTATGAAACGTAAATTGACCAACGAGAATTCTTCTATGCTGTGGCATAGGCGTTTAGGACATATATCCAAATAACGCCTAGAAAGGTTAATATCACATAAAATTCTTGATTCCCTTGACATGTCAGACTTTGATGTCTGCATAGAGTGTGTTAAGGGGAAGACAACTAACAAAAGAAACAAAGGGGCTAGCCATTGTAGTGACATTTTAGAGCTAATACATATGGACATTTGTGGACCATTCCCTAAGGCATCTTGGAATGGACACACATATTTTATTAGCTTCATAGACGACTATTCTAGATTTGGCTATTTATACCTTATTCATGAGAAGTCACAATCTTTGGACATGTTCAAAATTTTCAAAGCCGAAGTTGAACTTCACCTAGGTAAGAAAATTAAAGCCGTCCGATCCGACCGTGGAGGAGAATATTACGGTCGATATGATGGATCAGGTGACAACGTCCAGGACCTTTTGCAAATTACCTTGTTGAGTGTGAGATTGTGCCTCAGTATACCATGCCTGGTACACCCAGTCAGAATGGTGTAGATGAGCGTTGCAATCGAACCCTAAAAGACATGGTGAGAAGTATGATGGCTTTCACTTCCCTACCGGAGTCTTTGTGGGGTGAGGCACTCAAGACTGCATTTTACCTTCTCAATAGAGAACCTAGTAAGACAGTAACTAAAACCCCATTCGAGATGTGGACGGGTAGAAAGCCTAGCATTAGGCATTTACACGTCTGGGGTTGTCCAGCTGAAGCTAGGCCTTACAAGCCTAATGAAAAGAAACTGGACTCAAGAACTGTTAGCTGCAATTTTGTAGGTTACTCTGAGAGATCAAAGGGGTATAAATTTTATGATCCATCTAATAGATCCTTTTTCGAAACGGGAAACGCCAAGTTTATTGAGGACAGTGGGAGCGATAAAATCAGGGAAGTATCTTTTAAAGAAAGCGTTGGCAATCCTCCTATGGTCACTACTAGTGCAATCAGTAGTGGTATGGTTATCATACCACACATTATGAATATTGCACATCCAGTGAGCGTAGTGAACCAAGATATTCCCATGACATCTCCAATGCAATTGGAGGAGCCTACCACTGAAATTGAAGTATTGCCTCATATTGATGAGCAAGTACCTCAACCACCTCAAACACAAGTGCCCTTAAGGCGATCCACAAGGGAACGGAGAAGCACAAATTCTCGTGATTATGTTTATCTCTAAGAGCATGAGTTTGATATAGGGTTGGAAAGTGATCCTACATCTTTCCAAGAAGTCAAACAATGCTCTAACCTTGAAAGGTGGATTAATGCCATGCAAGAAGAGTTGAAGTCTATGGCAGACAATGACGTTTGGGAACTTGTCGAATTGCCTGAAGGTTCGAAACTTGTTGGTTGTAAATGGATATTTAAAACCAAGTGAGATTCGAAGGGCAATATCGAAAGGTATAAGGCTCGTCTTGTTGCCAAGGGATTCACTCAAAAGGAAGACATTGATTATAAGGAGACTTTCTCATCTGTGTCGATGAAAGACTCCCTTAGGGTAATCATGGCACTTGTAGCTCATTTTGATTTGGAGCTATATCAAATGGACGTAAAGACTGCATTCCTCAATGGAGACATAGAGGAGTCTATATATATGGTGCAACCGGAGAACTTTGAGTCCTCAGACTCAAAGCACCTAGTATGTAGATTAAAGAAGTCCATTTATGGTTTAAAGTAGGCATCCCGTCAATGGTATCGGAAATTTGATCAAGTGGTTACCTCATTTGAATTTAGAGAGAACCCCGTTGATCAGTGCATATATGTTAAGTTCAGTAGGAGCAAGTTTGTTATACTTGTTTTGTACGTGGATGATATATTGCTTGCGAGCAATAATAAGGGTCTACTGCATGAAACCAAGTCATTTCTATCTGATAAATTTGAAATGAAAGATCTTGGTGAAACATCTTTTGTTTTAGGCATTCAAATCTGTCGTGATCGATCAAGAGGCATTCTTGGACTTTCACAACGAGCCTATATTGAGAAGGTGCTTATAAGGTATGACATGCAGAACTGTACACCTGGTGACACACCTGTGTCAAGAGGTGACAAGTTCAGTTTGCAGCAATGTCCATGACTTGAACTTGAAATAAAGGAGATGGAATAATTCCCATATGCATCAACAGTGGGAAGTCTCATGTATGCACAAGTTTGCACTCGACCAGATATAGCATTTGTAGTTGGGATGTTAGGCAGATATGTTAATAACCCAGGACCGTTGCACTGGAAAGCAATTAAAAGAGTGATGCAGTATTTGCAAAGAACTAAAAGACACATGCTCACGTATCGGAGGTCAGATCATCTGGAGGTGATTGGTTATTCAGACTCCGATTTTGCTGGATGCTTAGATAGCAGGAGGTCCACTTCAGGCTATATCTTCATGCTTGTTGGAGGGGCTATATCTTGGAAGAGCATCAAGCAGACGCTAGTAGCTACTTCTACTATGGAGGCATAATTGGTAGCATACTATGAAGCATCCAATCACGGGATTTGGCTGCGAAACTTCATCACAGCATTGCATATCATTGATGGCATTGACAGATCACTGAGGATCTACTGTGATAATAAAGCTACAGAACTTTATGCCAAGAATAACCGCAGTTCGTCGAAGTCCAAGCATATTGACATTAAGTTTCTAGCGGTTAAAGAGAGAGTTCAGAGTCGTCAGATCATGGTAGAGCACATCAGCACATATTCCATGTTGGCCGATCCACTTACCAAAGGCTTGGTGCCCAAGGTGTTTCATGCGCATGTTGTGGATATGGGAGTTCTTCTTATGGAAGAAGAACTCAGCTAGTGGAAGCCTGTATTTATTTTATTGCTCTATGTTAATAAAGACAAACATTCTATTTTGATTATTGTACGTACCTAAAGTTCAAAAATAATAATGGGAATTCATATGTTTGTTTGACGCTCTGAATACGATATCATGATTTACTACTGCTGTTTAGCATTTGGTGTTTGTAAATATGATACAGATTCCTTTTGGAATCATAAAGTTTGGATCATGATTTGCTGTTGTAGTTTAGCATAAGGTATTTGCAAATATGATCAGACTCTTTTGAGTCGCTTTGGACCAGTTGGAAATTGACATGTACTGATCACATTTCATGTAAATTCAACTCTATACATCCACATCTTGATCTATGTCATTAATGACATTGGTATTGTGATTACTGTTGGGGCTTGTTACGATCATATACAGTAGCTATGACCTCTTTAGTCCTATACCAATGAAGTTAATGGACCAGATTGTTTATAGGGGTATCTTGTACCCATAAAGTTTGATATCAACTAAAGTTTTTGCTTGTATTTTACTATACAACTCACATATAGCCCAAGTGAGAGATTGTTGGATATTATTATTATCTCTATTAGGTGGACTTATTTGTAAGTTGCACATGTAAATACAATCTGAGCCCTTAAAGTGATCTAACTTATGTTTATTGGGTTTCAGATTATTGGATGCGGGTTCAATGTATAGAACCCTTTAGACCAATCTGTTATTATCTATGGGCTGATAACAGATTGAATTTCTATATAAAGGGGAGGTCCCCAAGGGTTTAAGTGATCTTCATGACCTAGTTTCTTGTTCCCCATTGACAAGAAACTTTACGGCGCCGTCAAACCTAAGCCCCTTGGAAGATTCTCCTTCTTCTTTCCGCTGCATCTTCTTCCACAGGGATCAAGCCGACGACGCTACGACAAGGACAATGGCTCTTTAATCAAGTTCCTTGTCTTTCGGTTTAC
Organism: Boesenbergia rotunda; assembly: GCA_024364735.1. Lineage (NCBI taxonomy): Eukaryota > Viridiplantae > Streptophyta > Magnoliopsida > Zingiberales > Zingiberaceae > Boesenbergia > Boesenbergia rotunda. The sequence continues at coordinate 83,226 of JAGFNQ010004451.1, forward strand.
ATCTATTATTTCGTTATGCCATGATTTGATGAAACAATAGATCTATGCTTTTATATACATTATGTTTTCTCTTCGAGTTCTTATTTGGTTTCTAGAATTCATGCGGTTAGGAGAAAACACAATGTTCTATCATAAGTTAGGTACTTACTTAACTCAACTAATTAGCTCTAATTCTAACTTAAACCTTTCTTCTCTCCCTTTGGAATACATCAAAAAGAATCGGCAATTTACCAAAGGGCGTACCTGAGAATTGGTATTTACCAAAAGGTGTACCATGGTTTTATTTTTACCAAAGGGCGTATTCATTTTAGTGAACTTCCGTTTATACCCCTTCCGCCAAAAAAAGTCTTTCCCTTTCTCTTTCTCTTTCTCTTTCTCAGTAACAAATCCTGAGGTAACGGAATCTGCTTTTTCAGATTTGTCATTTTAAAATAATATATTTAGGAATCGGCTAAAAAACGTAAGGTAAAGAAAGAAAAATTATTTCCATTAACGAAAGTTATTTTCCAACTAATTTTAAAAATTTAAAGTGATGAATTTTTATATTTGATTAATATAAATTAATATATTAAATAATATTAAATAAATATATTAATATATAATAAAGATTTAAAATTTAAAAAAGTCTAAAATTTTTTATTTCAGATCAAGCGTGGGACTGAAATCAAAAGATTTCAGGCCCACGTTGGGCCTGAAATAAAAGATTTCAGGCCCAGCGTGGGCCTAAAATAGAAATATTTCAGGCCCAGCGTGGGCCTGAAACAAAAGATTTCAGGCCCTGTGTCCGCTTGAAATCATGTGTTATGATAGGGTTTTTTACGTAGGCCTGAAACATAAAAAAAATCTCTTTTTATATTTTTGAAATCACAATAAAAATCAGTGAGAAAGATTACTTTACGTGAGAAATTCGAATTAATATAAAACGTACATTATATTAAAAACTAACTTATATATATATATATATATATATATATATATATATATATATATAAACAACTTCAGGTATAGGGCTTGAAATCTTGATTTCAGACCCTGCTTGATTATATAATATTAATAAATATAAAAAAAATAATTAATAGACATAATAATATATATTAATAGGTAAAATTAAAGATATAAGGATAATTTACTAAAACAAGCTATGATTCTACATTATTGTTATATCGTTTTGTGCCAACTGATACAGTATGAGAACATCAGTGGGTTTTGACCAAAACCCACTGATGGACCTCCCATATCTGGATTTCTGAAAATCCTATATCAATAGATAGGGTTGACCTAGGAGAAGATGTTTTAAGTGTCCAAACATCTATACACTCTATATCACCAATGCAATAGGAGTAGTTTAGAAATATTAGTGGGTTTTGACCAAAACCCACTGATGGACCTCCCATATCTGAATTTCTGAAAACTCCATATGAATAGAGAGGTTAGAGATATGAGAAGATGTTTTAGGTGTCCAAATATCTATACACTCTATATCACCAATGCAATAGGAGTAGTTTAGAAATATCAATGGGTTTTGACCAAAACTCACCGATATGGCTAAACTATTCTTATTACATTGGTGATATCTAATATATAGATGTTTGGACACCTAAAACATCATTTCCTACCTCTACCCTCTCTATTCATATGGAGATTTCAAAAATTCAGATATGGTAGGTCCATCAGTAGATTTTGATCAAAACCCACTGATATTTCTAAATTACTCATATTGCATTGGTGATATAGAGTGTATAGATGTTTGGACACCTAAAACATCTTCTCCTAGGTCAACCCTGTCTATTGATATAGGGTTTTCAGAAATCCAGATATGGGAGGTCCATCAGTGAGTTTTGGTCAAAACTCACTGATGTTCTCATACTATATCAGTTGGCACAGAACGATATAACAATAATGTAAAATCATAGCTTGTTTTAGTAAATCATCCTTATATCTTTAATTTTGCCAATTAATTTATATTATTATGTCTATTAATTATTTTTTTTAAATTTATTAATTTTATATAATCAAGCAGGGCCTGAAATCAAGATTTCAGGCCCTGCTCAGGGCCTGAAATCAATTGATTTCAGGCCCTGAACCTGAAGTTGTTTTCTTTTATATATATATATATAATAATATATATTATATATATATATTATACGTAAACAGTATATATATAAATTAATATATTAATAAAAGATTTAAAATTTAAAAAAGTCTGAAATTTTTTATTTCAGATCAAGCGTGGGCCTGTAATCAAAAGATTTCATGCCCACGTTGGCCTAAAATAAAAGATTTCAGGCCCAGCGTGGGCCTGAAATAGAAATATTTCAGGACCAGCGTGGGCCTGAAACAAAAATTTTCAGGCCCTGTGTCGGCTTGAAATCATGTGTTATGATAGGGTTTTTTACGTAGGCCTGAAACATCTCTTTATATTTTTAAAATCACAATAAAAATCACTGAAAAACATTACTTTATGTGAAAAATTCTAATTAATTTAAAACGTACATTATATTAAAAATGAACTTTTATATATATATATATATATATATATATATATAAGGAAAAGCAATTTCAGGTTCAGGGCGTGAAATTGTGATTTCAGGCCGTGCATGATTATATAAAATTAATAAATATAAAAAAAATAATTAATAGACATAATAATATATATTGATTGGCAAAATTAAAGATATAAGGATGATTTACAAAAACAAGCTATGATTCTACATTATTGATTGACCAAAATCCATTGATATTTCTAAACTACTCCTATTGCATTTGTGATATAGAGTGTATAGATATTTGGACACCTAAAACATCTTCTCATATCTCTAACCTCTCTATTCATATGGAGTTTTCAGAAATCCAGATATGGGAGGTCCATCAGTGGGTTTTGGTCAAAACCCACTAATATTTCTAAACTACTCCTATTGCATTGGTGATATAGAGTGTATAGATGTTTGGACACCTAAAACATCTTCTCCTAGGTCAACCCTGTCTATTGATATAGGGTTTTCAGAAATCCAGATATGGGAGGTCCATCAGTGGGTTTTGGTCAAAACCCACTGATGTTCTCATACTGTATCAGTTGGCACAAAACGATATAACAATAATGTAGAATCATAGCTTGTTTTAGTAAATTATCCTTATATCTTTAATTTTACCAATTAATATATATTATTATGTCTATTAATTATTTTTTTATATTTATTAATATTATATAATCAAGCAGGGCCTGAAATCAAGATTTCAGGCCCTGCACAGGGCCTGAAATCAATTGATTTCAGGCCCTGTACCTGAAGTTGTTTTTTATTTTATATATATATATATATATAAAAGTTAGTTTTTAATATAATGTACGTTTTATATTAATTCGAATTTCTCACGTAAAGTAATCTTTCTCACTGATTTTTATTATGATTTCAAAAATATAAAAAGAGATTTTTTTTATGTTTCAGGCCTACGTAAAAAACCCTATCATAACACATGATTTCAAGCCGACACAGGGCTTGAAATCTTTTGTTTCAGGCCCACGCTGGCCCTGAAATATTTCTATTTCAGGCCCACGCTGGGCTTGAAATCTTTTATTACAGGCCCAACGTGGGCCTGAAATCTTTTGATTTCAGGCCCACGCTTGATCTGAAATAAAAAATTTTAGACTTTTTAAAATTTTAAATCTTTATTATATATTAATATATTTATTAAATATTATTTAATATATTAATTTATATTAATCAAATATAAAAATTCATCACTTTAAATTTTTAAAATCAGTTGGAAAATAACTTTCGTTAATGGAAATAATTTTTCTTTCTTTACCTTACGTTTTTTAGCCGATTCCTAAATATATTATTTTAAAATGACAAATCTGAAAAAGCAGATTCCGTTACCTCGGGATTTGTTACTGAGAAAGAGAAAGAGAAAGAGAAAGAGAAAGGGAAAGACTTTTTTTGGCCGAAGGGGTATAAACGGAAGTTCACTAAAATGAATACGCCCTTTGGTAAAAATAAAATCATGGTACACCTTTTGGTAAATACCAATTCTCAGGTACGCCCTTTGGTAAATTGCCGAAAAGAATCAAAGAATTCTAACTACTTTTGGCTTCCTTAAATTTTAAAGGTTTCTTTGCACCAACAATCTTTTGATAGAACTTAAAAGGAACAATATATTTTGAAAGCATTTTTGAAAATAATTGATAATAAATATTTTCAAGAAGCTTTAAAAGTATTTTTCAAAAGTATTTTCTTTTGTGAAATATTTTGTTACATAACATAGTTTTCCAAAAGGAATTTTAAAAAAAAAATTCAAGACTTAGTTTTTCAAAAGAATTTTTAAAATATTTTTCAAAACATAATTTTCCAAAAAATATTCAAAAATGTTTACAACATAGATTTTGAAAGAAATTTTCTAAATCATTTTTAAAACATAATTTTTCAAAGATTTTCAAAATATTTTTCAAAACATAGATTTTGAGAGGGATTTTGAAAACATGTTTTCTAAACATGTTGGACCAGATAGCAGATGAATATGGAATGACTAATCCAGCCCCATAAAAGTTTTCCACCGGTTATCAGGATAAATCGGGAAGCACTCGCGATGGGCGGTCTAGAAGCTCAGCGTCCCAGGGTTTGCGTCCCATTTGGAGAAAAAATTCTTACAAAATACGTCGTAGCTAGGGATCGAACCATGAATGTCTAGGATAGCTAGCGACTACTCACCCTACCGCTGCACCATAGCCCCAGGGGCGAAAACATGTTTTCTAAAGCATGATATTAAAAATGTTTTTTAAAATTATTTTCAATTAATTTTAATTAGTTTTACAAAATAAAAGTAAAAATATTTAGAGAATCTTTTTTCAAAAGGGAGGTGATATTTTCAAAAGATATTTTCAAAGATTTTGCAAAAGTATTTTCAAAGTAATTTTCAAGATATTTTTAAAATAATCTTTCTTTTCAAAACCTTTTTCAAAATATTTTATTTTGAAACACCCCTTTTGAAAATGTAATTTTCAATTTATTTTTCCCTATAACCCGACACTCCTTAGAATATCCTTGTTAACCACAAGGATGACAAACCTACTTATCTAAGGGTCTAGTGGTTAACAAAAAAAAATAAAATTTGAGCAATATTTTTCATTTACTTTTCCTAACATCTCAGCCATTCTAAATTTTCAAACAAGGGATACCTATAGTTATGAGAGATGCAATTTTTAATTGAAAGTTTATTTTAGTTTAAATTTAATCAATTGAGCAAGCTTTTAATTAAGTTAAATCTTATTAATTATGGATTCATTAATATGGGTTAAGCTTAATTAATTTGGTGAAGACAAAATTAATCTTACTTTTGGATTATTTTTGAATTAATTTTGATATTAAGTTAATTAGAGTAGTTAAATTCATTGGACGAAATTAAGATTAAGTTAAATTGGGATTAATTGAATTAGTTAGTTTGAATTTTTAATTAAACTTGAGGTGTTTGGATTTATAATATTGATTTTTAAATTAAATTGATTAATTAAAATTAATTATGTTAAGTTGATTATTAAGTCCTACTTTAAATAATTATTTTTGATTGAGTTTTAGAATTAAATTAAGATTGAGTTGAAATAAAATTAAGTTAAACTTTTGTATTAATAAATTGAATTAATTTACTCTTCAATTTAAATAGTTTCGTTTATTTAGGTTAAGCTTAGTTGATGTCGGTAAATTAAAATAATTGATTAATTACTTGTTGACTTAGGAATAAATTAATGTAGATTAGGTACATTAATTTATAGATTAATTATTAATTTAGGATTGAGATTATTTAACTAATTATTTTTGAATTAATTTTAGGATTAATTAAAGTAATTGTTTATTGATTTCATATTAATTTGGTTGATTATTAGTTTGATTAATTATTCATTTTGATTGAATTAATTATTAATTTCAAACTAATTGATTGATTATTAATTTTGAATCAATTTAATCAATATAAGTATTTGATTAATTAATTTATGATTAATTAGGGTTAATTAACTGATTAATTTTGAATTAATTTGTCATGGCCCCAATTAGGAGTCGTTGATCCAATACACAATTGGACAACATCTTCTCGGTATAGCAGATAATTTGGAACACTTATATAAACACCCACGCAATATATATGATTTTTGGCCTCAAATAGAAACATATCGGCAAATCCTAACTAGAGCATATAGAAGAAAATGTATCATAACAATAAAATCCAATAGGACTTACGTGATCTGCCATCCGGGCAGGTGCACGGTAAAACACAACATAAAGTCCAACAAATGACTCAAAAATATAATCCACACATCCAAGCAACGCAGATACAAGTCTACGATGGAAAAAGAAATACAAGGTACGGAATATGCTATTCTAGAAAACATAAACAACGTGGAAATCCGAAAGCCGGAGTCGTCGAGATCTAGAATTAGCAACTGGGCTCTCCTAGCATCTAATCAACCTAAAAATAAAAACAGGATAACGGGTGGTGAATCCAAATGGACTCTGTGGGTATAGAGAAAGACATGCATGATAATATAAATAGTTGTACAAGCAATAAAGAAACAACAGGATATAGTCTCAAGGGAAATATCAAAATATGTAAAACTGAAGTACTGAATGAATGTATATATCAAAATCCATCTATTTTGCTGGGTAGTGCAATCAACCCCTATATATCATCAAATATAAAACACAATCCAATGCGTAAACTATCCCCTGAATGTGCATGTCAAATATATGCAGTAAACAAATGCAACAAACACAAACAAATGCACAATGTATCATATACACATGATACAATGACATAGTCACCCCTGATACTAGTTAAGACACCGTCACATGCCATAACTGAATGACTGAGTGGGTAGGGTTGTGACACTGTACGCACTCTGCCATCATTGTTCATGAGTGACCAAGTGGACAGGATGTTGGTGGAGTCATTACTCCACCTCATGTAAAAATGGGGTAGATGTCTCTCTCATCTCTTATCACTGGAAAGAAAAGGGATCCCTGTTTGCTACTACACTCCGAAACCACTATCCATGAGCGGTCGAGTGGAGCAACACAAAGCAACTGCACACACCCAACAGTATCCACTAACCTATGAGTGATCATGTGTGCAGATCATGTAATGGACGACGAGCTCGGACCACAAGGGAGCCGATGATCGTCAGCATGCAAGAATACAAGGATGGTGCATGACTCTAACACATGCAATACCCACCATGTGTGCAGATCATGTAATGGACGACGAGCTCAGACCACAAGGAGCCGATGATCACCAGCATGTAAGAATGTAAGGATGGTGTATGATTCTAACACATGCAATACCCACTAGGTCATCATATATAACTCAACCTAACATTCACAAGTCGAACACATGTATCATAACCTAACTATCATACATTTGGGTACACATGAAGTATATCTAGAATCAAACAATGCAGATATCAAGTGACATGCTATTATATCTACGTACACATACTCACATACATATTATACAGAATCAGATGTCAAATAACGAGACTGTATAGACAAGAATTAGATCATATCAAAGATCAAACAATAAGTATCAAGTATGATAACCATGGTAGTAAATATAAGGTAATAAAATCTACTGCAACAAACATAAGCAAGTCATGCATAAAGATAAGTGAAACAAAAGAAACAAGCAAGAAATACTCGCCTCAAATAGAGAAGTCCGTATATGTAGAGAATCCCCATCCAAGATATCTGCAACTGATCAATGTCCTGTATCAGGGACACAACTTAACTAATTATATAATTAATAAACTAGCCAAGTTACACACCCAAGCATAATTGGGATCAACCCCTAATCACATCCCTACATAATTAATAACTAATGCCAATCCCACATCTAGGGATCCTCATGACACAAGCTAATTAAACATCTAAAAGATGTAATTCGCATTAGCACGGTAGGTTGATGGGTATCCACCAAGCCCCTAAGTGCCACATAGCACAAACCTTCAAGAGAGACCCACGTCATCTCCAAGAAAGCTCTAACTAAAATGAAAACTACTCCACTACCAAATCTCAAATGAAACTCATAGTTTCATCCCAACATCTAACAAACTTCACAACAGAAAGATTTCTAAGGCAACTCACGGTACAACTTTGACAATCCAACAACTCATCCACCTAATAGCTACCTAAATTCAAATTAGAACAACATACCCAAATAGGGTAGCTCAAGGCAGTAACCATCAACCACAACAAACAATTCCAAGAACTCAACTAAGGTCACAACATCACTAGATCAGAGTTCTATCACACGACATAACTAACACAAAGTTGATCAGAAGAAAATAACAAACACCAGCTCCAAACCAATTCGCTATCAAGGCTAAAAATCCAAAACTAAGCATCGATAGACAAGCCAGAAATACAGCAACAGTTTGATCAGCAAACTCATCCTTCTTTACTGATCTATAATACAAAATAACAACCTTACCTGATCACACGCATGAATACCCACTCCAATCCTCCACGCCGATCCAGCCGAAATCAATAATCATCGAAGATCCCCTTGCCTCAGATCCGGTAGACCCTAATACAAAACCAATTCATCACAGATCAACACCCAATGCCCAATGCTTCGATTAGTAATCCAAAAGTAGGTTGTGAGAACAGGATTTATCATAAGAAACCTTAACCAAACGTGTTGTCGACCACTCCTCTTGCTCCAAATCTGGTGGGTCAGCATAGAAAAGGAAGAACAACAAAACTGGAATTCGTTTCTAAGCTATCACCCCCACACAATCCAGAGAACCAAGCAAACACTGTGTTGCACCGACACCATGACCTCCTGAGCCCAATCCAACGCCGACCATGCACCCGAGGAGAAAACCCAAGATCTCTAGATCTTCCTTCTATCAGAGAGCTCAGATTGAAGGTCTTGAGTGGAGGTAAGATGAATCCAAAAGGAGAGGGAAAATGAGATTGCTGGATCACATCTGAGGAGGACGTCAGCAATGGCGTGGAGGAGAAGAGGAGGAGGAGATGAGGAAATTTGGGCTCCAGCGTACATCGCGTGGGGGGAGGAAGAGGAAGTGATCGAGCGGGGATGGGAGAATCGACGAAGAGGTAGAGAGGAATGAGGAGTTTATATTAAACTTCTCCTCCAATAAATCAGATAATTAAATTATCTTCTTTTATTTATCCAATTTATTCTCATAAATTTCACAAAGGATCCAGAAATTTTTTTGAAAATTTTCTCTTAAATCCTACAAGATTATTTCTCGATTTAACTCTTAAAACATATTTGTCATAATTTACATAATTAGTATAATATAATAATATCGAATTAATATTAATTTATTCAATTTGACTTGAATTGTTTAATTAATTGATTAATTTGATTTGAATTGTTAATTGTTGATTTTATTTATTAATTTTTAAATTGAGATGATTGATTGATATCAAGTTAAAGTTTAATTGATTAGATTTATTAAGGGTTAGTTTCATATTGAGTAGACTAAAGATTGAATTTGAGTTAATTAAAATTGATTTAGGAGTAAATAATTAACTAAGATTTATAATTATCAATTAGTGAACAATGCTATTTCCAAGTCCAATGAAATTAATTAACTAAGAATTTTAAGTTAATTTACTTAATTAATTATTAAGATTATATTGATTTAATGCTGATTGAAGTTGATATAATTTATGGATTAATTAAATTTTTATTTAATGTTAAGTTTGTTATTTAATTTTGAATTACATCATTAATTATGTTGAATTTTAATTAACTAGATTAATTAAGAAATGGTTTATAATTTAAAATTAAAATTTGATTTAGATTTTGGTTTAATTTGAATTTGGTTCGATTTGGTTAGTTTATTGGGTTGGATTTAGTTTAAATTTGAATTTGGTTTATTTTCATCTCACCCAGGGGTTTTCAAATAGAGTAATCCTATAATTTTTGTGAGATGAAATGTTGTTAATTATCAGGAGTAGTCTTAACTTGTGTTTGATTTAAGTTTAGCTTTGGATCCCCCAACCAAGCGTCCTTGAGTAAGCTCCCAGGTTGAGGGGAGTCACATGGACATCATTAAGGCAACCACAATCTTAGACAGAGCTTCCCAACTGTATTTACCCAGAAGACTTAATACTCATCTTAGACTCTTAACAAGTTAGAGCTAATCCTGATTTAACTAATCCTAAGTACCCAAAAGGGTAGGTTATGTTCTTGAGGTTTCAACTAATTTGATGTCTCCCAATGAATCATATATAGTTTGTTTTGTTTATACATAATAAATTTTATTCTTAGGTACAAAGTATTTATCTTGTCCTACTTGTTTGGTTAGGTAGACTTTCGGGACTCATGCTTTGACTTTTATTCTATTTTGGTTAACAAGTAATAGATAAGATTTGCCGAACTTGTTGTACACATCCCTCTGTGATTCGAGTATCATATCAAGGTTCTTGGTGTAGGATCATAGAGAGGGATAGAGGGTGAATATCGTTTCGAAAAACATTTCAAATTCAAACAAGTTACACAGCGGAATAAAAGACAACACAAGAAAGCAATCGCTAACACAGGTTGGTTTTACTTGGTTCAGAGTCTTATGGCGGCTCCAAGGCCCACGGTCCTTGACCATTTACTTTCGACAATCACTATCAATCCGTGAAATGTATACAAGATTAAGGACAATGTAATGATAGATCGAACAATGTTGCTAGAGGGGGGGGGTGAATAGCACTTTGTCGAATTTCTCTACAAACTTGTTAGCGGAATACAAACAAAAATATATGAAAGTAAAAAAGCAATGCTAACTTAAAGGTTTTTACTTGGTATCCACCCGAATAGGTGACTAATCCAAGGATCCACGCGCGTACTCCACCTCCACTATGAAAAATCTCCTTCAGGTGGAGAAACCTTTACAAGGCGTTGTCTTCCTCTTTACAGAATGTAATGAGTAGAGAGAGAGGAAGATCTGAATACTTTATGCACGAACAACACTTCGTTACAACGTAAAACCGTACTGTTCACGTGCGGAAAAGTCCTCTTTTTATAAGAGAATAGGACAACCTCGCAGGCTGTCCAGACCCGCACCAGTCGACTGCCCCAGGAGCAGTCGACTGGTAGAAGGCTGAAAACCTTCTGTGAGTTTTGGCAGTCGACTACCCTCTGGCCAGTCGACTGCCCACTCACTTACAGCCACTCTTAACATTCTCCTTCACGTGTGCCTTCAGGTCCACTCCCCGGCTTGCCCCTTGAAGTCATTTTCCTCTGGCTCTCGTCCCTCGGATGCGCACACAAGCCTTCCCTTGGCTTGCCTCCATGCCACCCTTCACGTGTGCCCTTGAAGTCTACTTCCCGGCTTGCCCTTGGAGTCCTCCTCCCTCGGCTCTCGTCCCTCAGATGTGTTCTCCATGTGTGATTCTCCAAGTCCTGCAAACTCAATCACACATATATCAAATACAATATAACACTCTAACCTTAAACTTATTGGCACACACATCAAAACTATGATCTTCCCGATCATTCTTGGGCCGATTGCCTCAACAATCTCCCCCTTTTTGATGTGTGGCAATATGTTTAAGTTTAGGGATAAAATACCTGTCAACAATAAAAATAAAAACAGTAGCAATTGAAAAGCATAAGACATATCAAAAACCTAAGAGGTATCCTCCCCCTTAATCCATGTCTTTTCCATTTTCAATTCTACTCATGATCCAAGTTAAGTTTCAAGCCCAACTTAACACTAAGCAACATTAATTAAAAATGTAAGACATATCAAAACCTAAGAGGTAGCCTCCCCCTTAACCATGTCTTCATCCATTTTTAATCATCCAAGATTTAAGTTAAACAACTAACTTAAACAACCCAATTTAAGTTAAACAACTAACTTAAACCATCTATTCTCCCCCTTTGACACCATCAAAACAATTGCCTCAAGCAACCTTAACCCATGACATCAAATGAGAGAAACTTGGATTTCTGAAAAAAAATCACAGAAGCTGAAATCAAGCGTGCCAGTCGACTGCCCCAAGGGGCAGTCGACTGATACGCTTTCAGTCAGTTTTTTCAGCTTTTTTGCCGAATTTCAGAAACCTTCCAAAAATTCTAGAAAATTCTAAAATTGGTAAAAATTTATAGGCATGTTTAAAATTATATATTCTATCAAGGAAAAATATCAGTTCATATACAATTTTAAACATGCTTGACTTTTGACGAAACTTCAAAAATGTTGAAAACCACTAAGAAAGTATCAATATTTCAACCTAGTTATGCATTCAAATTTCTTCTAGGCTCATGACAAAACATATAAGACATGAAATAATTTTCAAATGTTTAAAATGTCCAACCATGATCTTTGGGCAAAGTGTCCATTGATTAAACAGTTGCTTTCCCCATGGTTGGTCTGTTTTCATATTTTGATACTTTTAATGATTCAACATTATGCCACAAGCACAAGTGAACCAAATGTATCATCCTATTGGATCAAGCACACTTTTCCCAATCTATTACCCCAAGGTTTATCCTATACTTCGACAAAACACATTCCAAGGCCTCTTCTTAATGATGTAAATTCCGATTCGGGAAGAGACTTGGTAAAAATATCGGCTAGGTTTGACTTTGATTCAACATAGTGTAATTCTATGTCTCCCCTTGCCACATGGTCCCTAATAAAGTGATGCTTCACTTCAATGTGTTTTGTTCTAGAGTGGTGCACCGGATTTTTGGTCAAATTGATTATACTTACATTATCACACAAGACTTTGACCTTGGAATAATGTAACTCATAATCTTCTAAAGTGTGCATGATCCAAAGGAGTTGAGAAACACAACCACCCATTGCCATATATTCCGCCTCCGTTGTTGATAGGGCAACGCATGGTTGTTTCCTACTACTCCAACTAACTAAGGAAGACCCAAGGAATTGCCACCCTCCACTAGTACTCTTCCTATCTAGCTTGTATCCCGCATAGTCCGAGTCGGTGTATCCAATAAGATCAACATTAGGGGTTCTAGGATATCAAAGCCCGACATTGAGGGTACCTTTAACATACCTTAGGAATCTCTTCACTACCACTAAATGGGACTCTTTGGCATAAGATTGGTACCTTGCACACCTAACTACGCAAAAAGTATATCGGGTCTACTAGCGGTAAGGTACAGTAGGCTACCAATCATGCTCCTATATTGCTTTGAGTCTACCATTTTCCCTTCAAGGTCACTATCCATTTTCACATTGGTTCCTATGGGGGTAGATGCTACCTTAGCATTTTCTAGGCCAAATTTCTGTAGCATTTCCTTAGCATACTTAGTTTGAAATACATGTGTTCTTTCATTGGTTTGTTTAACTTGAAGACCTAGAAAGAAGGTTAACTCTCTTACAAGACTCATCTCAAATTCATCTTCCATACATTTGATGAATGCTTGTAGAAAGTCATTATTTGTTGACCCAAAAATGATATCATCTACATACACTTGGCAACAAATATGTCTTTATCCTTAAATTTTAGGAACAAAGTAGGGTTAATTGTTCCTCTCCTAAACCCCTTAGACACTAGAAATGAAGAGAGCCTTTCATACCAAGCCCTGGGAACTTGTTTCAATCCATATAAGGTTTTTCTCAATTTGTAAACGTGTCTTGGATAGTTAGGGTCCTCAAACCCGGGGGGTTGTTCTACATAAACGTCTTCCTTAATGATCTCATTTAGGAATGCCGACTTCATATCCATTTGGTGAAGTGTGAAACCCATGTGAGCGATATAGGCTAGTAGAATTCTAATGGACTCTAATATAGCTACGGGGGCATAAGTCTCATCATAGCCTAATCCCTTAACTTGGTTAAACCCCCTAGCTACCAATCTAGTCTTGTTCCTAGTGATTTTGCCTTAGCCATCTAGTTTGTTCTTAAAGACCCATTGATGATACCCGAAATACTAGGTTAAGTTGTCACGAATGTGGGTTCATCAGAATTTAGATATTTATAAAATGCTGGAAACCCTTTTTGCAATCAAGAATGAAAACGTAGTAAAGGGGCCACAGGTCGTATTTTTCCTAGGGACTAGTTGATGTTGTGTGATTCGAGCTTGTATTTATGTGTCGTGATTGTTTTTGGGTTTCAAGTAAATGTTTGGGTTTTGGGTTGCAATCGGAAACGAAAATGCAATGAAAATGAAGGAAAACTATACAAAGGAATTAAACAAACAATAGTGAGTGATAACTCAATAGAAGGTAAACCAACTCAACCAAGGGAACTAAATTGACATTAAAAGGGAACACAATGGATATTAAATGCAATCTTTATACTAAGCAAATGAATAAACACAGTGATGGCAGATTTTGGAAACAAACAAGCTTGACAACAATAAAAGCATGCGAAATTCCGAAATTAAACAAGCACCAAATTCAACTCAAATTAGCTACAAGTTTTGGAAGCCACAAATGCAAAGAAAATTCAGAGATGCTAGATACGATACCAATTAACTTCAAACACTGTCATACACCAAGAGACAAGTGAAAACTGATGCAAGCAATGCCCCAAAATAGCTTGGCACGCAAGGAAGATCCTTGTGCCAAAGCTGTGCCAAAGGTACTGTCAATGACTTAGAATTGAAACAGAGCAATGCAGTTTGGAAAACCAAGATTTCAAGGAAGAAGTTTGCAAAAATGAATGAAGAATTTCGAGACAAAAACTGCTTAAACAAATCTGCCCTATTGCAGAAATGAAATGGGTTCGAAATGCAGGGAATGAATGCAGGAATTCAGCAACTATAAGCAGAAATAAAATGGAACAAACAATTGGATGCAAAAACAAACTGAGCAATTAAGAACACTGCTCGAAACTAGCTTAAGGAGTAGTGAACCTAGAATTTCAGAAACAAGCTAACAATTCAGACACAAACTACAGCTAAAAGAAGAAAGAAGAAATCGAAACTGAAAATTCAGATCAATGCTGTACAGAAATTCATCCACAGAGCAATTGCAAGAACAATTCGATCAAGAGGAAATCTGAGGCAACGATTCACCAAACAAGGTCGAGGATGCAGAAATAGAATTGAAGAATGCAGAAATAAGTTGGCACGAAATCTGAATTAGCACGCAAGCTTTGAAGTGTAAACTACTTGAATTTAAATCTAATTGTGCACTCAACGAGTTTCCTAACTATTTAACTTGCGAATTGAAACACTAGTTAAGCGAAAACAATTCTGAGACGAAATCTAAGTATCCTGATACAAAGACAGAAATGAAACCAAGTGCAGAAATAAAATTTACAGCTAAAACAACTGAAATTAGCTAAAGAACTAAGCCTCAATCCTCCCTAAGATCAAAATCTCCTTGTTCGTCACGCAAAGGCTGGCCTCGAACCCCTAAGCTCAGCAAATCTCTGGAAAACAACTTCGCTTGATGAACTCTGCTCAAACTGCATCAGTTGGGGAAATCCAATCCGAACCCCTTCGATCTCAAATGATGGGATGGAGATGAAGTTTTGAAGATCCTCTGAGCTCACCTGAGAACCCCTACATGCAGCTCAGATGATTGGAAATGGCTTGTGGATGAGATCCAAGTGATCGGACCACAAAGCTGCCGAAACCCTCAAACAGCTCTGTCCAGCGTGAATTCGAGCTGAATTCTCCACAGAAGCTTCCTCCAAAGATCCAGATGATGATCCTAGGTCGAGATTGAGGTGGTCGCGCCTCGAATTGAAGAAAAATTGAAGCAAAAATGAAGAACTACGAAGAAAACGAAGCTTGCGGCGAAGACGCGACGAAGCTGAAGAGCTGGGAAATTTTGATTAAATACTTATCAATGGACGACCCAGATTGATCGGAGGAAATCCAACGGTTGATCTTGCTCTGATTTGATCCAAACTTTGATGATGATGATTGGTAAGTATCATTTTATTGATCATTTTATATGCTTAAATCCGTGTTTGACCCATATTTTACATGTGTAATTGTGGATTTACCCTAGGTTCTAGGATTTATACTCTTTTTGGACCTAATTACAAATCTTGATATATTTGAGTTGTTTTGTCACTAAATTTTTGATTTACTTTTATAGGCTTGGAAGGATCATGGACCTAGGTCATGTTGGGTCAAAGTTGAGTCAAAAGTGGACTGGATCAAGTAATCAAGCGTCAACTAATATGGACCGTCCGATGCAAGAACGGTTAGATCTAGACCATCTGAGAACTTCTGATCAATCCGTGCTGGGATTAAGTCTAATCGAGTGATCAGATCAAGATCTGAAGGTTTCAGCCCAATCGGAGATCATCTAGCCGTTGGATCATGATCAGAGGGATCTATACCATCCATTCAAAGATCAAGGTGATCTGAACCATCCGTTGCAGATCTGGAAGATCCGAGCTACCCCAAGGATGATCCTGACCTCTGATCAAGATCTGGAAATTTGAGTCAAATCGGACGAAGATCAACCGTTGGATGAAGTGGGATTAATCTGAGCCGTCCACTGTTCAACTACTTAAACCGAAATCAGATCCCGTTTTCTCTGTCGCGTCTTCATTCAGTTCGTAGCTGTTCTTCATCTTTTTCACTTGTTCTTCATTCCGTTCGTAGATTTCTTCATCCGAAGGCGTGTCCAACTCGATTTCGACCTTGGATTTAGATCTGGATCGTTGGGAAGTTTTCTCCGTGAAGTTTCCAGCTCAAATTCGGCCAAAACAGAGATGATTGAGGGTTTCGTCAAATCTGTAATCTGATCGCTTGGATCGAGTTTGTGTACCATTTCCAACCATCTGAATTACCTGGAGGGGTCCTTTGGGTGATCTGATCATTCCCTAATCATCATTGCATCACGGCACAAGGAGATCGGAGATCGATTGTTTCTTCAGAGACTGAGCAGAGTTTGAGCAGATCTGAATTGGAGCTAATCTTCCCATTGATTTGCGAGTTGAAGGAGTTCTTGGCTTGCCCTTGCGTGACGAACAAGGAGATCTTGAAACATGGGAAGGATCGAGACTTAGTTCTTACTATTTTTTTGTTTTCCTAGATGTAATTTCTGTTTCAGCACTTCATTTCTGTTCTGCACATGTATCAGCTGTTTCGTTTTCAATTTCTGAATTTTTCCAGCTTAAATTAGGGTTTAATTCTGCAAGTACAGTAGCTAGTGAGTTTGTTCATTGAGCAATTGTCTTCAATTACAGTTTATTTCTTGATTCAAAGTTAGCGTGCCAAGTTAGTTGTTGAGTATCAGCCCTTGTGTTCTTTTCTGTGCATATCAGTTCAGCCCTGTTTTCTGCAGTGTTTTTACAGTTTCTGAATTTAGTTTTATTGGATCGTTTCCTGTAGTTGATAGCTAATGCATTTGATCCGAATTTGTTTAGCATTCAGTTGCATTTCTGACTTTCCATTCAGCTGAGTTGCTGCCTTTCAGAATTCCTGTTGCTACCCTTGCGTATCAATACTGGGTTGCAACCTTTAGCTATCAAGTTCTGTTCTTGAAATTAGATTGCTTCTGCATTCATGTCCTCTAATTTCTGTTGTTTCATTTCAGTTGCTTTGTTTCATTCCTGCATTCAGTTTACACTCTTTAGCTGCTGAATTTTATTCCTGTATCCAGTTTTGCATTCTTGCATTCCAACTGCTCAGTCCTTGCTCATTGTTGCTTTGTTTCATTCATCCATTAGATCACGTTCCTAATAGTTTTGTTTTCCATACAGAATTGATCAGCTAGCATGTCTTCATTGATCAGTTTCATTTCAGCTGTTAATCCCCATTTTTGGCACATAAGTTTCCTTATTTGCTTTGTATCAAGTTTGCCTCTATTCTGCACATTGTATCCAAAGAGGCTTAGGCACCGATTGGTGTCAAGTTAGATGTTGTTTTAATTGTGCTTTGTTGCTATCAGTAGGCTGGCATTCGGATTGTTATCGAATTTTATCATCCATGTGTGCATTTGTTGCTCTTTAAGTTCGTAGTTAATATTTGTTTCAAGTTAGGTTGTTTCCAAGAATTTCCATTACTGATTTCATTCCTTAGCTGATCATTTAGTTGCATTTGAATTTAGATTTGTTTCTTTAGATTCGATCAAGTCACATTGACTCATTAAGTTTCCATTAGTTGAGGCCTTAATTACAAATTCCTTGTTTAGTTCATTTAGTTAAATTCTCTGCCTTTTCATTGCATTTTCTTGTCTATTCGAAACCAAAACCCAATTTTCATTTGAAACCCAAAAACATTGACGACACATAAATGCAAGCATCGAGTCAAACCATCTCAACTAGCCCTTGGAAAAATACGACCTGTGGCCCCTTTACTACGCTTTTATTCTTCGATTGCAAAAAAAGGTTTCCAGCTTTATAAATATCTAAATTTGAGACCCACTTTCGTGACACCTCATTTGGGTCCATCAATGATCAGGGGTCAGGATCTGCCTTGTGGTAGCTTGGATCCTCCAGATTTGCAACGGATGGTCCAGATCAACCTAATCTTTGAATGGGCGATCTAGAACCCTTTGAGCTTGATCCAACGGTTGAATGAGCTCTGATTGGGATGAAACCATCAGATCTTGATCAGAGTGCTTGATCAACCCTAACCCTAGCTCAGATTACTTCAGATGGTCCCAGATGGCTCAGATCTAGCCGCTTTTGAATCGGACGGCCCGGATTAATCCGAAGCTTGATAACTCGATCCGGGTCCACTTCCGACTCAAGTTTGACCCAGTATGCCCTAGGTCCAGGATCCTTTCATGCCTACAAAAATAGATCAAAAATTTAGTAGCTAAATAATCCAAATATGTGCAAATTTGCAATTATGTCCAAAATAAGAGGAAGTCCTAAAACCTAGGGTAAAATCACAATTAAGCAAGTAAAACATGGGTCAAACATGGATTTTAGCAATTAAAATAATCAATAAAATGGTACTTATCAACTCCCCCACACTTAAGCTTGAGCGTCTCGCGAAACCACTAAGTATGTATCCCTTAGATTTTCTTAAGCATAATTAGAAGCAAATGAAAAGAAATTACCTAAGGTTGTAAATTCTCAAAAATCTAAGCTCTATGGATTAGTATCTTGTCCTTAAATCAACAACTTAACCTTTTCATCCTTCATGAGTCATTGAGATGAATTTAACTCACTAGCCTTTCAAGGGAAAATTTTGGTGGCTCTCTCCTTAAGTTCTAAGTTGATGATGGAAGTGGAGCTCACTCAAACACACATGCTTCTTGCACTACCATAGGCTTGCTTGTTATCTAATCTCCACCATTATTCATGATTAGGATCAACATCTACAAAAACAAGTGAAAACATAGAAAATGGTAAGAAATGGAGTAAAAGCCAAGAAAATGAAAAATTGACAAAGTGGGAGACTTGATTGCTCAAGAACGTTTCCAATGTACTTTGCCCCTCTTGTCAGTCCTCTAGTGAAATAAAGAGTGTGGCGAAGTCAAACTTGAATAATTCCTTTGATTTGGATGAAGAAAACCCCATTGATCTCAATGTGCCAACTTCCACCTTGCGTGCCAATTTTCTTTCTCTATTCTTCTTTCCTGATTTTTTTTCTCTTCTTTTATCCTCTAGCAAGGTCAGACTTGTAGTGGGGCAAAGCTTTTGATTCGGATGAGAGAAACTTCAATGATTTAATAGTGCCAAGTCTTCATTTGTGTGCCACTTTATCTCCTTCTCTTTTCTTTAAAATGGTCAAAACTTCAACCTTGCTTCCGAACTGTTTTTCTTCTTTCTCTACTTTAAATGGTCAGCTGCTTGTTCAGTCCTTATGTGCTCAAATTCCTATCAGATATCAGCTTCAACTCAGCCCTTGCCGTGAGCTTTAAAGGAATTGCCACTTCCTGTTTTTGAATTTGCCTCATAGTATCACACTGATTTTTTTTATATCAGTTGCAGATTTAAGTTGCAGCTAAGTCTCTACTCAAGTTTCTCTTCATCTTGTTCACTCTTCCTTTGTAATTTGGCTGCCAAACTTTTAAATAAACTGCTTTACAAGTTCTGATCAAACTCAGCTACACATTGCTAACTTAGGAAGCAGGAATTCAGCTTCTTTTCAGCCTTTGGTCAGCCTTTCGAATTCTGTCTCTGATCTGAACTCTTAGCAGCCATTTTTATGTCCAATTCTGATCAGCAAAGATGCACTCATCACCTTTTTGACGCATTGATGAACTTAGTTCCCTGATTCATAGCCAAGCAACCCAAAATTCAGCCTCATCTTGATACAAACTGCATTCTCAGCTTTTTTTTTGACACTGTTTTTTTTCTTTTCTTTCCTAGCTGCATTCTCAGCTTGCTGCTCTTCGAAATATCTAATGGCTGGTGAAGGTGGCTCTCTTAATCCTTGTCAACAGCCCTTGCATCATTAAGATTAGTACAGCTGCAAGCAAATTCAGTTTAGTTGCAATCCACCAATTGCTGATCCTCACAGTTGCACTTCAGCTGGAATTTTCCAATACATATTCCACTACACTTCTTCTACTGATTTCAGCATCTTGTAGCTTACTTCACAGTCATCTTTTGTCATTTCAGCAACTTCAAGTCAGCACTCGGCAGATTTCAATTTTTCTCTCAGATTTTTTTATAGCTTGCAATGCAGTTCAGCTTCAGCTCTGTTTTTGGCTCAGCCTTTCTCCAAATTCTGTTTAAAGCCAGCAATGACTAGTTTCAGTTCTGCACAGCTACATTCCAGATTTTTTTTCACCACGTTTCTGATTTTACAGCCAAGAAAACTTCAATTCAGCTTCATCTTGATGCAAAACTGTCTTGATGATAACATAACCTTCTGATTTTTTTTCTTTTCAGCTGCAATTTTTCAGATTTCAACCTTGCTGTCGAGTGGTTTTTTTGTGCTTAATCCATGTAAACAGCCCTTGCATCTCAACTCAGCTTTTGATCTTGGCACAAGAATTTCTTTTCTTTTTGCTTTTGCGTTCCATTGTTTCTCATTGCAGAAATTTTTTTTTCTTCTCAGCCGAATTCATTGCATGCCACTTGGATTTTCAGAGTATAATAAGGAATCTAGATCTTCATTTGCTTCCATCTCTCTTGCTCATTCTTGGTACCAAACTCACTCAAACTCATTCTAGGCACCCTAAAATTTTTTTTTTTTCGACATGAATTGCCTCTTTGATATCAAATCTTTCCAGAACGCTAGTCACTCCCCCACACTTAAATCTTTGTCCGTCTCGGGCAAAATAGCATTAAGAAACATTCCCAAACAAACAAGTCCATAGAAAAATGGGGTTAAGAGTAGGAATAAGGAAAGACAAATAAAGTAGACATGATTAGTCCCAAAAATTGACATGGAAAGGTAAACAATTTGATTAGTCTCTATAGATGTGATCCAATCATTGAAATATGGTTTTGAAAGAATCTAAGCAAGTTCTAGAGTACAATAACATATGTGTGTCACAAATATAAGGCTAATTCTCACTAGGCAAAAATAATTCATCTCAAGTCCTCAATTAAGAATCTAAAGCAAAGTAGTACTCAAGCATCCAAGATTTCATCCATTAGCTCAAACCCTAAGTTTTAACAACCAAATTTAATTTATTTTCCAAGAGATTCTAAAATGCTATGGAGATAACCTAGAGGGATGTATTTATTCCTAGTCATGCAAGAAAGAGTGACCCAAAGAAACAATATGGTATTTACAATGACTCCTAGTCATTCTACTCTACTTAAGCATTTATTAGCAAGGACTCAATTTAAAAGTGAAAAATGCAATAAAGAAAAATACAAGAAAGAACAATCTCCCCTTTATTTTTGGTGGACGGAGTCTATCCAGAAGTAGCCTCCATTGTGGTAGTGGAGGAGTCTGGGTGGCTGAGAGAATTAGGACTCCCCCACACTTGAACTTTACAAAAACTTGCTCTGGTGGCCGAAGGCGATTTAGGTACAATGTCCATGTAAGAGGTGGAGTGTTTCGAATTAGAGTAAAATCAACTCCTCCTTCTTGATGCCTTTTGAAAGTTCTTCCAGGAGGCTGGAGTCTATTCAGATGGAGCACCCACTCCAGAAGTCTTCTAGACCCTGCAAAACCATGTAATACCTCTCTCAAGCGCGTAGGGTAAGAAGGAAATAAAATAATATCAGTCTCTGCAATAAATGTATCCAAAACTTCATCATATCCAATAAAATCAATTCTTGGTACCTCAATAAATTTTTCACAATTATTTTCTACAAAATTTGTATCTAGGAACTCATCACAAGTAAAGAAATCAATTTTTGGCACTTCAATAGAAATATCACAATTATTTTCCATCAAGGATGTATCAAGCAATGTGTCACAACCAATAAAATCAATCTCAGATACCTCCATAAGTTTTTCACATTCAACCTCAGCATAATATATAGCAAGAGATTCATCACAATAAATAACATCAATTTCAGGCACTTCTAAAAATTTTTCACAATCCATATCCACAAAAGATGTATCAAGAGATTCATCATAACAAACAACATCAATTATAGGTGCCTCTAAAATTCTTTCGCAATCCATATCTACAAGAGATGTATCAAGTAATGCATTATGACCAATGAAATCAATTTTTGGTACCTCTATTAGATTTGCACAAGCAGTTTCTACGCAAGGTATATCAATAAATTCATCATAACCAATAAAGTCAGCACTAGGTACCTTGCTGAATTTTTCTGAACAAAGAGGAGAAATACTTACCTGAGCGTGCTGAAAAATACTTGGAGGTTCTACAAGAGTAGATGTATCTGTGTTCTCCTCCTGATCATGTTCGAGCTCCACTTCAGGTTCAGGTTCTGGTGGACACTCAACTAAAGCAGGTGATCCTTAGGTTCTTGCTTCCACCATGCAAGTCCCTACACTTTCTGGTTCATTCTCTGAATCTTGTGGTGGTCCCTGGGGTTTAGTGCAATCCCCTACACCTGTAGAATCATCTCCTACGCATGTTTCCTCAGTAATATCTGCAACAACATTAGAACAATTAGGACCATCAATAATACTATCATCACAAAATAAAAAATGAGAATGGTCCTGTGGAGCTTCAGAATTTTCTTCTTGAGCTGAAAAATTTGGAAATGGATTTTGAGTGGGAATCTCCGGAGGAATGCATGCTGTAGGTGCCCTGATTTTAATGATTTCTTCTTCTTCTTCCACCAAAATTGCAAGATCACTTGAAGAAGGACTTGGCCATGCACTAGGGTCACCTTGAATTGATATAAAATCAACTCCGGGGCTGTTTTGAGTGGCTTGAGAAGATAATTGTCCTGATTCTTGGGCTTGCCTTTGTTTCAATTGATCAACCAATTTTCCAAGGCGTCCTCCGAAGTCTTGTTGTTGTTGTTGAAAACTTTGCTGTTGTTGTAGGACTTGTTGAAACATCTCAATCATCCTTTGTTATTGAGCCTCATTCTCATTAGGATTGTAGCCTTGGAAATCTTGGATCTGAGGTTGAAATTGTGGTGGTGAAAACTGAAATTGAGTGGGCTGGAAATTCTGGTTTTGAAATTGAAAATTTGGATCGTATGACTATGAATATTGAAGAGGTTGTTGAAAATTCTGTATAGGTTGAAATTCTTGCTGCCATGGCTGAGGTTGAGGCTGAAATTGATTATTTCCCTGCTAAAAACTTACAAAAGGCTACTGGAAATTTTGGTTAAGATGCTGAAATTCTTGCTGAAATTGTTGGAATTGCGGTTGAAATTGCTGTGGTGGCTGCTGGAATTGTTGTGGTTGCTGGAATTGTAGTAAATGTGGCTGAAAAAACTGATTTGGTTGCTGAAAATTTGAATAGGGCTGCTGGAAATCTTGATTTGGCTGCTGGAATTGCTGGAGAGGCTGAAATTGTGGCTGTCCGTGGTGAGATTGGGGCTGAGGTGGCTGAAATGTAGGCTGGATCGGATGCTGGTGAGTAGATGAATGAGCTTTATTTTTTTGTTGGTATTCCAACACCTTAACCCAACATTTTAACTCCATCAATGCCTCTTTTATCTCTGTATAGTCCTCTGGTGAAAACATTTTGATCTTACAGCCCTGTCACAAAACAAACAAGAAAAATGACAGCAACTGTATACAAAAGATAAAGCAAAATAAAGTAGAACCCAATGATATGTCCATAAGCATACAAGCAAAAATCTAACAAATCAACTAGTTGCTTCCCCGGCAATGGCGCCAAAAATTTTGATGATACCCGAAATACTAGGTTAAGTTGTCACGAATGTGGGTTCATCAGAATTTAGATATTTATAAAAT
This sequence comes from Boesenbergia rotunda, assembly GCA_024364735.1. Lineage (NCBI taxonomy): Eukaryota > Viridiplantae > Streptophyta > Magnoliopsida > Zingiberales > Zingiberaceae > Boesenbergia > Boesenbergia rotunda. The sequence continues at coordinate 107,396 of JAGFNQ010004451.1, forward strand.
GCTGGAAACCCTTTTTGCAATCAAGAATGAAAACGTAGTAAAGGGGCCACAGGTCGTATTTCTCCTAGGGACTAGTTGATGTTGTGTGATTCGAGCTTGTATTTATGTGTCGTGATTGTTTTTGGGTTTCAAGTAAATGTTTGGGTTTTGGGTTGCAATCGGAAACGAAAATGCAATGAAAATGAAGGAAAACTAAACAAAGGAATTAAACAAACAATAGTGAGTGATAACTCAATAGAAGGTAAACCAACTCAACCAAGGGAACTAAATCGACATTAAAAGGGAACACAATGGATATTAAATGCAATCTTTATGCTAAGCAAATGAATAAACACAGTGATGGCAGATTTTGGAAACAAACAAGCTTGACACCAATAAAAGCATGCGAAATTCAGAAATTAAACAAGCACCAAATTCAACTCAAATTAGCTACAAGTTTTGGAAGCCACAAATGCAAAGAAAATTCAGAGATGCTAGATACGATACCAATTAACTTCAAACACTGTCATACACCAAGAGACAAGTGAAAACTGATGCAAGCAATGCCCCAAAATAGCTTGGCACGCAAGGAAGATCCTTGTGCCAAAGTTGTGCCAAAGGTACTGTCAATGACTTAGAATTGAAACAGAGCAATGCAGTTTGGAAAACCAAGATTTCAAGGAAGAAGTTTGCAAAAATGAATGAAGAATTTCGAGGCAAAAACTGCTCAAACAAATCTGCCCTATTGCAGAAATGAAATGGGTTCGAAATGCAGGGAATGAATGCAGGAATTCAGCAACTATAAGCAGAAATAAAATGGAACAAACAATTGGATGCAAAAACAAACTGAGCAATTAAGAACACTGCTCAAAACTAGCTTAAGGAGTAGTGAACCTAGAATTTCAGAAACAAGCTAACAATTCAGACACAAACTGCAGCTAAAAGAAGAAAGAAGAAATCGAAACTGAAAATTCAGAACAATTGCTGTGCAGAAATTCATCCACAGAGCAATTGCAAGAACAATTCGATCAGGAGGAAATCTGAGGCAACGATTCACCAAACAAGGTCCTTTTGACGTGTTGAAAACTGGAATGCAGAAACAAAAATCGAGGATGCAGAAATAGAATTGAAGAATGCAGAAATAAGTTGGCACGAAATCTGAATTGGCACGCAAGCTTTGAAGTGTAAACTACTTGAATTTAAATCTAATTGTGCACTCAACGAGTTTCCTAACTATTTAACTTGCGAATTGAAACACTAGTTAAGCGAAAACAATTCTGAGACGAAATCTAAGTATCCTGATACAAAGACAGAAACGAAACCAAGTGCAGAAATAAAATTTACAGCTAAAACAACTGAAATTAGCTAAAGAACTAAGCCTCAATCCTCCCTAAGCTCAAAATCTCCTTGTTCGTCACGCAAAGGCTGGCCTCGAACCCCTAAGCTCAGCAAATCTCTGGAAAACAGCTTCGCTTGATGAACACTGCTCAAACTGCATCAGTTGGGGAAATCCAATCCGAACCCCTTCGATCTCAAATGATGGGATGGAGATGAAGTTTTGAAGATCCTCTGAGCTCACCTGAGAACCCCTACAAGCAGCTCAGATGATCGAAAATGGCTTGTGGATGAGATCCAAGTGATCGGACCACAAAGCTGCCGAAACCCTCAAACAGCTCTGTCCGGCGCGAATTCAAGCTGAATTCTCCACAGAAGCTTCCTCCAAAGATCCAGATGATGATCCTAGGTTGCGATTGAGGTGGTCGCGCCTCGAATTGAAGAAAAATTGAAGCAAAAATGAAGAACTACGAAGAAAACGAAGCTTGCGGCGAAGACGTGACGAAGCTGAAGAGCTGGGAAATTTTGATTAAATACTTATCAATGGACGACCCAGATTGATCGGAGGAAATCCAATGGCTGATCTTGCTCTGATTTGATCCAAACTTTGATGATGATGATCAGGGGTCAGGATCTGCCTTGTGGTAGCTTGGATCCTCCAGATTTGCAACGGATGGTCCAGATCAACTTAATCTTTGAATGGACGATCTAGAACCCTCTGAGCTTGATACAACGATTGAATGAGCTCTGATTGGGATGAAACCTTCAGATCTTGATCAGAGTGCTTAATCAACCCTAACCCTAGCTCGGATTGCTTCAGATGGTCCCAGATGGCTCAGATCTAGCCGCTTTTGAATCGGACGACCCGGATTAATCCGAAGCTTGATAACTCGATCCGGGTCACTTCCGACTCAAGTTTGACCCAGTATGCCCTAGGTCCAGGATCCTTTCATGCCTACAAAAATAGATCAAAAATTTAGTGGCCAAATAATCCAAATATGTGCAAATTTGTAATTAAGTCTAAAATAAGAGGAAGTCCTATAACCTAGGGTAAAATCACAATTAAGCAAGTAAAACATAGGTCAAACATGGATTTTAGCAATTAAAATAATCAATAAAATGGTACTTATCATCCATCTTGTGGTTACAATGGTGCAATCATTGGGTCTAGGAACCAAATCCCAAACCTCACTTCTCTTAAATTGATTTAGTTCTTCTTGCATGGCTAAGACCCAATCTACATCTCCCAATGATTCATCAATAGACCTAGGTTCTAATTGAGAGATTAAGGAGATTTAACTAGTTTGGTCTCTAAAATAAGACCTAGTCCTTACTCCTTGAGTGACATCACCCACTAATTGGTCAATTGGGTGATCTTGATGATGTCTCAAGGGCCTAGAGGTTGTGGGTTCATTGACTACTTCTTCTTCATCCTCTAGGGTACTTCTTACTCCCCCTTGATCATTGCCCTCCAAATGTAGGTCTTGGATTCTTTGGGCAAGGGGTTGGACTTCTTCCATATCCTTATCAATTGAGGCTTTCTTAGGGTAGGTATTTGTAGTTTCATCAAAATCAACATTAGAAGACTCCTTAATTACCTTGGTTCTTTTGTTGTAAACTATAACCCCTACTAGTGGATGAATATCCAACTAAAATTTCCTCATCCGCTTTTGACTCAAATTTCCTTAGGTCATCTTTGGTATTCAAAATATAAACCTTACATCCAAAGACCCTAAAGTAGTGGACTTGTGGAATTCTGCCATTCCATTTTACCTAAAAACCTATGTACCAAAACCCGGTTTTAAATGTAACAAGCAGTATTAACCACTTCAACCCAAAAGTAGCTAGGAAGGGAGTATGCATTAAGTGTTGAGACAATCTGTGGTCCGGAGTGACCAAGTGTTTTGATGTTTGGGCAAAGGGTTTAAGTTAGGTTTACCCTTGTTATCTTATATGTGTATGTTGAGTGTGCAGGTTGTACAGGGTACACATATGGACTTGACTGGATGGCCTCAGTACAGTGAAGGGGGGCATGGAGACAAGCTGGAGGCTTGTGTGCACCCGAGGGACCTTGGAGAGCAAGGACGATAAGCTAATGGGCACGGACTTCGAGGCGTACGTGAAGCGTGGCATGGAGGCAAGCTGGAGACTTGCATGCGCATCCAAGGGACGAGGGCCGAAGATGAAGAGGGCGCGAAGGCAACAGTCGAGGTTGCGGATGAGGAGTCAGTCGAGTCGTGAGGGTACGAGTGCTGTGTGATTGTACTCGAGAAAGTCCTAGGTTTTGAGTGCGAAGTGAAATGTACTCGGGAACGGAAACCTAGGTGTGTGAGTAGGGCAGTTGACTGCCATTGGGGCAGTTGACTGGTAAAACTCACAGAAAGGGTATGGCCACTAGAGCAGTCGACTGCCCTGGGAGCAGTCGACTGGTGTACAGCTGGATTCGAACGTTGGGACTGTCAACGGTCGAATTCTGAGTGGGGTAGTCGACTGCCCTGGGAGCAGTCGACTGCTAGCGAGGGTTTCAACCCGAGTCTTATTTAAAGAGGACTTCGTGGTGGCCGAGATTCTTGACGAGTTTGGTCTTGGTTAAGGGCCAAACAGAAGTCTTTGTGCTCAGAGGTTCTCAAGGTGTTGTAGTGAGGTTTCTCCACCCACAAGGAGCGATGAGAGCTAGCCAGAGGTTATCCGGGGAGTGATCCACCGACGGATTCTTGGATTAGTCACCCGGCCGGGGTGGATACCAAGTAAAACCTGGTTTGTTAGCGTTGTTTGTTTTCGTTATTATTGTTTCCGCTGTGCAACTAACAACGTAGGTACAAGAAGCCGAAGAATCGCTATTCACCCCCTCTAGCGGACATAATCGATCGTACAATTGGTATCAGAGCAAAGGACCGCTCTTGATCGGACTAACCGCCGAGGGAGCACACGCTAGAGGAAAGAGAAAATGGTAGACAAATTTGGGGAAGACATTTACACTCCACCGCCCTACGATCATGAAGACTTCGACTTTTGGAGGGCAAGGATCGAAACTTGGTTCGGAATGGAGTGGGCATGTAGAATTGCGCTTGAGGAGCCCTTCGAGATTCTAAAGGATAAGCACGGGAAGAAGCTTAGGCCTAAATATTGTAATCAAGAGCAACAAGATCAAGCAAGGGCGAATAAAAAGGTAATTGATATATTGCTTAACATTTTACCTACTAATGTTTTGAATGGTGTAGGAGCATACAAAAATGCACACGATCTATGGAAAAAGGTAGAAGAAATCCATAAAAACCCTACACAAGATCAATTAGTGAAAGAGGCCAAGGAGGTAAACTCAATAGCCCAAGAAGAGGAGAAAAGGAAGAAGAATCATCTACCTCCTCAAGTGAAATGGAAGAAGAATGTGAGAGGTCCTCCACCTCATCTAGAGAAGAAGAAGAAGAAGTATCAATTTCAAGAATTGAGGGGGAGGAGAGATCCATTTCCATACCGGAGCAAGAAAAAGCTCCAACCTCCACCAAAGTCAAGACCAAGGACCATATCACATGCTTTGGATGCAACAAAAAGGGGCACTACAAGGACAAGTGCCCGAAAGGTAAGAAGGAGGTACACTCTAAACCCGGGTCCATTCAATTTAAATCTAACATGAATTGTAGGAATGGAGAAGCCCAAGAAAAGAAAAAAGAGATTCGATGCTTCACATGTGGAGAGCTAGGGCACTACCACACCAAGTGCCCTAGAAAAGGTGAACTAAAGAAAATGGAGCACTTGAGGAGATGGAAGAAAGAAGAAAGGAAGAAGAGAAGACGCCTGCATTAAGGAGGAACTCCAAAGGTAAGGAGGGTAACTCCTAACCTTAAGCCAAAATGTAATTCTAATTCAATTCCTCCATGCATGATAAAAATAGAATTAATTATACATCCATGCATGCTAGGAGTAATGAAAATTACTTAATGGTGCACAATTTCGGATTTAATATAATGATAGGACTAGGTTTAATAAGGTAGATCATAACCCTAGGAAAACATGCATCATGATCAACCTAGGACCTTTGTACCTAAGGAACAAGACACTAAGCCCAAGAAGGGAAGGAATGTGCCTAGAAAGGAGGGTAGGTCTAGGAATGTCCAAAGTGGACATATGGATTCTAGGTTTAGGAACCTAGAAAGGGAAAATCAAGCTTTAAGGGAAAAGCTTGATAGGTTAGAGAAAACCCTAGAGAGATTCACTATTGGATCTAAGGGTTTAGATATGGTGTTGGGTGGTTTAAACCGCACCAATGATAGATCGGGATTGGGATACCTGTCTAAGAACTCCCATGCAAAGGGAAAGAAATATGCTAGGGTAGCATATGATTATGGCAAGAAGGGGGAGTCCAAAAATGGCAAAGGGGTGCTATTTAAAGGAAAAAGAAATGACTTAACCAAAGACAAGGTGTCTAAGGTTAAGAGGGTTGAGTTTGTATGCCAAGAGTCACCGGTGGAACACCGATGTGGCCTAGTGATGGTTGAGTCACCTAGGGAGGTGACTAGGGCTAAGAGCTCAAGGGGAGCTCTAGAAGCCTTTGGGATATATGATGAATGGACCTTGGGAGGGTTGCTCCTTGAGGTCTAGATGGACCATGGAGTGTACCAAAAGAATTGGAGATGGACTTGAGTCTCAATTCTTGGGTTTTGGCATGGTGTTTTTGAGTTTCATGCATGAAAATATGACATTGGGGTCATATTGCATGAAAATTCATTTTTGGTGTGTAATTGCCATGAAAATCAATGCTAGAGATGCATTATGATTTGGCATGGGCAGGGACATCAAGGGGAAACCAAAACTAAGATTTTGGTTAAGGTTTGAGTAAACCTTTTTGCTAGTTTTGGATTTTGTGTCAAACTTGGAATGGTGATAGATACATTTTAGAACGTATTTTTCCCAAGTAGGTATGGGTACCACAAATGTCTCCACAAAATTTGAGAATTTTTGGAGACTTATGGAATTTCTGGCGTATTTCTGAAAATCGTCAGAAAAGACTGAAATTCTGGATTTCAGAGTATCAGTCGACTGCTCATTTGGGCAGTGGACTGGTAAAGACTGAATTTTGTATCAACAATTGGGTTTGTGTCCAAATGATGCAAAACAAGTGTATGGGGGGCTAGTACACATTGTTTATGGTCATTGAGGTTTAAAAGATCCAATAATTGGGATATTGTTGGAGTCCTTTTGATGTTAGGCAAAGGGGGAGAAGTGTTGGGTTTAAGTTGGGAAACCAAACACTCCTTTGCTAGAAACCCTAGGTTTAGGGGGAGCTAAGATTAAGGAGGAGCATGGTTGCTCCATTCTTGGCGTAAGGGGAACCTGGGAGAGGTTCTTAAAAAGCCTTTGTAAGTCCAATGTAGGGGGAGCTTTGGTGAAGCTTTAAAAAGCCCGTTTTGGTGAAAAGTCCTAGCTTGGAGGGCTAAGTGTGAAAAAGTCTTGGCTTGGAGGGCTAGGTGTAGAAATTCCTAACTTGGAGAGTTAGGTGTGAGAATGTCCTAACTTGGAGGGTTAGGTGTAGGATGCCTTGGGATAGGATCCATGTATGCATTTCATATGCATTTGTTTTAGCATGGTTTTTGCTAGTGACTACTATCTTGCTTTCGCTAACTTAAACGTATTGCCAAACATCAAAAAGGGGGAGATTGTTGAGGCAATCTATGGTCCGGAGTGACCAAGTGTTTTGATGTTTGGGCAAAGGGTTTAAGTTAGGTTTACCCTTGTTATCTTATATGTGTATGTTGAGTGTGCAGGTTGTACAGGGTACACATATGGACTTGATTGGACGGCCTCAGTACGGTGAAGGGGGGCATGGAGACAAGCTGGAGGCTTGTGTGCACCCGAGGGACCTTGGAGAGCAGGGACGATGAGCTGATGGGCGCGGACTTCGAGGCGTACGTGAAGGGTGGCATGGAGGCAAGCTGGAGACTTGCGTGCGCATCCGAGGGACGAGGGCTGAAGATGAAGAGGGCGCGAAGGCAACAGTCGAGGCTGCGGATGAGGAGTCAGTCGAGTCGTGAGGGTACGAGTGCTGTGTGATTGTACTCGGGAAAGTCCTAGGTTTTGAGTGCGGAGTGCAATGTATTCGGGAAGGGAAACCCTAGGTGTGTGAGTAGGGCAGTCAACTGCCATTTGGGCAGTCGACTGGTAAAACTCACAGAAAGGGTCTGGCCACTGGAGCAGTCGACTGCCCTGGGAGCAGTCGACTGGTGTACAGCTGGATTCGAACATTGGGACTGTCAACGGCCGAATTCTGAGTGGGGCAGTCGACTGCCCTGGGAGCAGTCGACTGCTAGCGAGGGTTTCAACCCGAGTCCTATTTAAAGAGGACTTCGTGGTGGCCGAGATTCTTGACGAGTTTGGTCTTGGTTAAGGGCCAAATAGAAGTCTTTGTGCTCAGAGGTTCTTAAGGTGTTGTGGTGAGGTTTCTCCACCCACAAGGAGCGACGAGAGCTAGCCGGAGGCTATCCGGGGAGTGATCCACCGACGGATTCTTGGATTAGTCACCCGGCGGGGTGGATACCAAGTAAAACCTGGTTTGTTAGTGTTGTTTGTTTTCGTTATTATTGTTTCCGCTGTGCAACTAACAACGTAGGTACAAGAAGCCGAAGAATCGCTATTCACCCCCTCTAGCGGACATAATCGATTGTACATTAAGCATAGTCCTAGCAGCTTCTTGTAGGGCTCTGTTTCTCCTCTCAACTACCCCATTTTGTTGAGGAGTCCTTGGGCATGAAAATTCATGCTTATACCCATTTTCTACATAAAATTGTGAGAAACTTGAATTTTGGAACTCCCCACCATGGTCACTCCTAATTCGGTTAATTTTGAGGTGTTTTTCATTTTCTACCCTTTTACTGAACCCTATAAAAATTTCTAAGGTATCGTCCTTATGTTTCATAAAGAAAACCCATGTAAACCTAGAAAAATCATCTACAATGACTAAACAATATTTACTCTCTACAAGTGAGGGAGTACTATGACAATCAAACAAGTCAATATGTAAAAGCTCCAAAGGTAAAGTAGTAGTGGTTAGGGTTTTACCTTTGTGTGATGATTTTGATTGCTTACCCTCTTGGCATGCATCACACAATTTGGTCTTCTCATACTTGATCATAGGTAGCCCCTTCACCAACTCCTCCTTGGCCACTCTTGTAATGCTTCTCATGTTCACGTGCCCAAGCCTTCGGTGCCACAACCACCCTTCTTCTTCTTTAGACATGAGACACTTAGGCAAATTGTTAGTAGCATAAGCAAGATCAAGATAATACAAGTTAGCCTCTCTATACCCTTCTAGTATGACATTATCAGATCCATTTTGTTTTATTAGACACTTCCTAGTATGGAATTCAACCCTATAGCCCGCATCACATAACTGACTTACACTAAGTAAATTAAATTTCTTGTCTTTAATTAAAAGTACCTTATGGATGGAGATTGTAGGAGATACCTCAATGGTGCCCCTACCAATTATTTTCAATTTTCCACTATTTCCAAAAGAGACCGTCCCTTCTCTTAGGTAGCTAATAGTAGTGAACTTGCTCACATCTCCGGTCATATGTCTTGAGCACCTACTATCTACTATCCACATGGTTGAGGCCTCCTTCACCTTCACCTATACAACATGGAAAACATACTCTTTTAGTACCTAGATTTTTGATCCACAAGCATCATTTAAAAATTTCTTAGGTACCCACGCCCTTTTGATGTTTCCCTTAGTCCCTTGTCTCCTAGATGCACCAATCCTACCTATGAGTGAGACAAAGACCACTTCCTTGGTCTTTGGCCTATATCCTAATCCGACCTTGTTATAGACAGCTCTTTGACTGTTAATTATCATATCTAAGTTGCTAGAGCCCACTTGAAATTTCCTAAGTGCCTTTGTGGGGTCCTCTACCTTTTTTCTTAGTTCTCTATTTTCAATTTCAAAGCATGAATGATGTGATGTAAGAGAATAAGCATGCAAGTCTTCCTTAAGCTTTGTAGACTCTACTCTAAGCATGACAATTTCATCTTTCAAGTCCTTAATCTTACTTCTAGCTTTAGCTAAATCCATGTTGGTGCTAGAAATAATTTTAACTAAGGTAGAGGAGGGTAAGTTGTATACCTCACTTACCAAAGCTTCTGACTCGGATGATGATGAGTCACTTTCATCACTGCTTGAGCTTCTCTCATCATCTGATGACTCTGAGTGGTTCACTGCCATGAGAGCAAAGTGAGACACTTGCTCCTCTTCTCCCTCCGAGGATGATGGATCATCCCAAGTTGCCTTGAGGTTGGTGGCACTCTTCTCCTTTCTATTCGACCTCTTCTTGTCACCTTTCTTCTTCTCCTCTTTCTTTTCATCTCTTCTCTTTAGTTGAGGGCACTCGTTCTTCATGTGTCCCTTTGGTGGCAGTTGTAGCAGATGATGTCCTTTGTCTTACCCTTGCCTTTGGATCCTTTCCTAGCAAATGACTTGTTAGAAAAATTTTTGAACGCCCTACGCATTTTTCTTACCATGAAAGCCTCTTGGTCGCTATCCATAGAGGCACTGGATTCCTTTGAGTCGGATGAAGAGGAGTAGACCACCTTCTTCTTCTCCTTCCTCTTCTTCTTCTCCTTTTCTGCAATAAAAGATATACCTTTCTCTTTGGCCGAAACATTAGCTTGTTCGTGCAACTCAAATTCGCAAAATAAATCATCTAATTTAACTATAGACAAATCCCTTGATACTTTGTAGGCATCAACCATTGATACCCACAAAGTTGTTCTTGGGAAAGACTGTAAGACGTACCTAACGAGATCCCGGTTTTCAATCTTCTCTCCAATCACATGGAGTTCGTTGATGATCTCCTTCACCCTTCCATGCAGTTGGCTGACAGTTTCGTTGCTCTTCATGGACAGGGATTGGAGTTGGGCAACGAGCAAGTCCTTCTTTGCCCTTCTGGACTCGTTGGACCCTTCATTCAGTTCAACCAGTTTGTCCCACAACTCTTTGACGCTCTTGAATGGCCCCACCTTGTTGAGTTGCTCCTTTGAGAGCCCACACTGAAGTGTGGTGGTGGCCTTGGCATTTGACTATGCCCTCTTCATGACATCTTTCAACCACGATCTCATGGGTGTTGGCTCTCCTCTTTCGTCGACGGGTGCATCGAATCCATCTACAATACTAATCCAGTTTTCAATATCATTCATAAGATAGTATTGTATTCTACCTTTCCAGTACGCGAAGTCATTCCCATCGAAGAATGGTGGCCGTGCAGTGCTGTATCCCTCTTGAAACGCCATTTCACTTTACTCCGATCGACGGTGAGTTCTTCCGAAGCGAACCGGCTCTGATACCAATTAATAGATCGAACAGCGTTGCTAGAGGGGGGGGGGAGGTGAATATCACTTTGTCAAATTTCTCTACAAACTTGTTAGCGGAATACAAACAAAAATATATGAAAGCAAAAAGCAATGCTAACTCAGAGGTTTTTACTTGGTATCCACCCGAATGGGTGATTAATCCAAGGATCCACGCGCGTACTCCACCTCCACTATGAAAAGTCTCCTTCAGATGGAGAAACCTTTACAAGGCATTGTCTTCCTCTTTACAGAATGTAATGAGTAGAGAGAGAGGAAGATCTGAATACTTTATATACGAACAACACTTCGTTACAGCGTAAAACCGTACCGTTCACGTGCGAAAAAGTCCTCTTTTTATAAGAGAACAGGACAACCTTGCAGGCTGTCCATACCCACACCAGTCGACTGCCCCTGGGATAGTCGATTGGCCTAGCATTAATTGCTAGCCAACGGCTAGTTTTTAGGGGGTCACCAGTCGACTACCCCTTGGCCAGTCGATTGGTAGAAGGATGAAAACCTTCTATGAGTTTTGGTAGTCAACTGCCCTCTGGCCAGTCGACTGCCCACTCACTTACAGCCACTCTTAACACTCTCCTTCACGTGTGCCTTCAGGTTCACTCCCCGGCTTGCCCCTTGAAGTCATCTTCCTCTGGCTCTCGTCCCTCGGATGCGCACACAAGCCTTCCCTTGGCTTGCCTCCATGCCACCCTTCACGTGTGCCCTTGAAGTCTACTTCCCGGCTTGCCCTTGGAGTCCTCCTCCCTCGGCTCTTGTCCCTCGGATATGTTCTCCATGTGTGATTTTCCAAGTCCTGCAAACTCAATCACACATATATCAAATACAATATAACACCCTAACCTTAAACTTATTGGCACACACATCAAAACTATGATTTTCCCGATCATTCTTGGGCCGATTGCCTCAACATGTAAGAGTATTTATAACAGAAATTTATATCGACAACACAAATGATAGGAAGTTGAAGTTCGTCTTGGTTGGCGTATCGTTTCGTCATCTCTGGATCGTTTCAGTGCAGCACACGAGAGCACAAGTGATGTAGAAAGTTGATTGTGAGTCTCTAGTGGAAAACCCCTTATATAGGGTCATACGGCCTATACGAGTGCCCGTGTTGCTGCGATCCAACCGCAGGCTCATCCTTGCTTGGTCCAAGTTCTATTCTTACTCGGATGCCTGATGCTTCTCGGGCGCCTATGTTGCTGACTTGGAGCCTCAACTCAGCGTGCACCATCTCAGCCGAGCCCTGGCTGAGTCACAGGTACACAGGCACCCGAGTCCCTCTCTGGTACACACGGTTATCAAATTTGCAAACTCCAAGTCCTGCAAATTTGATAACCGTTTTAGTCGTGTTACGGTTTCAAATACAATTAAAGTATCGAACTCCTCTAAACTAATGTAGTATAGAGTAACTCGAGCCGTCTCTCTCAAGGAATGTAATGATATGTTAATAACCCTTAGGATTCCAAGTTATTGCTTTTGGATTTTGGATATGAAACTGGGGTTTGGATTTGAAAGCTATGACTACGAGATGAAATAGCAAAGCAAGTATGAAATCTAATCCTAATTAATGAAAGACAATGCAAGTAGGGAAATCTAATTTAACCTAACTACAATTGCAGAAAAGAAAGGGACAAATTGAAATAAAGCATCAACGAAACTAAACATGGAGCAAAACCTACAGCATTAAAGAAATCTAATCTAACCTAACTTAATTGCATGTAAATGAGACATAAAACTTAAAGCAATGGGAAAAACAATACAAAATAAAAGTTAAGCAACTAAGAAACATCACAATTGAAAGTTTTGTTCTAAGAGGCATTTAACCAAACACAAGATAGGCATGCTGTAAATTGATTCAAGTACGTGCAATTTGAAATGGGAAAGATCCATCCAATACAAACATTCATCATCACACATAGCATTCAAATACATCAAACAAATCAAACAATCTGATGAAGGCTGCCGGAATGGATCTGAAAAACTGCTATGAAGGAATGTGAAGGGCTGCTGCCGCATCTGATAAAGGAGTGGCTGCCCCTAGGGTTTGCGGATGAGGAGTGAAGAAGAAGGAGAAGTGGAGGTGGAGAAGAAGCTCCGGCTGGCGGCTGTGGAGATGTAGAGGAAGGAACCGCCAGCCCCTTGGTGGCGATGGATGAGATTGTAGCCGCGTGTGTGCCTGATTGGATGATGAGATCCCCTTCTTTGGCTACCCTAACCCCCTTTTCTACTTCTCCTTTCCACCCTTGATTTCCTCTGATGAGTGGCTGAGATCACTTGCAAAGAAACTCCATTAATCATCGTTGCCAGATTCAAGTGGAGGGGTGCGATGATCTGCGCATCCGATCGCATCTGGACAACTATTGATCGGACTGAATGGCTCTGGATCGGTCTGGATGCTCCCTGATCGGTCTGGGGATCGATCAGAAGCCTCCCTGATCAGTCTGGGGACCGATCAGGATGTGATCAGTAGCTAAAATTCTAAATTCCTCTGTGTCATCTCCTCCTGATCGGTCTGGGGACCGATCAGGCCTTCCCTGATCGGTCTGGTGACCAATCAGGCCTTCAACAGAATGAGATTGGAGTCTAATGTCGTTCTTTATGGATCCGTCTTCGCCCCGGATGTGCCCCTTTTGATTCGATGATGCACAAGCTGTCCAAAAATCCAATAGAATGAAATATGAGTGTGAAAATGCAGGAAAATTAATTAACCAATGAAAATACATCCTATTCATAATTATGCATCATTCATAAACAAATACACCCCAAAGCCTCAAATTCCCTCACTAATTGCACAAAATTTATCCGTCAAAATGCTAGTTATCACACCCCCACACTTAATTCTTGCACGTTTCGAGCAAGCAAACAAAACTAAAAGAAAAATAAAATATCTCCCAAACATTATATCCCCTAACGATACTTGAAAATAATAAAAGAAGGTTACATAGGATCATCAAGTCTCAAGAATCCATGTATTTATGGTTTCAAATCTCACATAAGTCAAAAGACATGGTAATTTCAATCAACTTGAATAAACTAAGCATGACAAAAACCTCACATGATAGATATATGCATTGATGCTCACAGAAATAACAAATATGAAAGTGGAGTTCTTTCGAAGCATTTATGACATTGCACTACCATATGCTTGCTTATTTTCTACTTCTCCACTACTATAACATAAGTACACAAATCAAGAGGACTTTTCAATGAATAATGATGGAACCACGTGCTAACAAGAGAACTAGAAAGTAGATAACAAAGAAGATCAAAGAGAATATGAGAGCATTGGGGTAATTAACATGATGTATACAATCAAACAATATGCCAAAATAAAAACTCAATCAAACATCCAATACTCAAAATTCTCCTTGCACATCCTCAATGCAATACACAACAACTACTTACAACATCTCTAAAAATGCATGTATGTATTAACACTTAACTATTATGTTTCTCTCAACAATAATATCAAATGAGTATATATCAATTTTTTTTCATGAAAATATTCCTTCTTGTTCCTCACTCACAAAATCCCAAATGCTTCAGAATTTTTTTTTCTCTCTCTCTTTCATTTTTCATTCTTTTCTTTTCTTTTTTTTTCACTTCTTTTTTTTCATTTCTCTCCTTTTTTTTTCACAGAGAGATTTTTTTTCCTTTTTTTTAAGTACAAAGAGAGATTTTTTTTCTCAACAAGAATTTGTCCATACACACTTGTCTTCCCCCCACACTTAAAACTTGCCTTGGACAATGTAATAAAGCATGATAACATCTAATACTCACAATAATAGAGGCTAATAGTAGACAAATAAAAATGTAACTCATCATACAATTACCCCATGCTCTCATGCTCAAGGAAAGAATAAGCTAATAGAGATATGACAGTGAGAATGTAAAGACAATGAGTAGATCTGAGAAAGAAAAGATAATGAAACATGAAAGCAATAGGTGAAATGCCGGTTTCCAGACAGATAAGGATGACTCCAAATCTCAGTCTGGATACGTATTTACTTTGAATGGAGGCGCAATAAGTTGGAAGAGTTCCAAGCAAGACACTGTAGCGGATTCTACCACGGAAGCGGAATATATTGCGGCTTCAGAAGCAGCAAAAGAAGCAGTCTGGATCAAGAAGTTTGTCTCAGAACTTGGTGTGGTTCCAACCATTGATGAAGCAATACCGGTTTACTGCGACAACAATGGAGCTATTGCACAAGCTAAGGAACCAAGGTCTCATCAGCGATCCAAACACGTGCTTCGCCGCTATCATCTGATCAGAGAGATTATAAGTAGGAATGATATACAAATTGAGAAAATTCCCACTGAAAGGAATTTAGCGGATCCTTTAACTAAGGTCTTGCCTCAAAGCAAGTTTGAGGGTCATGTTAGAGCCTGTGGTATTGGATACCGTAGCGATTGGCATTAGGCCAAGTGGGAGTTTGTTAGTAATATGAGAGAAGTGTCCTAAGACAATCGCCTTATGATTGTAATCATTTACTTTAATAAATGAATATTCACTATTTGAGTATACATGTTCGTGTATTTGATTGATATCTTAAACTCATTTACTGAATGTCCGCAATACAATTCACAACATGAGAGAATTTGTGATGAATTCACAACTAGTGATTATCTCTACATGTGCAATTGTGAAGTATTGAAATTGTCCCTAGTCGATGAATTGATAAATACGG
The DNA here is from genome assembly GCA_024364735.1 of Boesenbergia rotunda. Taxonomy (NCBI): domain Eukaryota; kingdom Viridiplantae; phylum Streptophyta; class Magnoliopsida; order Zingiberales; family Zingiberaceae; genus Boesenbergia; species Boesenbergia rotunda. Next base: position 122,755 of record JAGFNQ010004451.1, read on the forward strand.
ACACTATCAATTCTGTGGGGACTAGCATGGGTTATTCTCTAATCAGCTAATTCTCACTGGCTGGTGACATTGGGATGTCCGGAGATATACATGAATGCTAGTTAAGGGAACTAGTTCATTGGAGTGACTAGCTGTAAAACTTCATATGGTAATCTACATATAGATATGTAAATGAAGTTCTTACTGCAGCTTAAGTGGGATGTTCCTTTGACTTGCGGTGTTCAAGTCATCTTGGTCATGAAGACTTATACTTTGACATCTTAAGCAATCATCTCCAAGGAGGTGTGGACCCAGGATGATTGGGTATAAGCCAAAGTGCCCGAAGATGTTTGAACAGCCTACAAAGGATTCACCACTCCTTGCGAGAAGATGTATGCCCAAGGCCTATCGTCGGATTGTTACTCGAAGCCTCTGGCCAGAGCATCACATGTTCCGAGTATGAATCTCTCAGAAACATGAGAGTAATTAGAATCCGTTGGACGAGAAAGACATTACTTGGGCTAGGTGTGACGTAGTCAGCCTAGTGGGGACTGACACACATAGACCGTGTCCTGAACCAAGTGGGTATAAGATGGTGAAGGGAATGAGGCACAATTCATTAGAGCTGCTGAAGGGTTTCAGAATTATTTCTGAGGTCAACCGTTGATCTTTCGATTAATTGGGGATCATGATGTACTACTAGGTGCCACTCATGATCGTTCTATAATTGGTTAATTATAGACGGCCAACATAAATCGAAAGCCTATTTAGTCACACGCACTACGAGTAATCCGAGAGATTTAAAACGAGTTGAAAATTGGATTTTCCGATCAAGAGAGATAAGTCGAATTTGAATTTTTCAGAGACGCATCGGAAGCATAAAATGACTAAGTCTTTTGAAGACTTATTGAATGAATTAAATGAGTTTAATTCGTGAGATCGCGGCTTGGATTTGGTCGGCCAAAGAGGGTCCCCACCCTCTTTGTTTGGCCGGCCACAATAAGAGGGAAGAACCAAATTGTTTGGTTCAAATTTATAAAATAAATCATGCGTGGTTTGTCTTATAAAATTATGGATAAAGAAATTTGTATAAAGAAATTTATATAAAGAAATTTATATAAAGAGATTTATTTTTCATGGAAATTAAAATAAACCTTGGATTGGTTTATTTTATTTTATAAAATCAATAATGAATTGATTTACCATGATAAAGAAATTTATATAAAAAAATTTCTTTCCATAATAAAAGGGGAGACATGGTTGTTTTTATTATAAATTTAGTTATAATAAAAACTTGGCATAACGGAATAATTCATAGAAAAATTTATAAGATAAATTTCTTATGAAAAATTTATTCCGTTAAGAGGAGACTTGGCGATTAAGAGGCTACTATATAAAGGTACCAAGGCAAGGCTTGGAGATTAATCCAAGAGATCAAGGATTCTTGCCTAGCCTCTCTCCCTCTCCTTCTTTCCCTTTCCCTCTTCTAGTGCCGCCGGCCCTAGAGCCCTCACCCTTTGCTGTGAGCTTCCACCACCAAGAAGAAGCCGAAGAAGAAGAAGAAGCGGGCGCGACTCCTTCCCTCCTCCCGGAATCTTGATTCTGTTCTTCGTTTGGTGGTTAGTTTTTCATCTCTCTCTTGGTATTCTTGTCGTGCCTTTGGAGAATCTAGTAGTTCTTGTCGGCACGAAACTCGTGGCTTTGCGAAGTCATCCCGAAGAAAACTCGGCGTGGACGCGAATAGAGGCGGAGCTTCCAAGGGACGCTACGGTTGGATCTCGTCCCTTTCTACGAGTTACGCGAGGTATTAAGTAAATTAGTTTACTTTCTGCAAAATTTTAAATGTATGATCATGTCTCCACAACATAAGGTTGCATGCTAGATACGTGGTTAAAATAATTTGAGAAATTATTTATGCTAAACCTTCCGCTGCACGTAATTAAGTTTAAAATTACGAACCCGTATCCATGTCAACATGCACCCGGTCCCAACAGTGGAATCAGAGCCGGTTAGTGTTCGACATAATCATATAATTGTTTTGCGGAAAACTTTGTCATGATCTCAATTTTGGAAAATTTTCCAATTATGGAAACTTTCCAATTATGATAAATTTTAGATTTAGGAATTTCAAAGTTTGGAAATCCTCATGAAATTTCGCAAACTTTTGAAATATCCTAGTTTCTGAAATTTTATGATAATTGTGAAAACTTCCCATTTTTGGAAACTTTCTAATTTGGAAATTTCCTATTTTGAAAATTTTCCAATTTTGGAAAATATGTAAGTTTTCTTTGTACCAGAAACTTACAATTATCTGAAAACCTATTATGAAATCTCGCAATTTTGGGCACTTTCTTTCAAGAAAGTCTAGACAAATTTATGGATTATTAATTGACAATTAAATTCGAATTGGTTTTAAATTATTAACAAAATTCTTTATTTTGGATTGAGTCTCGGGGAGCCGTCCAATTTAAAGTTAGTTGTTGTAATTTAATTTCCTATTTTGAATAAAATTGTCAAGTTTAATTTGGTTACGCCTCGGGGAGCGGACCAAATTAGATTTACAACAAATTCCTTTTTTTGGGTATCTGAGCCTCGGGGAGCCACCCAAAGAAAATAATTTGTTGAAATTAATAAATCCATAAATAAAATATGTAATCAAATCTTGGAAATTTTGAGGTGATTCTCAAACGATAATTTCCTTATTTGATTTAAGAGGTGATGCTCTTACATATTGTTGTCTCCAAAATTAATTAGGAAAATAGTTTCCTATAGAGTTTTCTTAAATGAGATTTTCATGAAAATAATATGTGGTTGAATTAAGGGAATATGTCTCTTAATTTAATAAGATTTGATTTAGAGAAATCAAAGTCTTAAACATATTATTTCCGAAATTGATTATGACAATTTAGGAAATTGTTTCCCAAAACAATTCCTTGAATAAAGTATGAAATTAGAATTAGGAAATCCGGTTCCTAATTCAATTAATGAGACTTGATAAATTAAGTCACATACATACTTTATTAAGGAAATCATTAGTACATGACATAATTATATGTCATGAATGTGCTTAGAAAAGAAAAGATGAGACCCAAAACCCCTAACAAAATATTAAGGCCAACACCTTCCATTAATATGGTTAGAACCGGAGTTTTGTTTCTCGTTTGGGTTGATGGACACATCCATGCCCGGCTTGAACCTCAACATGTTCAAACCATGGAATTAGTTTATGATTAATATAGTTGGAGTCAGAGGTCAATCCTTAGTTTTGGTTGTTGGACACATCCAAGCCTGACTAAACGGTTGAATGAGCTCCAACCATATTAAAACTATTTCTTGATTAATGGGTCAGTCTTAAGCTCGGAGCATCTATTTGTTGTGCCACAGCCAAGGTCGATGTAAAGAGAGGTGCAGTTGGGTGCTATGTATAATGTTGCATACTTGTTAATGAGTTAACAACCCGATGATTTATGCAAACATTCAATTAGTTGATAGCATAATGTGATAGTTACATATATGTGATATGTAATCGGTATAATTACCTACCTTCATAGCTAAGAATAACTTGATGGCCACAGTCATGGTTGTTCTTATCTATGGTTGGATATCAACCTATTTGGAGATGTTCCTACGATCTCCCGAATTGATAAAAAAGGGTTATTCAATTCGAAAAATAAATAGGATTTAATTAATGTATGTTGATGCATTCTTTATCATTCTTCTCACATAAGCTCAATTTGTATTTCTAGGATAATCACTCGATCATGTCTTCTCTGAATTTGCGTTCCATTTTGGACACCAATAAACTGACTGGGCCAAACTTCATGGACTGGCTTCGAAACCTGAGGATAGTCCTCAAGGCAGAGAAGCTTGCTTATGTCCTTGATGATCAACTTCCCAACCGTCCTCCAGAAAATGCAACTCAAGACCAGTTAGTGGCCTATCAGAAACATGTGACCGATTTTGAACTTGCGAGTTGCATCATGCTAGCCGCTATGGTACCTGAGCTGCAAAAGCAGCATGAGCATATGGATGCTTTATACCATCATCTTCCATCTTCATGAGTTATTTGACGAGCAG